>CM076574.1:434547149-435002378 GCA_034641835.2 Pinus albicaulis | reverse complement strand
TTTTGAAAGTTGAAAAAGTCGGGATTTAATCGTTATAATCCCGATTTTTTCCCGACTCGATTGAAAAATTTGTGATGCCACTGATCGGCGGGAATAAAAGGCGGAAGTTTCGTTTTTTATGAGTTATTTTCTTGTTGTATTGTCGCGTTGACTGTGGAGAGTCCAGCAGAGGGTTTACAACTTCATTTACGGTTTGCGTTGGGAGATTGGAGTTGAACATTCAAGTTTCAACCACTGTTCAAGATTCAACAACTCGAGCTTGCAGATTGGCCGCGGGGGTTTGCTGCTGCCGCCAGGTAAGAGTCAAGACTCAAGAGTTCTGCCGCCTGCGTTATTTTTTCACTTTGCACAATTTTGTTCGATTTTAATTTTTAAACATAAACAAATCCCCTAGCAGGCTGGCCGCTGCAGTAGCTAGTATATAGGTCAGGTTTATATTTTTTATTTGTTAATATGTCAAGTTAAGTTTAGAGACGACAAATATTACAGGACCTGTATTGAATGCAAATTAAAAGGGAGGTGGTTTCGCCAACAAATTGGGGCTGCTTAATATCTTCCTTTAGAGGACCACCTTATTTGTAGTAGTTATTAGGTCACTGAATTTTATAATGCAAACATTATTTCTTAATAACAATAATATAAGGATAACATGTATTTACTGTTAATTATAACATTGCCCACACAGAATTTATAGTACTTTTGTTAAGAGCTAGGCACCTATGTCTTCACCATGGTACAAGAGGTCTGCATTGGCCACTTCAATCATTGCAGTCTAGCTGCTTGCAACTTTGCTCATTGCAGTCCGTTAAAACAGAGGCAAGCTTATACACCCCCAAGTCCCTGATTCTTGTCATAGATCTTGATAGTGATGACAGGAGGATGTTCTAATTAGTAGGAGTTGAATGTCCTTTAATTTGCATATCAAATTCCAATTCTTGTTTCAGCATATAACATAATAAAATTTAGAGAAGAGGTGTGCTAAAGCCTAATACTGTTATTCACATTATGTCACTATCACATCACATGTAATTGTCACCAAGAGAGATATTGTCAAATTACAGCTAATCAACTCTATAGATTAGGTCTACTAAAAATGTCTATATTGAAGTCCTCAAGACTACTGTATTATAAACAAAGTTATTATAGAGGAAATTTCTTGTCTCAACATCCTAAATGAACTAAGAACACTACCGATCTTCGATCCACTTGCCAGGTGCTAATATCATTGTTTTACAAGGTGAGATAGGGTAAGTGTTGTGTCACTGTGTCACTGTGAAGACTGCTGTGCACTGTGTAGTAGATCACTGTGGTTTTTCACTGTAATGTATCAAGTTGAGGTCTATTTCACTATCTGAGCATGTGAGTTTTGGCCTTCCTTCCAACTGTTGGAACTTGGTAATGATTGTTTCTAGAGTGAATGTAGAGAAGGCTGTAATTCTGGAATATTTGACCAACTACTCTTAGATGCCAGACAAATATCCAAAGAGTGAGCCTCTCAAGAGTCAATACAAATTCCACAATATGATCCCTCACAATATGCTTGATCTCAGCATTCCTATCATGTCAGTAAGCATTAATTGCAATGGTAATTAAGTTTTAAATTTGTACAGCCTCTGTTATTAAATTTGTACAACCTCTGTACTTTCTCCAGCTCCTTTCCTTCAAGTTTCAACCTGCAACCTGAACCAACATAATAAATAATAAATATAAAAATTTAAAATTAATTTAATTAAATTCATCTTGTAAGTTTGTAACCCAGTCAGGACTCAGAAGTTCTAAAATTCTAAGTTGAATCCTAGATTGAATTAAATTTTAAAATTTCAACAGTTCAACTTTCAAGAATCAAAATTCAAATAAAAAAAATTCTAACCCTTGTTTACTATTTAGTGATTTTAATTTATGTGATGGGCAATTTTTAATTTTTTTAAAAATTTTTGTTTTGTGCCCAGGTTCAAAGTTCAAAGTTCAAACGTCAAAAAGTTTCAAACAAAATGCCAAGGAATTTGGATCCTTTCTGGTAGTATCGTGAACCTGATCCTATACCCGAAACTGGAGGTGTCAATAGAATGTATTTGACTTGCAAGTTGTGTGGAAAGCATATGTCAGGGGGTGGCAACAGATTAAAATTCCATATAGGGAAAATTTCAGGGCAAAATATAGAACTTTGCCCAGATCCATCTCCAGAAATTATTCGACAGGCCATTAAATCCTTGATGGAAAAAGAAGATGGCAAAGACACTAGGGCAGTAATGAAAAGGCAACTTGTAGGGAGCTCAAGACTGGGGGTAAGTGAGAGTGCTTCTTATGCTTGAGCATCACCTTCCACTCCCAACCCCTCAACTTTTTCATCCTTTTTTGTCCCTAGAACGACACCCGGTGCACAACCTGGCATCAAATCAGCAATTAAAAAGAAGGAAAAGGTAGAAGCTGACAGGTTGGTGAGTAGATGTCTTCTATGGAGTGATGTTCCTTTCAACATTGCCAAGACAAACCCATTCTACCAACCTATGTTTGATGCTGTTGCTGTCGTTGGCCCGAGGTACAAAGCCCCTACCTTTGCACAGTTGAGAGGGCCTCTTCTTCAAGAGGAAAATAATGATTGCACTGCTAGACTGGAGGAGTTTAGGGCATCTTGGGAACACACTGGATGCACAGTCATGTCAGATGGTTGGACTGACCAGAAGGGTAGGACCCTTCTTAACTTCTTGGTTAGTTGTCCCAAGGGGACAATGTTTATGAAATATGTTGACGCATCTGCACACATTAAAGATGCGCGTTTATTATGTGAGTTGTTGGACATCTTCATTCAGGAAATAGGCCCACAGAATGTTGTCCAAGTCATAACGGACAACGCTGCAAATTATGTTGCAGCTGGTAGGTTGCTTATGGAGAGGTATCCTACCCTGTTTTGGACACCTTGTGCTGCTCATTGTATTGACTTGATGTTGGAGGATATAGGTAAGATTCCTATGGTGAGACATATTGTTGAATCATCCAAGAGCATAACAAAATTTATTTACCATCATGCATCTGTGCTTAGCTTGATGAGAAGATTCACCAACAACAAAGAGTTGGTGTGTCCTGCGATAACACGCTTTGCCACTACTTTCATATCTCTTCAGTCTCTGTTGAATTCTATGTGGGACGTGAAGAGCATGTTTCTTTCACAGGATTGGCGTGAGTTATCTATTAGCCGCAAACCAGAGGGAGAGGGCATATGCAGACTTGTTTCATATGATCAAGAGTTTTGGGCAGGAGTAGAGGAGGTGTGTGCCATTTCAGAACCTTTGGTAAGGGTTCTTCGGTTGGTTGATGGAGAGAAGCCCGCAATGGGCTACTTGTATGAGGCCATGGATAGGGCCAAAGAAGCCATTCGTGCTTATTATGCAGATAAGGGAGATGAGGGGTTAGAGAAACAACATGTCATATGGAGAGTGATTGATGACTGATGGAACAATACCCTCCATCGCCCCATTCATGCTGCAGGTATCTACTTCAACCCCGCATTTTCTTACTCCTGTGGTTTCAGATTTGATGCCGAGGTGATGGATGGATTCTTCACATGTGTTGAGAGCAATGTGGAAAAAGTCGAAGTCGGGATTAAATCGGCAAGGGTAAAAAAGTTGAAAAACTCGGCAAAGTCGTGACTTTTTTGAAAAAGTCGGCACACCATCTAGGATGGGCAGTAGCAGTGGCAGCGTCAGCGGTAGAGGAGAGAGGCCACCTGTTTTTTTTGCTTCTAGAGGACGACTGGATCCATCTGTATTCCGAGGGGCAGGGCCTTCTTCCTCTAGAGGAAAAGGCAAAGCCATTCCCTATTCCTGTAAAAGGGGCAGGGGATCTTCATCTTAGTGATTTACTTTATGACATGGAGATGACTCATGATATACATTATTATATTTTTTTGTTGATATTTTGACTCTTGAGACTGAGACTCAAGATTCAGGACTCGATTCACTATTTTGATATGTGATGTAGCACTAGACTTCATATACATATTATATATTAGCTTTCTTTACATGTTTATGTGGAAATGCATTTATTTGATGTTGTGGATACTTTAGATGCTAAAAAAATTGAAAAAAATTGAATAATTTTGTATTTTTTTAATTTTGCCGACTTTTTCAAAAAAGTCCCGACTTTGCCGAGTTTTTCAACTTTTTTACCCTTGCCGATTTAATCCCGACTTCGACTTTTTCCACATTGCTCTCAACACATGTGAAGAATCCATCCATCACCTCGGCATCAAATCTGAAACCACAGGAGTAAGAAAATGCGGGGTTGAAGTAGATACCTGCAGCATGAATGGGGCGATGGAGGGTATTGTTCCATCGGTCATCAATCACTCTCCATATGACCTGTTGTTTCTCTAACCCCTCATCTCCCTTATCTGCATAATAAGCACGAATGGCTTCTTTGGCCCTATCCATGGCCTCATACAAGTAGCCCATTGCGGGCTTCTCTCCCAAGGTTCTGAAATGGCACACACCTCCTCTACTCCTGCCCAAAACCCCTGATCATATGAAACAAGTCTGCATATGCTCTCTCCCTCTGGTTTGCGGCTAATAGATAACTCACGCCAATCCTGTGAAAGAAACATGCTCTTCATGTCCCACATAGAATTCAACAGAGACTGAAGAGATATGAAAGTAGTGGCAAAGCGTGTTATCGCAGGACGCACCAACTCTTTGTTGTTGGTGAATCTTCTCATTAAGCTAAGCACGGATATGATTGTAAATAAATTTGTTGTATGTTGTGGATGATTCAACAATATGTCTCACCATAGGAATCTTACCTATATCCTCCAACATCAAGTCAATACAATGAGCAGCACAAGGTGTCAAAACAGGGTAGGATACCTCTCCATAAGCAACCTGCCAGCTGCAACATAATTTGCAGCGTTGTCCGTTATAACTTGGACAACATTCTGTGGGCCTATTTCCTGAATGAAGATGTCCAACAACTCACATAATAAACGCGCATCTTTAATGTGTGCAGATGCGTCAACAGATTTCATAAACATTGTCCCCTTGGGACAACTATCCAAGAAGTTAAGAAGGGTCCTACCCTTCTGGTCAGTCCAACCATCTGACATGACTGTGCATCCAGTGTGTTCCCAAGATGCCCTAAACTCCTCCAGTCTAGTAGTGCAATCATTCTTTTCCTCTTGAAGAAGAGGCCCTCTCAACTGTGCAAAGGTAGGGGCTTTGTACCCCGGGCCAACGACAGCAACAACATCAAACATAGGTTGGTAGGATGGGTTTGTCTTGGAAATGTTGAAAGGAACATCACTCCATAGAAGACATCTACTCACCAACCTGTCAGCTTCTGCCTTTTCCTTTTTTTTAATTGCTGATTTGATGCCAAGTTGTGCACCAGGTGTCGTTCTAGGGACAAAAAAGGATGAAAAAGCTGAGGGGTTGGAACTGGAAGGTGATGCTGAAGCAGAAGAAGCACTCTCACTTACCCCCAGTCTTGAGCTCCCTACAAGTTGCCTTTTCATTACTGCCCTGGTGTCTTTGCCATCTTCTTTTTTCATCAAGGCTTTAATGGCCTGTCGGATCATTTCTGGACCCGGATTTGGGCAAAGTTCTACATTTTGCCCTGGAATTTGCCCTATATGGCATTTTAATCTGGCGATACCCCCTGACATATGCTTTCCACACAACTTGCAAGACAAATACATTCTATTGAGTCCTCCAGTTCCGGGTAAAGGATCAGGTTCACCATACTGCCAGAAAGGATCCAAATTCCTTGGCATTTTGTTTGAAACTTTTTGATGTTTGAACCTGGGCACAAAACAAAAATTAAAAATTGCCCATCACATAAATTAAAAATTAAAATCACTAAATAGTAAACAAGGGTTAGAATTTTTTTATTTGAATTTTGATTCTTGAAAGTTGAACTGTTGAAATTTTAAAATTTAATTCAATCTAGGATTCAACTTAGAATTTTAGAACCTCTGAGTCCTGACTAGGTTACAAACTTACAAGATGAATTTAATTAAATTAATTTTAAATTTTAATATTTATTATTTATTATGTTGGTTCAGGTTGTAGGTTGAAACTTGAAGGAAAGGAGCTGGAGAAAGTACAGAGGCTGTACAAATTTAAAACTTAATTACCATTGCAATTAATGCTTACTGACATGACAGGAATGCTGAGATCAAGCATATTGTGAGGGATCATATTGTTGAATTTGTATTGACTCTTGAGAGGCTCACTCTTTGGATATTTGTCTGGCATCTAAGAGTAGTTGGTCAAATATTCCAGAATTACAGCCTTCTCTACATTCACTCTGGAAACAATCATTACCAAGTTCCAACAGTTGGAAGGAAGGCCAAAACTCACATGCTCAGACAGTGAAATAGACCTCAACTTGATACATTACAGTGAAAAACCACAGTGATCTACTACACAGTGCACAACAGTCTTCACAGTGACACAGTTGCTGTATTGCTGCTGTACGGATTTCTAGAAATTCGTGCCACCAACCAACAGTCTCTCTCCTTGATTTTCGTGCCTAGAAATAAATGCTAAAGCTGCTGTACAGTCTTCCTCGAAAACTGTGCCTCTCTCCCTCGAAAAATGTTCCAACCTCCTGCTGTACGGATTTCTGCTTTGTGAACCGTGCCTATTTGCTGTTGTACGGATTTTGCTGAAGTCTCTATTAGCTGCCCTCTTTCTCCTCACTGCTCAGAAATCTCCCTTGCTCTCCTTCTCTCCTTCTCCCAATCTGCTTATGAAAGAATGAATGACCTTTTTCTCCTTTTTCTCCTTTATAACCTAACCCTAAGTGACTTTTGGGGAATCCCTAAATCCAATGGCTGAAATAGATTGAGATCTAGGGCTGAGATTAAATGCTCATTTAAATCTCACTTTCTATTTTTTAATTCACCTCACTTTAATAAAGACCCACTTAGTCATTTATTTCCAAAGTCACTTTTCCTTTCTAATTTTACATTGACTTTATTAAAGTCACTTTAAAATTAGACTTTAGTAACTTTATCACTTAAAGTCACTTTTAAATTAGATTGACTTTATAACTTTATAAAGTCACTTTAGGAGAAAAATTAAATTCTTTTGGACACTTTTCCCTAGGCCAAAGATCAAAGCCTTAGGGAACCACCTGTCCTCCGATACCAAATTTCAACACTCCCTCTTACTGAGGAAGGTGTTCCTCACCACACCCATCTTGTCTCTGAAGTAGACATGCTTGCCCCGTGGTAAGGCTTTGGTAAGAATATCTGCAACCTGCTCATCAGTGGGAATATACTCAAGCTTCACAGCTCCTTTCTGAACATAGTCTCTGATGAAATGATATTTGATCCCGATATGCTTTGACCTGTCATGAAATACTGGATTCTCCGTGAGTTTAATGCAACTTTGATTATCACAGTAAATCACTGAAGGTCTCAACGGCTGACCAAATAAGCCAAACAACATCTTGCGAAGCCAGATGGCCTCAGAACTAGCTAGACTGGCTGCCATATACTCTGCTTCCGCTGAACTCAATGCTACTGACTGTTGCTTTCAGCTGAACCATGACACCACTGCTGAACCCAACCCAAAACAACACCTTGAAGTGCTCTTCCTATCAGAAGCACAACCTGCCCAATCAGAATCAGTGTAACCTGCCAATCTCACTCCATCCCTCTGCCTGTAGTCCAGACCATAATCCACTGTCCCCTGCAAGTACCGCAAAATGTGTTTTGCAGCCACCCAGTGAACCTTCCTAGGCTCACACATAAACTGACTCATCGTGTTGACTGCAAAACAAATATCTGGTCTAATGTTGACCAAATACTTCAAGGAACCAATCAGCTGTCTGTATAATGTGGGATCCACCAACTCGGAATCCAAAGCATGAAGCTTCTTCCAGTTGGTGATCATCGATGTCGACATGGGTTTACAATCCTCCACAATATACTTCCCCTGCCCCAGGAAGAAATGCCCCTCCTCCTGCCACACCTCCAAGCCCAAAAAGTAATGCATCAAGCCGATGTCCTTCATCTCAAACTCCGCCGCAAGATCTCTCTTGCAGTGCTCTATGAGTCTCTCTACACCCGTAATGACCAAGTCATCCACATACAACACTAGAATGAGAGGCTCCTCTCCTATCACAATATAGTAAAGGTTCGGATTTGCCTCACTCGTTGTGAAACCCATCTCCTGCAAGTATGTATCTATCCTGGAGTACTAAGCTCTGGGAGCTTGCTTCAGGCCATAAAGGGCCTTCTTCAGTCTGCACACATGGGACTCCTTCCCATGCACCTCAAAGCCCTGTGGCTGCTCAATGTACACCTCCTCCTGTATGAAGCCATTGAGAAATGCGGTCTTCACATCCATCTGGTGGATCTTCTAACCCATCTCTGCTGCTATCGATATAATGGAGCGGATCGAAGTATATCGAGCCACGGGAGCGAAGGTCTCCTCATAATCAACTCCCTCTACCTGGGAGAACCCTCTAGCCACAAACCTCTCTTTGAATTTCTCAATGCTGCCATCTGCAGCATGCTTTACCTTGTAAAGCCATCTGGAAGTAACCACGGATTTGCCCTCAGGCCTCGACACCACCTCCCAAACATCATTCTTCATGATAGAAGAATACTCCTCCTGCATGGCCTCTCTCTAGACCTGCTGGCTAGCTGCCTCCTCATAGCTAGAAGGCTCGGAGTCAAGGATGCTGGTAGCCATTGCCATATAGCTACAAAACCTCTCAGGTGGTCTGCTCTCTCTGACCGGCCTCTTAGGCCCAGCAACAGATGTGGCCTCTCTCAAGGTGTCCTGAAGCCACTTGGGCTTCCTCTTCCCTGAGCACACTTCTCCCACTAGAGGATGAAACTCCTCCTCATCATCATGTTAGCTGAACTCATGACCTTTCTGTCCTCTTTGTCCTCTTACACGCACAGACATGAAGGCGAGTGCAGTGTGGAAAGCGTCCATCGAGTGGACTCTGTCCCAGTGAAGGAACAGCACGACGGGTACTTTCTGCCTGCCCGACACCGTACGACTCTGCAGAGCCCTTTTATGTGATGGACGAGACATCATCCTCACTAACCCAGATCAACCTCTGGGATCCTCTGATCCTGTCCTTCCGGATCCCCTGCCGATTGACTCAGGCTGCTGCTGGTCTGGCGTAGTCCCAGGATATATAACTCTCGTGTTATCACAGAAGGCCTATCTCCTCGAACTTTACATCCCGCCTGACAACAACTTTCCTCTGCGCAGGAATGTAAATCCGAAAGGCCTTGGAGGTCTCACTGTAGCCCACAAAGATACCCTTCTCTGCGGTGGGCTCTAGTTTGGTCCTCTTCTCCTTGGGTATGTATGAGTATGTGATGCACCCAAAGATACGAAGATGACCAATATCAGGCTTCTTCCCAGAAAAAGCCTCCTCCGGAGTCATGTGCCCCAAGGCACGATGCGGACTCCTGTTCTACAAGTAAACAGCTGTGTTGCAGGCCTCTGCCCACAAAAACAATGGCAACCCCTGATCATGTAACATGGCTTTGGCGGCCCCTCCGATGGATCTGTTCTTCCTCTCCGCAACCCCGTTCTGCTGGGGGTTGTAAGGAATAGTGAGCTCCCTCCTAATGCCTGCCTCCGCACAATAGTCAAAAAACTCTCCAAGGGTGTACTCTCCTCCATTGTCCAACCTCAGGGACTTGATCTTCCGACCTGTCTGTGTCTCCACAAGAGCTCTGAACTCCTGAAACCGCTTGAAGACCTCACTCTTGGTCTTCAAGAAATAAATCCAGGTCCTCCTGGAGTGATCATCAATGAATAAAACATAGTACTCATATCCACTCAAAGAAACATGAGACATCCGACCACTCACATCGGAATGAATCAAATCAAGTATCCCAGTCGCTCTGCTGTCACTGTTGGGAAAAGGGGATTTGGCAAACTTGCCCATCGCACATCCTCTGCAAGTATCAAAGTGATCAGTACTGAAATCTGGCACACCTATAGTGATCTCCCGCAAGGTCCTCAAGGCTCCATGATACATATGCCCCATCCTGCAGTGCCAAATCTCACAGCTCAGAACTACTAGCTCTGCTGAGCTACTGCTCAATGCCAAAAGGGGCTGAAATGCAAACTTGTACACCTTTGCATGGCGTACGCCTATCACTCTAGTTGAATCAGCTGGAGCGCCCCTGGGATATATCAGCACCTGTCCACCCCTGAACAGTATCTCATATCCTCTATCCTCCAAAGCTGAGACGGATATGAGGTTCTTCCTCATCCCTGGCACATAAAGAACATCTGACACCTTCAAGGGAGGTTTAGACTCCCTCTGAAATGTCAGTGTTCCCACACCGACTGCTCTAACAACTTTGTCATCACCGAATACTACCTCTATATCAGTGCCACTCTCTGAAAGCTCTGAGAAGTACTCACGGACTCCTGTCATATGACGTGAAGCCCCACTGTCCACATACCAGATACCCGAAGATGCTCCGCTAGTCGAGGGAAATGCATGCTCCCTCTGAACCTCTGTGGCAGGTGATCCTGCACTAGTGGACTCACACGCAATGAACCCAAACAAGCGATCTTGCAAAGTCTATGTTTCCTGTTTTGAGCACCGCATGTAAATTCTTCCCCTTCTTCTTCTTCCTCTCCGGACACACAACTGCATAGTGTCCCATCTTCTGACAATTCCAACACTTCACTTTGGAATAGTCCTTCTGTGAGTTATCCTGTTTACTTTTACCTTTGCCTTTGCCCCCACCATTGCTTGTGGAAGCCTGCTTCTTCCCTTTGCCTTTCTTGCGTCCTGCCAACAGTGCTACATCCTCATCCTGCTCAACCGGCTTGGCTGCCCCAAGCTGACCTTTCCTGATCTCTGTCTGAATGCAATCATCCCAAAACCTCTCCCATGTGGGAAGGGTCTCACGTGCACAAACCCCATCAGCAAAGTTCATCCATGAACGGGGGAGGCCATTCACTGCAATCCGCACCAACTCAGTGGGTGGAATGGCCTCTCCAATCGCTGCCAACTCATCTCTCCCATTAGTAATCTTAGTGAGATATCCAGCTGCACTATCATTGCCCATCTTAATGGTCTTCATCTTCTCCTTCAGGACCATCTTCCGGTTCTCATTGGTACTCTGGTAGAGATTGGACAATGCTGTCCACATCTCATGAGCATGTCTCTTCCCTCTCACATGAGGAATACAATGGTCTTTGATTCCGTCTAGAATCAGCCTCTTACCCTTGTTGTTCTTTTTATTATATGCTGCCAACTGAGTAGCATCAGTAGGCACATTCACAGGGTTCTGTGTGGTATGTACCATAATGTCGCAGACTTCTGCCTCCTCAAAGATACTCTGCATTCTCTCCTTCCAAATGCTGTAGTTGGAATGCCCATCCAACCTATCCTCCACCCTCAGTCCCAATGACATCCTGCTGTCCTAAAACTGAAAAATAACACTGCTGTAATAAAGGTAAAAATCTGTTGTTTGTGAAAAAATCAGCTTGCTGGAATTTTCTGAGTGAAAAATCAGCAAGCTGTAATTTTCTTCCTTGCTGTCCCAAACTGCTCTTTCAGCACTCAAGCTCTGATACCATGTAGAAAATTCAGTTTCCCACCCCGGTTTTCAGTTTTCTCCTTATTACTCCAAAAATAGTTAAATGCCCTTTCCCATAACCATACATTCAACAACTGGAAAAATAAATTTTGCTGAAAACACAAATTCTGGAAATTTTTCAGAATGTTGTAAATGCAGAAATAAAATAACAGCAGTAACAAACAGTCATTCAACACATCATAACTCAGAAATTTTTGGTCAAGGTGACCCTGGAAAAACCCCCTACAACTCTTGGGGAAAACCAGTCTGGAAGCTTCTCTTTTATTTCTGAAAAATACTTTTACAGTGAGCAGTAATACACAGAAAATTACAGCAAACACAAAAATCACTTATCTTGACTTTCGTGCCACCCTCCACCTCGAAAAACGTGCCAAACAGCAAACAGAAATTTTTCAGAGAAATTACAGCATTAAATGCTGTCTTAGATGCCTCGAAAAGCGTGCCGAAAATGACCGTACGGACTGTACGGATTCCGTACGAATGGGACAGCAGCCCCCTTTCTCGATTTTCGTGCCCAGAAAAATCTGCCTTGAAAATCGTGCTCCTTGCTGCTGTTCCAGCTCTCGAAAACAGTGCTGCCCCTTTCTCGAAAACCGTGCAAATGCTGTACGGACTTTCTGCCTTGGTTAATGTGCCAATGAACTCTGCTGTATGGATTCTTCAGCCTTGGAAAGTGTGCTCTCTTGCTGTACGGACTTGCTGTGCTGCCTTTGCTGCTCTCCCTCTGCTCAGAAATCACTCTTCAGCTCCCTCTCCTCCTCTCTCAATCTGCTCATGAAAGAATGAATGACCTTTTCCTCCTTTTCCTCCTTTAACCTAACCCTAAGTGACTTTTGGGGAATCCCTAAATCCAAAGGCTGAGATAGATTGAGATCTAGGGCTGAGATTAAATGCTCATTTAAATCTCACTTTCTATTTTTTAATTCACCCCACTTTAATAAAGACCCACTTAGTCTTTTATTTCTAAAGTCACTTTTTCGTTTCTAATTTTATATTGACTTTATTTAAAGTCACTTTAACTTTAGTAACTTTATCACTTAAAGTCACTTTAAAATTAGATTTGACTTTATAACTTTATAAAGTCACTTTAGTAACTTTATCACTTAAGTCACTTTTAAATTAGATTTAACTTTATAAAAAATTATAAAGTTACTTTAGGAGAAAAATTAAATTCTTTTGGACACTTTTCCCTAGGCCAAAGATCAAAGCCTTAGGGAACCACCTGTCCTCCGGTACCAAATTTCAACATTTCAGTACAAAAATCTTGAAAATTGAAATCAGTCAGAAAATGATGAGTGATGTGACATGAGGGAGTTAGAAAGTAAGTGGGTTTAGACCTTAGGGTAAGATTTAAACAAGAAAATTTCAAAATTTCTCTTGACTAAGTAATGAGAAATGAATTATATGACCCTACCATTGACACATGAACCTCTAGGACTTTGTCAATAGATGCTTCATTTTTATGAGTGATAACACATTAAATATTGATGGTGGATCTAAAGCCCTAGGGCTGAAGATGCACTGCAACTGAAGCACATAGAAGGAGGTGGATGAATCTAATGTAGATCTGAAAGAACTCCTCCAAAAGGACTCTCTCAATGAAGGGCTGATCCCTTCAATGGAAAGCAAACTATTGCTGCTATTGGAAATTTCTACTTCTGAGGAGAAGAACCAAATGCGGAAGGCTGTTATATTGCTTAGAATGATCCGAAATTTTAACCATGGATTCTACACAAAAAACCCAAAAAACCCAGAAATGGTTTGTTCCAGATTTTAACTTTGGATGTTCAGCCATTTTTGGGTTGCCCACTGCAACAACTCACTAAAATAATGCATATCTGGATTGGAACTGTGCTGTAGGGGGTAAAATCACCTTGGTCTGATGCCAAATATATCAAATAAGCCAAAGGGGCTCCTTTATTAGCCTCCCAATGGAAGGAAACCTTCCTCCACTGCAAAACTAGCTCAGAAAACACCCAATACAATCTTCCACTGCTGCAACCTACAAAACAACTTGACCATCAACAGGATCTATGCTGTAAATGAAAGATGAAGCTTGGAATTAAGCCTGATAGTGGAAAATTTAGTACAAGACTCCTCCAAGAGCTTCTCAATGGAAGAGGTGGGATTCCCGATTAGGAACACCCGGTGCTAAACAACACTCAATCTCAGCTAAACAGAAAGAGAGAGATATATGTCTAAACAGACCATATATTCAGAAATACATATACCAATACTTGAATAGTATGGCTGTCATCCTCTTCCTTATATAAGAAATGAGCTTCCAAACCATAAGCCCCATCTATTAATGAGACTACTTCCATGCAATGTGTCTCCATCTAAAACTACATTGTCTCTCCGTAAATGTCCACTCCTACATGACAACGCTGTTGATTTGGTCAAAGTTGACCCAGTCCACATGCTCTAGCCCCTGTTCACACCTTAGGGTTCTTTATTAAGCCGAAAAGATGATCCGCTTTCACATGAGAAGTGGTTTTATTCCTAATAAAGGGATTTATGGGTCTCCCTACCCACTTATTCATTAGACAAAAAAGAAAAAATAAATTTTAATATTCCAATTAACTGCATGCTAATTTAGGAATATTAAAATAAAAAAATGCCACCCTTGTCCAATTTATACTTGAAAAATACACGCTCATCCAACCTTGCTTTTTCCTATCATCAATGTAGGTCCATTTACTAAGTGAGGAATTGATTTTGCAATTGGTCACTTGGCTTCAACTAAGGGAAACAAATACATTTTTGTAACAATAGACTAATTTACGAAGTGGGTTAAATCTATGCCCACTTTCAATAACGATGGTGAGACAAAAACTCTTTTCCTTTTTAATCAAGTAATCTCACGTTTCGGTATTTATAAAGAGATTGTACTAACCATGGCAGTCAATTTTAGAATAAGATGATGTCTGAGTTGGATTTGGAATTGGGATTTCGACAAGAGCATTCGTCTCCTTATTATCCTCAAGCTAATGGACAAGTTGAAGCTATTAATAAATCCCTTAAGACTATCTTGTAAATGACGATTAATCAAGCTAAGTCCAACTAGAACATAACACTTTATCCTACTTTATGGACATATCTAATGTCTATTAAGAATGTCACAAGGTTCACTCCTTTTTAGTTAGTTTGTGGTTTGGAATCGATCTTTCCTATAGAATGTGAGATTCCATCTCTTAAGTTGGATGTCCAACTTCTTCCAGGAACCTCAAGTTTAGAAGACCGACTTGTTCATTTGGAACATCTTGATGAGCAATGTCAGGATAATGCCACAATAAACAAGGATAATAAGAAAAGAGTCAAAGCTCAATATGATAAGTTTGTGAGACCTAGGGTTTTCTCTGAAGGTGAAATTGTCTTTGTCTATGACCAAGATAAATACACCTTGGGGTCAGGAAATTTCAAACATATGTGGTACGGTCCTTTCATTGTCAAAAGGGTCTTGAAGAAGGGTTCTTATGAATTGGTTTATTTTCAAGGGAATGTGCTGTCAGAGCCCATAAATGGGATTTATCTCAAGAAGTATTATGCTTAGGCTATTTCCTAAGAATTTTCTTTGTTTTGTAAATATTATACATAGTTTTAGTTCGTGTCTATGAGTATCATGGCGATGATGGCATTTTTGATCTTCTTTGGTAGGTTTTGATGGGAAATTCAATGTACTTAGGATTCACAAATGGTGCTAGTAGACACTCCCGAAATCTAGCTTCCGCGACATGGGTAATTCATTATCCATCTGGTCAATTGTTGGTCACAAGAGGGATACGTATTGGTCCTGCTTATAATAATATGGCTAAATACGACACCATTATTAATTTAATTTCTAAGGAAATATATTATTCTATTGAATCATTAGTAGTGTACTTGGACTCATAACTTGTGGTGTCTTAGTTAAATAATATTTATCGTGTGAGGGATCCTTCATTACATCCTCATTTTTTGAGAGTGAGATTATTTCAAATATCATTTTATTTTATTAATTTCATTCGCATTCCACGATTAGATAATGCATTTGCTTATTATATATCTAACCAAGCATTAGTTTGGCATATCAATCATTCATCACTATGGTTTTAAATCAAAACATCAAATAATAATATATATTTATTATAAATTCATCCCAAAGTCTCTGTATATATAGATAGATAAGTGCCAAAATATTACAAAATGTTTACAAATGTCCTGAAAAATTAGGGCTTATTCCCAATCATGTCTATATAAAAAATATCAATCTATCTGAAATATAAGTCTAAGGGCCCTGCCCTGGATGAGAATCTCGGTATAAGACGATGACATTCACAACTCGTCGGAAGAGTCACACCCACTCTCGTTGTACTCCAACCACTCGTCTTTGTAGAGCCTAAGGGAGGTCCTCTACTGCTGCCATTGGAACATGGCGAGTCAAGATCTTAAGTTCCTCTGTACTACTCAAAGGACCCTCTCAGACTCAACTACCACACCTTCTTCATCTCTGCCATGACGCTTATGCCTCGGTAGAACCTCAAGTCTCACTGGTCCCACATCTCCATCATGATCATTATATATTGTTAGGATTTTTGTTTCATGAAAATAAAAAATTTAAATTTCTTGAGATTATCCTTAAAAATATATATATATCAAATATGTTAAAAATTTAGAAAAACATACCAATGTCACCCAATACAACCCCCTCGGGAAGTACTAACTTTGGGTCCCCTTGAAAGTCTCAGTCCTACATAAGGGTAGTCCTTAATGGATATGACTTATTCCTCCCACCACTAGAAGAAATCGTCATCAAAATCCGCTTAGGTGACTTCGCCTCCGCCAAGTATTCACATCAAGTATTCCCATCTAGCCATCCTTGTATCTCTATAAATACTGATGTTAGCTTCTACTTAGGGTCATAACATAGGAATTCGCTCAAATAAAAATGAGCAGAGAATAGCACCATAAACAAAGTTTTTTCCTTTCCCTATCTGATAGAAGAGAGCTACCTCTTCATATTGGCCAAGAGCGTTGTACACCATTCATACACTCCTAGTTTCAAGCATTCCACTATTAGAAACACAGCTGGTTGTGAAGCCTGATGTAAGGAAGTTGAACCTGATATCATGATAATAGTGAAAAGTATGATCTTGATAGGTAGGTTCATGATTTATTTGATCGAGACTTGGGACCCAACCTTGTTATTGTTTTGTGTACAATAAAAAACAACATAATCATCAATGTGAAGGCCCCCGCTGGCCTTGGATTTCAAATTGACTACTTCTCCCCTTCTGGAGAGACCCATAATGAAGTAGATGTCTTCCACTTCAATTTGCGATGACATTGAGTCTATGGAGAATTTCTCCTACTTTTGGTCCCAATAGTTAATCAACATCTCCAATAATTGTGTTTGAGCTCTCATACTTGGCATCATGAAGAATTTGTTCAAGCCACAATTTTTTAATCCATCCAACAATTTTTGGTTTTCCAAGAATTAATTATCCACATTAGTATGTTCCCTTTCTCTCTAAATTATCTCCATTTTGAAAAAAATGAGCAATTTCAACCGATAGAATTAATTTACGAATTTGATTCTATGTGTATGCGTATTCTCTAAAGAAAAATCATGTATGTAGACAACTTTCCCTCTAGCAACCCACATATAGAGCTTTCTATACGCAACCTAATCGAACCATACCCGCATATACATAGAACTAGTTCTAAATTTTAAAATAATCATCAAAAAATTGTTTCAATCACTAAAATTTTCGATCTAAATGAAAGAGAGTATGGTTATGAATTACTCAGAGTTCGCGGTTTCCGAATTGGTTGGTGGAATTGGTTGAATTTTCTTGCTCAAATTTGCTCCAAAAGCTCTCTCATCAATACTTGGATGGTAATAATGAAATTGAGCGAGTTCAAAAAAAAAAATTGTAATAAAAAACTTAAACCAACTTTTCTAAAGCTCATTTTAACTTTATTATTTTAATTTTATGAACTTTTTCACCTTTTCTTGAAGTGTTAGGAAGGGTGTTTTTTAGGGCAACGAAGATTTCTCTTATCATTTAGTGATATTTCCTGCTGTTTCAATTCCATGATCGTTGATATATAGTGGAAGGTATTGTGCTGTAAACTAGCATATATATTAAGACAGATCATTTTTCCATTGAATTTTTCACAACCTCATATTGTGATACTTATCCACAGGATCGACCCCACTATGTTGTGATTTTTTAACCTCTCTCACTCGCGGTTTCGTAAAATTGTAACATAGTTGTTACACGTTATTTTGTCACCTTGACATTTACTGTCTATATAGGTTCATCTTCACCTATATTATGCTTCCTTAGAAGTAAAAAACCTCAAATTTCTTGAACCAAGTCTTGGAATTGGAGAAAAGCTCATTTAAAACCCTAAAAACCCAACTCCACACTTTTCCTAGTACTTACCTGCGGACCCATAGCTTTTTGATCTATAATCTGTGGCACATCCCGCATGTTTTGCTTATTAAACCTACGGACCCCCGTAAAAGGAAAAAAGAAAAAGAAAAATTAAGTTCTAGAAGCCCAACTAGTCAAATATTCTCCCAGCTGGAGGCTTCTAGAAGCATAATCTAGTCGAGCTTCATCCCTTCATTCATGGACTTCTATCCATTAATTAATGGAGTTTATCCCTTGGTATTTGGAGCTCAAATCCCTTCATAAAATGAATTTATTCCCCTCTTTATGGAATTGAAACCACTTCTATTTTCTTGTAAATTGAACTCATGTTTCAGTCTCAAGGGTACTTACTTAGAACTTAGTAGTTTTTGAAGAGAATTGCTGAAGAAATCATACTCTCTATACTTGGCATCATTGGTATGAGAACGATCACATACTCATATCCATAGTTTCATGCTAGTTCAGAGAGGAGAAGGCTTGTCAAACTGAGAGAGAATGATTGTTCAGGACCCCAGAAGAACCTGTATAACATCAAGGTGACAAGGTTGTAAGATTACTTCTTATTATAAAAGATAATACAAATGAATTCTATTTTCTCATTAAATTGTTCATATATCTATTGAGTAATTTAATTCTTGGACTCCTTGATCACTGAGATAGATTAGTGTTTTCTAAATTATTATATCTTGCAAATGCTTTTAATCCTTGTATCTATCTTTGATTGCAGGTGACCTATTCTGGAGCGACTGGATAGAAGTTTTCAGCCAGCATTGGACTTCAGATAGGGGCATGTCCTCATACTTGGTTATTTAATAATTTTGAATCACAAATGATCTAGAAAAAATGGTTTGCATTTGGATGTTTGTTTCTAGATATCCTTAGGATACTAGGGAGGTCATTCTTGTTTGCAAGAAGGATTTATCCTCATAACAAAATGGCGACTCTGCTGGGGAAATAGAACTTAGTTTCTCTTTTTAATTTTCAATTTAATTTTTTGATTTTGATTAGTATAAAACTGGGATTGGGTAGATAACTTTCCAAAGTCCCTGAAAATTCAATCTGAATTTTTATTTTTTTGTGCTTTTCTTGGCCTCCACACTTTTTCTTTAAAAACAGAGCGGTATCCTCCTCAATTTTTAGTTCAGAATAGTGCGGTACCACACTATCCTCCATTGAAACATGCGAACTTGTAGAATTTTTTTGAAAAATAAAGAATTCCCTTTTCAGGAGCCAAATTACAGATTCTCTGTTGTTGCCCCAACTTGTCTTGACTGTCAATAGTCTTATGTGTGGATTTCTTTCAGTAATTTTTTAAGTCTGAGTGGTTTTTCATTTGATTTGCATTTTATGAGTAAGTATTTTCCCTACTTTATTTTTTATCTTTATTAGAAACCATCATATACCTTAGCTTACTGGTATGCTGTTGTTTTCTTGCTAAGCTATTGAACTTATTGTAACCCTTGCTCTTATGAAATTTGAGTTCAATTTTCATTTGCAACTTTAGAAAAATCTTAAGCTTACTAAGACCTGAATTTCACTTAAAACCATTGAATGTTTTGATTTTTTCTAAGGATAAGAAGAAATTTTTATTGGTTTGATCACAAACTAAGCGAAACATTCTCAAAACTTTCTAGATAGAGTTCAAACATTAGTGTTTTCTTTTTCTTTTGAATTTTACATTTTTAGTAGTTTTTCATAAAGTTTTTCTTTTTAGAAAAAAATTGTTAAAAGATTTGTAGTTTTTGATCTCATTGGTGAACGATTTTATTTTGAATGAGTAATTGATCATCATATGAAATTGAGTTCTCAAAGAATAATCTTCTTTTCAAATATTTCTGTTTATAAAAGAAAGAATTGTTGTTTTAAAAGTTATTGAAATCTCTCAAATCTTTCTTTTAAATATTTTTCATTGAAAAAAAAAGAGTCGCACTCTCATATTGATGCATTTAGTGTATTTTGAGTCGGGTCATAAAACATCATTGAAGTTTCACTTCCATACCTTCTGTCTTAAGAAACAACCAAAATAAAAACAACGCTTTAATTAAAATTAATCTAGATATTTTTACATTTTCTAGGGCTCTTTTATACCAACATAGCTTAGGCTCATGTCTTGGAATAGGTTGTAATTAAAATTCCAAGATAGTTAAAACAAATAAGTAGCAATCTTGCAGTACGAAAATCCGATTGTAGCATGTATGCTCTGGGAAGCTCTTCTTAAAAGAGTCAAGCACGAGATCATGTCTGAACTAGTGAGATAATCATACCTATCTCATTGGGAAAGATAAAAAATGTGCACGTATTAAAAATGGTAAACCTCAGATAGACCATTGTCGAGGAGCCTGGGGTCACTTGTCGGTAAACCTTGGATTATATCAAGGAGCCTTCAAGGGGATTGAACTTGTTACTCTGCCCTTGCGTGTATATCGGATCATAGATTGTTCCCCTAGGTATATTTTTTCTCATTGGTGACCTTAGTGGCTATAAAATTTAGGATCCTTTCCCAAGGTGACGGTGGAGGGAAGGTCCCATTGTACCTGGAGCAGATGTCAGCTAGACTCACTTGGACTTTCCGGAGGGTTTCTTCACTAAGAGATGGTTTAAGTGGAGAAACTTGCACGAGTCTATTTCATTAAGAAGGTTGTCAGGGTAACTGTTCCAACCGCTATTTTTTCATTAAAATTCTACGATGTTGGATTTAATCACCAACTAGTGTTTTTAGTGCGAGAATCTACTGTTTGTGTGTGGATCAAACTCTTAGATTTTGTATGCGTGTGATGAATTTGATTGTTTCTTTAGAGACTTTAGGACATTTTAATAAAAATTTATTTGATTTCATGTGTTAAATTTTTTAATCGTGGCAGAATTACCTAGACAATCACGTAGAATGCAAGGAAAACCCCCTGAGTACACACCAAGCCAGTTAGAAAAACCTAAATCTGAAAAAGGACAAACATCGGGGAATGGATCAAATGAACATGAAGAAAAATCTATAATTATTCATCTTTAATATGAAGTAGATCAACCTCGAACAACATAAAGTACTCCAAAAAGAGTTTCAATTTCTAAACTAGCTGAACTTGTCTCTACAACTAGTGAATTATCAGATTCAAAACCTGAAATTTCTGAACCAGAAGTTGTAACTATTATATCTAAAATTACTTCTCTATTCATCACTCCAACCCCTTGTCATCCTGATTCACCCAGAGTGAAGTATTGTATCATTGAAAATATTCCTCCTGGTCTCATTAGTATTGAAGAAGTTACTGACACTGAAGAAGAAGTAGTTCTTCCTCCTACTCGAGACTCTATAGATCTTAGGCCAAGTGAATCAATTTATTATAGCCCTTTCAAACCAGATCCTTGGTATTCTCAGTTGGCCGATTTTCTACACAATATTGGTATAAATTATTCTCCACCTTGAATTCCTTTTTACGCTATACCATGAGGTTATAGACCTCCATTAAACATGTCTGGTGAGTCATCCATGTTTTATGCATCACCAGAAATATATTTGTATGGTGGTCTGTCTGTTCCAGTAGGATACCAGTCGTTCTCTGGTACTTTCTCAGGAGCAAATACTTCTCCCGAAAAGAATGCATCATCATCTGATCAAAATGAATCAAATACTGAAAATTTGAGTATGGAACACATTTACATGATGTCTGGAAACATTCCTAACCCTGACCCTCAAAGTAGTAATTTACGGCCTGGGGGGCAACCTCAAGGTAGTAATTTATAGCCTTGGAGGAAACCTCAAGGACAATACATACCTAAAGGTCAATACATACCTCAGGTTCAATATCAACCTCAAGGTCAGTACCGAACTCAGGGTCCGCAACCTCTTCAAGGAGAGTATCCTATACTAGGACAACTGTCTTTCCCAGGACAACAGATTCCTTTAGGGCCAAAATTCAACCCAGAGCAACAATTTTTCCAAGGAAGTGGGAATTATCCAGCTAATTATCAAACATATGTTCCAAATTATCAACCTGGTTATGGTCTTTCTTATGCTACACAACCTTTATACCCCGGAGTAAACATAGTGTGGGATTCATCACAAGTTCAACAGAATTTTCAACCTAATGTACAAGTACCTTATTATCAATCTGGTTAGCCAATGGGTTACAGTCAACCTCTCGAACTTGTTCAACCTACGATTCAGGTACCTGCATCTAGTACAGTTTAGCAGCCTGGTCCGAGTACACCTAGAACTATCACTCAAACTACTGCACCAACTTCTGTTCAAGCTACCACACCTATTCCTGGAGTTTCTACACCTCCTATTTCTACAGCCCCTCAAGTATCACAACAAATCCTTGGAGTCTCTGCACCACAAACTGGACCTACAATCCAGACTACCATTCACATACCTACGGGACAACCTGGTACAAGTAAAATTGTAACAAGCCTGTTGATCAGCGGTTGTCATTGATGTCAACACAAGCAACACCAGGGGCTAACCCAATATTGCATGGGAATTTTGACCTAAAAAATTAATATATTCTTGGTCAATAATTATTTTTATGGTTTCTACTTGTCGAGATGTTTCCGTTGATATATGGCACACCACGTAATTCTTCACGGTTTGAGAGGTACTCATGTTTGAAGTTTATACCCCTAGTTAGTGGGCTAAAACCCCATGGGGTTGTGGCATGGGTCATTGAAAAATCATAATTAATATTTTTTAAGCTCCTTAAATCCCTCCCACATTCACTTGTTGAAGCCCCTCTCAACCTAAGCATTTATATAAATTGTGATCCTCATTTCCTCCCCATTTAAGGGATTTCACCATCTGAAACAGGTCATCGTGGAATTTTCGCTCTAAATTTTTTTCTACGAAGGTTCAGAAACTGAAATTGTTATGAGGCAAAGCCAAAATCCTAAGGGAGCTTCTTTGAAAATTTCAGATCAAGTTGCGCAACATTTTTGGAGCTAAGATTTGTGGAAGTCAGGGTTTTTGCAGGCTCCTGAAATTCATATCAAAGAAGTGACCTTGGTAAAATCGTCATAACTCTCTCTCTGAGTATTGGATTGGAATTTTGTAAAATTTGGAAGATAATGCATAGTCTGTAGTTTTCTCTTTATCAATTTTAGAGCCAAATTAAGAAACAGTGACACGTGGAACACCATACAAATTTGCTCTGCTGAAACAGTCCATAATTAGGGCATTGTGAGATAATGGGTATAACTCTCCCTTGAAGAATCAAAATTGGGTTAGACCTATGGCATTGGAAAGACAAGTTAGAGGACTACTACAAGACCGAAAATCAAATATTGGAGATCTGAAATAACAGATATACACTAGATTCAATATCAAGCTCCTAGAAGGCAAAGAAAAAGCTAGATCATGTGTTTTCAAGTCTTTGAGGACCGAAATTTACGAGGCAACCAAGGTGCAGCAGAGGGTAGCATGACAAGAGAAGAAACCAAGGTGCATAACAACAACAATAAGTTCATCACATGAAGTCTTCAATTGGGCAGCACTACATACAATCATTGAAAAGGTATTATTGTACAAAGTCATTATAAATACATTATTGTACAAATTGTAATAGTGTCTATCTGCCAAGAGTTGAAGAGGCAGTGTTGGGTGGTCTAGGATCATCATTAGGTGGTTGTGTTAAGGTTGGGGTTATGGTCTAGTATATCTTCTTCCTCTGTATCATTCTATATCATTGTAAAGTGGACCATTTTCCACAGTACGGGAGTCCATTCTTATTTTATTCTTCTATAGGGTGGTAGGGTGGTGCTAGGGTGAGTTGTAGCTCATTCGGTGTTGGGGCATTCGTTCAGTTGACTACTGAAGAATCTCTAGAATTGGAGAATCCATCCAGTGGGAGCTGGAGAAGAATGATTTTCTAGATTCTAGGAAGTTGGAGCTTTATTGTCAATTGGAGTTGAATATTAAAGAATTATTAGAAAAGCATTAGGTGGTTTTTGTCCTAGGGTGGGTTTCCACCTTAAAAACTATGTGCATTTGTGTTTCTCTTGTTTGTTTCTATCATTGTACAAAAACTGATAACAATTGAAGATTAACTAATTCTCTAATTGAAGGAATATTGATTCATCCCCCCCCCCCTCTCGGGCTTTGTCCCAGGATAGCGGTTTAACGGTAGAAGGAGGTCATGGAGCATGAAATTATGGTGTACCTCTGTGTTAAATGAAAATAATTATGCACTGCGGAAAGGGAAGAATGAGTGCTATCTCTTGGCAAAGGTTACGAAGTATAGGACCTTTATTCCAAAATGGATTTACATCAACCACAGATGAACAAGGTAAGAATAATTTGGTAAATGATGCAAAAGAAAAGAATATTATTATCAGTGGACTTATTGAATCTGCTTATCATAAGGTGTTGGGTTGTAAAATCGCCAAAAATGTATGGGACAAGCTTGAGAACATATATGCAGGTGACTCAAATGTCAAAGAAGAAAAGCTTCAAATCTATAGAGAAAAATTTAAGCAACTAAGAATGAAAGAAGATTACAAAATTGCTACATACTTCCAATATGTTGATGAAATAACCAATACTATGGAAGGATTGGGAGAGCCAGTTGATGAGAAGACTATTATACGAAAGATTCTTGGAACGTTACCAAGGAGATTCAACCCAAAGGTATCGGTCTTAGAATACAGTGCAAATATGGACAAACTCAACAAAGAGGAATTACATGGAGTTCTCATATCATATGAAATGAGACTTGATGAAGAAGAGGGTACTTCTCATCTATAAATTGTGTTCGTTGCATCTAAGAAAACCAATAAGGATAAACAACCTTCAATTTAAAATACATGCACCAGCAATTGTGAAGAAAAGGGAGATGATGAAGAAGGTCTTTCAGATGAAGAATATGCTTACTTCACGGGAAAACTAAAAATTGGTAAGGGAAAATTCAAAGGTAAACTTCCATTGATATGTTTCAGCTGTAATGAGGTTGGGCATTTTGCAGAAAAATATCCAAATAGAAGTGATGGCAACTCAAAAGGAAAGAAAGGCTTTAAGAAATTCAACAAGCAAGGATACAAAAGGAACTTTCTCTCTAAAGAAGATAGCTCATCATCCGATGAAGACAATGACAGTGAAGAAGAAGCCAATGAGAGAGTATTGTTTATGGCCAACCACAATAAACCCAAGCACAATAAACAAGAGGGATCAAACAACAAAGAAGAAGGAATGACCATAGAAGAATTTTATAAGGAAGCAATCAAGCTTATAAAAGATCTCAAGGCAGAGAAGATCTGTTCCAATACTCTTGAAGAACAAGTTCAAGGTCTCAAAATTGAAGTTGAAGAACAAAAATGCATTGAAGAGTCACTTCAAAAGAAGTTGGAAGAAATAAATGAAGAAAGGGAAGAGTTAGAAGCCGAAGTAGTCTCGCTGCGTGAGGAAGTGAAGAAAGGAAAAACTATCCAAAACTATGCCAACAACTCAAGGGTATTGGAAGAACTCATCAACAATCAACGATCTTACAATGACATAACTGGCATTGGTTACAAATAAGAAGAAGTAGGACCTTCTACAACAAAATACAATGAACCTATGAGATCTGACATGCATGTATACTTCAATGGACAAGATTCACAAGAACAGCCTTGGAAGAGAATTCCTTGACGAAAATTTCCATCCAGGTACCAACATACTTTTTATGGCTATTGTTATTCATGTGGAAAATTTGGTCATAAAGCTGTAGAATGTTGCATGTACCCTAGGAAGAAATACAATTCCAGGATATCTGTCAAATATGAACCTCCCAGGGCTCAACAAAACATCAATATATTTGAACATTTAAGAAATAATATTGAATGTTACAAATGTCAAAACTTTGGACACATAGCCAAAGACTTCAGACTTGAAAATCCTCTAGAAGAATCTTCGAAGCCACATAATGAACTAACATGGAAGAAGAAGAAGAATGATAATTGTGCTCTCACTTTCAAGGCTCAAAAGAACAAAGATGTGTGGTATGTTGATAGCAGTTGCTCAACTCATATGACTGGAGATAGAAATAAATTTATATCTCTGGAAGAGAAGAAGGATGGAACCGTGTCCTTTGGAAATGATGTATCTTCAAATTTTATAGGATCAGGTACTATCACTCTCGGAAGAAAAGATGCTCTAGCCAAGAATGTTCTATTGGTTGAAAACATGAATCAAAATCTGCTCAGTGTTGGACAAATGTGTGATCAAGGACACACAATACTATTCAACTCCACAAAATGTGAAATCAGGAAAGGCGTGTATGGTGAAATTGTGGCTACAGCAAGTCGAGCTCCAAACGACATATATGTTCTGGATGAAGAAACTAATGCATGTCTAATAGCTAAAGAGGATGATACAATAATTGGTAGCAATGATGATCGACTAAGTAAGAAGCTTGCTACAAAGGTGCAAAGTGATTTCGAGATGTCTTTACTTGGTGAGCTGACATACTTCTTAGGGCTTCAAATATCTCAGCAAGAGAAAGGAATATTTATATGTCAAGGCAAGTACATCAAGGAAATGCTCAAGAAATTTAAAATGGAAGATTGCAAACCCATCCTTACTCCAATGGTAATAGGTTGCAAATTGTGCATAGACGACTCATCTAAGGATGTGGATCAAAGGTTTTACAGATCTATGATTGGTAGTATTCTATATGTAACAACCTCCTGACCAGATGTTATGCAAGGAGTTGGACAAGTAGCAAGATTCAAAGCAGCACCAAAAGAATCACATATTAAATATTCGCCAGCATTGGAATATCTTCACCAGAAGCTTGGGATTCTCCCAAGTTCTCATTAGATTTTCCTTTTTCAGAATATAAAGAGGGAGTGGAAGTGTGTACAGGTCCGCAAGTTGGTTGTGTTTCAGGGGGATTTACCCTTTTCCATTGATGTCAAAGGGGGAGAGAATGTCGTAGGAAGAGGTGTCATGATCGCATGGGGAGTACTTGTGTTGCCATCAATGCCAAAGGGGGAGATTGTTGATCAGCGGCAGTCATTGATGTCAACCCAAGCAACACCAGGGGCTAACCCAATATTTCATGGGAATTTTTACCTAAAAAATTAATATATTCTGGGTCAATAATTCTTTTGATCGTTTCTACTTGTCGATATGTTTTCATTGATATATGGCACGCCACATAATTCTTCACGGTTTGAGAGGTATTCATGTTTGAAGTTTATACCCCCAGTTAGTGGGCTAAAACCCCATGGGGTTGTGGCATGGGTCATTGAAAAGTCATAATTAATATTTTTTGAACTCCTTAAATCCCTCCCACGTTCACTTGTTGAAGCCCCTCTCAACCTAAGCATTTATATAAATTGTGATCCTCATTTCCTCCTTATGTAAGGGATTTCGCCGTCTGAAACAGGTCATCGTGGAATTTTCGCTCTAAATTTTTTTATATGAAGGATCAGAAGCTGAAATTTTTATGAGGTGAAGCTGAAATCCTGAGGAAGCTGTTGTGAAAATTTCAGATCAAGGTGCGCAATATTTTCGGAGATATGATCTGTGGAATTCAGGGTGTTTGCAGGCTCCTGAAATTCATCTCAACGAAGTGACCTTGGTAAAATAGTCATAAATCTCTCTCTGAGTATAGAATTGGAATTCTATAAAAAGTGACAGATAGTGCACAGTATTTGGTTTTTTCTCTATCAATTTCAAAGCCAAATGAAGAAAAAGTGACACGTGGCATGTTGTACAAGTTCTCTCTGCTGAAACAATCCATAATTAGGGCATTGTGAGATAATGGGTATAACTCTCTCTTGAAGAATCCAAATTGGGTCAAACCTGTGGAATTGGAAAGATGACTCAGAGGACTACTGCAGGACCAAAAATTAGATATTGGGGATCTGAAATAACAGAGGTACACCAGGTTCAATATCGAGCTCCTAGAAGGAAAAGAAAAAGCTAGATCATGTGTTGTCAAGGGCTGAAAAGGACCAGACTTTCTAGGGAAGAAAAGCAAAGCAAGGTGTAGTAGAGGGTAGCATGACAAGAGAAGAAACCAAGGTGCATAACAGCAGCAATAAGTTCATCACATGAAGTCTTCAAGTGGGCAGCACTACATACAACCATTGTAAAGGTATCATTGTACTAAGTCATTGTAAATACATTATTGTACAAATTGTACTAGTGTCTATTTGCCAAGAGTTGAAGAGGCAGTGTTACGTGGTCTAGGATCATCATTAGGTGGTTGTGTCATAGTTGGGGTTATGTTCTAGTGTGTCTTATTCTTCTACATCATTCTATATCATTGTAAAGTGGATCATTTTCACTGGTATAGGAGTCCATTCTTCTTTTATTCTTCTATAGGGTGGTAGGGTGGTGCTAGGGTGAGTTGTAGCTCATTGGGTGTTGGGGCATCTGTTCAGTTAACTACTGAAAAATCTCGAGCGTTGGAGCGTCCATCCAGTGGGAGCTGGAGAAGAATGATTTTCTAGATTCTATAAAGTTGGAGCTTTATTTTCAATTGGAGTTGAATATTAAAGAATTATTAGAAAAGAATTAGGTGGTTTTTGTCTCGGAGTGGGTTTCCACCTTAAAAACTGTGTGCATTTGTGCTCCTCTTGTTTGCTGCTATCATTGTACAAACACTGATAATAATTGAAGATTAAATAATGCTATAATTGAAAAGAATACTGGTTCACCCCCCCTCTCAGTATTTCCAACAAAGCCAACCTCAGTTTTCTTATCAACCATATCAGGGGAAGTATTCATATGGACCTGTAGCGAAAAATCTAGTGTACCAACATCAACCATACCCTGGTTACACATATCAGATACCAGCTCAACCCCAATATGGTTCGGCTAATCCTGGTTACCCGAGAGGTATTCCAATCCCAAATACACAGGCTATTATAGGATATCCTAGATATCCTCCTCCTGGTACTGGTATAGTTCCACAAGGTTATCAATTTTCTCAAGACCCTAAACGTCGGTTTCCATTCGTAGAAACTTTGGATTTACCTGATTTTTCATGCCTTACGAATGATCCCATCTATTATCTTCCGTATTGGCCGCCAATTCCAAATAATTTTCCCAGTGATATCCTCAAATTTGAAGGGAAATCAGGAGAGGACCCATCGAACCATGTCATTACTTACCACCTCTAGTGTGCATCCAACTCTTTGATTGATGATTCTATTCGTTTAAGACTGTTTCAGAGAACACTGATAGGTTTAGCTACTAAATGGTATATTGAACAGCTCATTCAACAATTTCAATGCTTTAGCAACTGCATTCTTAACAAGTTTTCAGTTGCTAGTCAGATATGACAATGGCACAGAATTATTAACTTCATTAAAACAATCTACTTCTACGTACATATCTGATCACATACATGAATGGAGACGTGGAAGACGTTTGGTGAAAGTTTTTCCTCCGGATCAGATTTTGGAAAAATGGTTTATCAAATAATTACTTCCAAATATCACTGAAGATGTGGCTAAGGGAGGAGTTGTTACTGAGGAACAGGTCATTTCTCAAGCTCATTACTTTGACCTTGTTTATACACAATCTAGTACTTTGTATGAAACAATTCTTGATTTACCACGCCCTTGTCAAATAACTGAAACTCCTTTAGGATCTCATGTTGTAGATGGTGTAATTGGTTTAGTTAATACAAATAAAATTAAGAAGAAATCATATAATATTACTTCTCCTATAATAACTTGATCTGATTCACCAAAAGGAGATTCTTCCCTTGAAACTTCTGCCGACATTCATGTTGTAGATTCGTCTACAGCTAAATCCAAAAATGATAATAAGAAGAAAGGTAAGAATAAAAGCAAGCAGAGTTCATCACCCAAAGAGATATTCGAAAAAAATGAACCATATGACGATAAACGAAAACCTTGTTATCCTTGTATTATCTGTGATGAGGATCACTTTACTAAAGAGTGCCCACATCGATCTAAGGTCTCTAAATTCGTTAAAGGTTCACCAACACCCACTATCTTGAAGGATCCTTTTCCTACTCAAGATAGCAAAATGATAGGATCTTCTTCACACTCATCAGCAGATATTTTAATGATGTCTGAGGTTATGGTTGCGACACCATCACAAGACTATGGAAATAAAAATCTTGCTACTGTTAAAGGCTTATAAAATTCTAATTCAACACTAGCTACATCTCCTTCGATTTCTGATCCACCTCATATCGAGAAACCTAATCCTGATCTAGTAATTAAACCACCTACTAAAGGTGTACTTCAGAATTCAACTTTCAATCCACATGCGAGAGATGCTTAGAACTACAACATCATTGAAGACTTGGCGATTTCCCCTTGAGCAATGTCAGCCTTCGAAGTACTACAATCATGTCCAGCACAAAGGAAATTAATTTTATCAGCTATTGTAGCTATAGAGCCTCAGGATTCTAATCTTATGGTCTTCGATTTAGAAAATTTTACACCAAGACTACCCCATCAGATGGCTTTTCAGATTCCCGTATTAGTAAAAAATAAACGAATTTTTCACACTGTAATTGATGAGGGGGAATCTACATGTATAATGTCGTTAAATTGTTGAAAATTCTTGGTTCTCCAATGATTAACCAATATTTTACAATCCTTAAAGCTTTTGATGGAATAGGATTCCATTCGTATGGAATTTTATAGGATCTACCTATAGAGGTCGAATGTAAAACCATTAATCTAGATGTGGAGGTAGTTGATGCCCCTCTATATTACAACCTTCTTCTGGGTCGAAGTTGGTCTTATGCTATGAATGATGACGTGTCTTCCATATTTCAGTTAATAATGTTTCCTCATAAAGGAAAGATTGTGAAAATCGATCAGCTCTCATATTATTCATCTGATCCAGCCTCTACATATAGTATTCAACATGTTGGAAAATCGACTATTCCTTATGAAGATGTTGGAGTAGGTTTAGTAAAAGATTTTGTTTTGATGGGAAAATTTTCTATGCCTTCACCCAACGTACCATGTACCATTGCTAATATCAATATTATTTCATCAAGCACTATTCCATTTGATGATCCTTAGATAGTGCCTTCAGAATTAGAAATGGATTCTTTCAATGGTGAGATGCCTTTGAGTCCTTTTGAGATAGCATATACAATGGTACAGTCATTTTATAACACACCTTCAACCATTCCTGATCCAATGAATCTGGTCACTGAAGAATCTTCTTCACTATCAAGATCAGCCTTGACATGTATTTTTTATCCTTTCCAACAAGTGTTTTATACTGATGAAAGTGTTCGTGAAACTATGTCCATAGATGAATCACCATGGGATGATCTGCACCATAGATTTTCGTTTTTACTTGAACTTGATATATTTGAAAATGATTTTTCGTCAATTTTTACAATTTATTATGTCAACGAACCACAGAATCCAATCATGCTTACAAATTCAGATTCTGAGATTAATTTGGGAAACATTTCTACAATTGTTCCTATTGACATATTAGTTAAACCCGAAGTTGTTGAAAACATTCATATAGGAGCTTCTTGTAAGATTGATGAAATTAATACATATAAATCCCTATTTCAAGAATTTTGCGACATATTTTCCTGGTCCTACGAAGAAATTCCAGGAATTGATCCAAAAATTGTCATTCATGAAATAAAGTCATACCCGGATGCAAAGCCTATTAGACAATGTTTACGTCCGATACATCCAAGGAAAGTTGCTGCTATCAAAGCTGAAGTTGAGAAATTACTAAGATCGGGATTTATTTATCCAATCCCACTAACAGATTGGGTATCTAATATAGTCCTTGTTACCAAAAAACAAGGGACTATACGAGTATGTGTCGATTATAGGGACATTAATAAATCTTGTCCAAAAGACAATTATCCTACCCCTTATATCGATCAAACCATTGATGATTGTGTGGGAAATGAGATTTTTTCACTCATGGATGGATTTTCCGGATATAATCAAATAAACATACTCCCTACTAATCATTCAAAAACAACATTCATTTGTCCTTGGGGAACATTTTCTTACTGTAAATTACATTTTGGATTAAAGAATGCTGGAGCAACTTTTCAAAGGGCCATGTATTATGATTTTCATGACATTAAACACATTGTGCAGCCTTATCTAGATGATTTACCTACTCATTCATTACACAGGGAAGATCATCCTACTCATCTAAGAGCAATTTTTATGAGATGTAGGAATTACAAGATTAGTTTGAATCCACACAAGTGTGTTTTTTGTGTGCAATATGGACGATTATTTGGATTTGTTGTCTCCAAATTTGGCATTTCTGTCGATCCCTTGAAGGTTGAGGCCATCATAAATCTACCTCCTCCTTCCACACTTCGCCAACTCCAAAGTTTGCAAGGGAAAGCAATTTTTTTACGTAGATTTATCCCGAACTATGTTGAGTTAACAAAAGGTTTTACCAGGTTGTTGAAACATAATGTTCCTTTTATTTGGGATGATATTGTTGATCGATCTTTTGATGATCTAAAACACGCACTAACCCATGCACCGTTATTGCATCCACGCAATTACAACTAGGACTACTTTTTATTCCTAGCAGCCTCTGATTCCACCATTGGAATGGTTTTAGTTCAAGAGGATGAATTTCACAGTGAAAATGTGATTTATTATCTAAGTATGAATTTGAATCTAGCTGAAATTAAATATTCACAGGTGGAAAAATTGGCCTTGGCAGCTATTCAAGTTGTCCAAAGATTTCATCATTCCATACTGTTACGCAAGACAATGGTAATTTCTAATTGCAACCCAATGATGTATATTTTGATAGAACAATTACTTGGGGGCAAATACTCTAAATGGATTTTTATCTTACAGGAGTTTGATTTGGAATTTGAAAAATCTAAATCAAAGAAATCACTGGTGTTTGCAGAACTTATGTGTGATTTTTTCAATACTGAGACGAAAACTGTGGTAGAGCATCCTATTGTAGATGAATCTTTGTTTCTTATTAGTACATTAGATCCATGGTATGGAGATATAATCATTTATCTTCAAACCAAAACCTTTCAGCCAAAAATTTCATGTTCAAATCAACAAAAGGTCCATTACCAATCTCAACAATACAATATTGTTGGGGACACACTTTATCGTCGTGGTGCGGATTCTGTTTTTCGACGTTGCATAACTCATGAGGAGGCTAAAAGGGTTCTGAATGGTTGCCACTCTGGAGCGTGTGGTGGTCATATTTCTGGGTACGCCACAACCCAAAAGATATTGTGCGCTGGTTATTTTTGGCCCTCATTATTCAAAGTTTGCATTCTTGTGGTTTGAAAATGCCAAACCTATAAAATTTTTGATCGAAAGATACATGCACCACCAGCTCCTCTTCACCCCATAATTTTTTTCAGTCCCTTTGCGAAATGGGGCATTGATTTCATTACATGTAACCCTCACTCGGCTGGGGGGCATGGGTATATTATTCTCGTAGTAGATTACTTTACCAAATGGGTCGAGGCGATGCCTAAATTCACGACCGATGGAAAGATTGCAGCTACGTTCGTATTCAATCATGTGGTTGCTCATTTCGGTGTACCCCAAGCTATTATCACTAACCATGGGAGTCATTTTCGAAATATAATGATGACCGAATTGTCTGATCAACTTGGCCTGTGCCATGATAATTCTAATCCATATTACCCATAGGCTAATGGTTAGATTGAAGCTGTTAATAAAGTTTTAACCACCATGATCAAATGGATTATCAGAACTAACAAATTGAATTGGCATACCATGATTTTTTCGGCATTATGGGCATATAGAACCTCAGCAAAAACTGCAACAGGGTTCACTCCTTTTCAACTGGTTTATGGTTTAGAAGTTGTGTTACCCATTGAATGCGAAATACCATCACTCCAATTAGCCATAGAGTTACTACCAGCTACCTCTGAAGAGGAAAAACGATTTTTGTAAATAGCACAATTAGATGAGACTCTACGCACCGTTGCATTAGCAGCCAAAGCTCATAAAAAACGTGTTAAAGCTCAGTATGATCAAAGTGTTACACCTTGTTTTTTTCAGAAGATGACCTAGTATTAGTATATGATCAAGCTAACGATAAGCTAGGAGCTAGGAAATTTGAACCAATGTGGCATTATCGTTACATTGTCAAGCGAGTGCTTGCAAAAGGGGCCTATGGCTTGACTGATTATGTCAGGGTCTCTTTAGATAAACCTAGAAATGGTATTTATCTGAAGAGATATTATGCTTGATTCTTGTGTTGAGATCTTACTTGTATATTAGTTATTTTCCTAGTTAGTCTGCCTTAGATTAGAAAAGAGTGCTTAGTTTCTATGACTATCACGGCTTATCTTGATTACTCTTGATATTGCAAATGTCAACGTCCCTTCAAACATACATTGGTTTTTTCGATGGTGCCTGTCGTAGTACACAAAATATTTCTTCTGCAGCTTGGGTTATTTATTCACCTACTGATGAGTTAGTTTCTATGCATGGGTAAGCCTTGGTCAAACAACGAATAATATTGCAGAATATAGTGCAGTGATTGAGTTATTATCTGATGCCATTTCATTTGGTATTCGACATTTGATTATAAGGTTAGATTCAGAACTCATTGTATTACATTTAAATAGAGTATACGCAATTAAAAATCCAATGTTATTAAGATTGTTTTTGAAGGTTTGTCTCTTGGAAAGACAATTTGATTATATCAAATATCAACACATTTCAAGAAATTTAAACACATTGGCTGATGCATTAGCTAATCGTGTTTTAAAAATACATTTGCAACATTAAAAGGTAAACCAAAACAACATTTGATGCATGTGAACAAGATAGTCAGAGAAGATAGTAATATCATAGATAGAAGTTTTTGTTTTCAAAAATATTACATCATCTGTGATCATAGGTTTAAAACACCTTGTGGTCTAAAATATAGTGATACAAAAAAAAAAATACAATAGTCCATGAAGATCATCCACTATCCGCGGTGATGATCATGGTAGTAAACTATCACCCGCACTACCTTGTGCAGGAATCTCCTGAACTAGCCTGGAACACCAGTAACGTGTCTTTGGAGACAATGGTCCAGGTGGATATCAGTGGCCACCCACATATTCCATTTGGACCCACACCATCAATTCTTGCATCTTTTCACATTCAGCACGACTTACTATTTTTAGCAGGTTTTCGAGTCCTGCACTCCCGAAGTCGTTTTGGGGCCTTAATGATCCAGGTGGATATTGGTGGTCACCAACCTATTCCATTTGAACCCCCACCATTAGTTCTTTCAGTTTTTAATTTGCATCACAACTTACTATTTTTATCAATTTTTCGGGTCCTGAACTTCTGAAGCCATTTTGAGGCCCTAAACGACGTTTTTTGGGAAAACCGAGAGCAACATGGGTCCATGGTTTGATGTTACTCACATAGAAAGTTGTACTCCTCGGATAGATCTTTCTAATGAGCTATTGAGCACGTCAAACGGAGATCGAATGCCAAAGTTACGTCCCTGGGAAGTTGAAGCACCAACTTACCCAAACGGGGGCCCACAGTTTTGGCGCTTCATCTCCTAGAGTTAGGTTTTTCGACGTTTCAGTTTTTCCATTATTTCTTAATAATAAATAGACTCTCGAGCCTCATTGTAACATAGTTCATAGGTCTGTAGCCGCCACATATCTTCTCAGAGATTCACTACCAGTACCCTAGCTATTTTATTTCCATTATGTTTGTAAGAATATTTCTGTTATTTGATATTAATGAAATGAAGCCTTATTTACACTGCATCTCTATGTTTATGGTTATTTCTGTATTCTGTTGCATTCATGCATAAATATGGATCAGTGGTATCAGAGGGATTTGCTCTTTTTTTTTTTTTTTGTGCATGTCCCCAACGTGGTCAGGGTATAAGGAGTTAGGGCTTGATCTGGTTTAACCCTTGCAAGATCAGCCTCGCAAACCCCGACGACCTCCCATGGTGGAAGAAAATAAAGATGAGGGAGAAGGAGATCCTATCAAAATATTTCTTGAGGAGGCCCTCGAGAAACAAAGGAATGCGATGATGGATAACTTTGCTCAAATCCTTCAACGACTGCCCACTTACGGCACATCTGCATCCAACAGCCACTCTAGAGGTGCCACTCCCTTCAAGGTACAGGTAAACTTTGATATTCCTGTATTTGAAGGCAAAATAGATGCAGATGCCGTAGATAGATGGTTGAATTTGCTGGAAGGGTATTTCTCGGTCCATGATTTCTTTGACCGAGAAAAGATTATTTTTGCACTCCTCAAAGCTGCCCCCCATGTCAAAGACTGGTGGGAAACCTACCATGAGCAAGAGGATGAAGGGGAACCCTCTCTGTTCTCGGCCACACCCACTTGAAATTCATTCCGAGATGACATCAAGGAACAATATTACCCCTTGGGGAGCTATGAGGACAAATACATCCAATGGACCACGCTTCGGCAACAAAGGGATCAAGATGTGCACGAATTGAAAAATATGTTCCATACCCTATGCACAAAGTTGAGTATTAAAGATTCAAAGAGACATTTGGTGCTTAAGTACTGCAGCTGTCTACACAAACACATTCAGGAGGAAATGGAGTTCCTCGACATTACATCGCTTGGCACGACATATCTCTATGCCGCCAAGATTGAGCAGAAATTTAAGCAGAAGAAGTGGGACTTTGGATCTGTGAATCTGAAAGGTGCTCCTGAACCGAAGAAAAAGGGGCAAGGCCAAAGTAGTGCTACTCAGAACAACACCACAAATAAAAAGAAGGACATAGAGAAGTGGTGTGAATTTCATAATAGCCCCACTCACAGCATAAACGAGTGTCGGGCCAAACAGTGATTGGTGGCCGAACTAAAGGCACCCGAATCAGACACATTTTCTAATCCTGAGTCAGAACCAGACCAATGCAATGAAAAAGGGAAGCAGATCATTGATGTTGATCCCAGTGCCATTGTTGCCACCACCAAGATCCAAAGGGAGGACCCAGAGGATCCATAGGAGGGGGAGCGCCTCTTCCATTAGCAAATGTGGGTGAAGGGTTCTCCACTAAAATTCCTTGTCGATAGCAGAAGCCAAAAGAACCTCATTTCAGTAGAGGTCATGAAGCAGCTTGGCCTACCAACCATAGCACACCCGCAACCATATACCATCGGGTGGCTTCACCCAGGGAGATATATCCGAATTCGCCAACAGTGTCGCCTTCCGTACAACATCAAGCCATTCACGGATGAGGTATTATGTGATGTTGCTCCTCTTGATGTAATTGATGTATTATTGGGCCAACCATACTTGTGGAGGTGACATGTTGTGTATGATTCTAGGCCTCGTGCTGTTATTATTACTTTCGGAAATAACTTGTACAGGATACCAGAGGTAGTACCGCCTCCTGTCATCTCTTTGACTACTGCAAAACAACGAAGTAAGATTGTTTCCCAAACTAGGAAATTCATTTTCCTTACAACTCGCTCACAAGGAAAGAAAAATATTGTGGTCACAACCTCAAAACAGGGCTCCCCTGCATGGCTGCAACAGATGGAAAAATTCATGGAGGAATACGAGGACATTTTCTCCTCACTCACAGAGGTTCCTCTACACTATCAGGACAAGTACTCCATTGATCTGACCCCCAATGCGCCGCTGCCTGATGTTACCATACCTCTTGCAAATACACATACAAAGTCCACACATGTACTGTCTAAGGCTGATAAAGAAACCAAATTTACTAAATGCATCCAACATGTTTTCCCACAGGTCCATGACATCTTCAACAAATCTAATACCCAGTTCAACAGAATTTGCTTCATCTCAGGGAGGATCTCAACGCAATGGGAACCATTGCTTCCTAAGGAGGGAGGAATGATCTAGGTGGATATCAGTGGCCACCCACCTATTCCATTTGGACTCACACCATCAATTCTTGCAGCTTTTCACATTCAACACCACTTACTATTTTTAGTAGGTTTTCAGGTCCTGCACTCCCGGAGCCATTTTGGGGCCTTAATGATCCAGGTGGATATTGGTGGCCACCCACATATTCCATTTGAACCCCCACCATCAGTTCGTTTAGTTTTTAAGTTGCAGCACAACTTACTATTTTTAGCAGTTTTTCGGGTCCTGAACTTCCGGAGCCGTTTTGAGGCCCTAAACGACATTTTTTGGGAAAATCGGGAACAACATGGGTCCATGGACTGATGATGTTGCTCACATTGAAATTTATACTCCTCGGATAGATATTTCTAATGAGCTATTGAGTGTGTCAAACAGAGATCGGATGCCAAACTTATGTCCCCGGGAAGTTGAAACACCAACTTACCCAAACAGGGGCCCACAGTTTTGGCGCTTCATCTCCTAGAGTTAGGTTTTGGATGTTTCAGTTTTACCATTGTTTCTTAATAATAAATAGGCCCTCGAGCCTCATTGTAACAAATTTCAGAGGTCTGTAGCCGCCACATCTCTTCTCAGAGATTCGCTATCAACACCCTAGCTATTTTATTTCCATTATGTTTGTAAGCATATTTCTGTTATTTTATATTAATGAAATGAAGCCTTATTTCTGCTGCATCTCTATGTTTATGGTTATTTCTGTATTCTGTTGCGTTCCTGCATAAATCCGGATCAGACGAAGAGGAATGTCATCCATCAATGTCTCTGGGATATCTATAGTCAACCTCTCCAGGTTGTGCTCCATGTTAGTAAGGATTTATGCTGCTTGATTTTGTGGCTGTGCAACATGCTCTTATTGTTGTCTTTCAAAACGACGAAGTGTAGCTGGCTTTCGTGGACAAACATCTGCATTTGAAATTTTGTCATCAGTATTGGATGATTGAAAATAAAAATAAAAATTAGAGTTAAAATGCATGAAAATGATTCATTTACCTGATTCGTCCCATTGTGCCCCTAGAGGTAAGGACATCTTGGGATCACCTTGGAAATCTATACTTGCATACGGAAAATATTCAATCACGAAGATTTGGTTCTACAGCCAATGAAAATATGTTGGAGTGAATCGAACTACCGCACAACCGTCTCCACCATGGCGGGCCATCAGTGCAACCCAGTGTACCATACGAGGCTCTCAAAGTTCACCATGATCAACAGAGATAAGCTGAGGGGCGAGGAATGGAATCCTCGCCAAAGAAAAAGAAACCAAGATAGCACAATACCCAAAGTTTTTCAACTTTGAGTTTTTTTCTCTGGTCAATTGGCCTTTCATATTGGCCAATACCTCTTCACATCAATTGAAAATGGTGCCTCTGAAACATTCGACTACTGTCTGCATCTGAGACTTGGTAGCCACATGTGGAGCTGCGCTCCCACACAACCTGGTTACTGTGAATGCAATCACTTTAAGATCAAGACGTAGGATAGTTTTCATATCTATACGGTTATCTTTGGAATCATCTTCTTCACTGCAAAACCCTTGTTTATAGCTAGCAACAGGCAAGCCACCTTCCTAGCTCCAAACAAAGAGATATGTTCCCCTCTTTTGGACAAACCAGTGAGAATGTAAATATCTTCCAGCTCAAGTTTTAGCCAGTGATCACCAATGATAAAACATTGTTCTTGAACATCCCATTTGTTCACCAACCATGTCATTAGTTCCACTTGTGGCCTCATGCCCTGAATTGCCTTGAATTTATACAATCCACAATCTCTCAACACACGCATTGTGTGCAGATCATTCATAGTTGCCTCGTCTACACCTTCACGTTCACTTTCTCTCCATTCTAACATTGTGAAATAGTATGAAAATGGATGCATTTGAAGATTAGAAACTTTTAGAATGGAAAATTATAAGAATTTTTGAGAGAATTTAACAATTTTCCTCTTTACATGGTGCCTCCTTCGTGCAGAGGCAGTGCGGACATCCGCACACGCTCTTCATGAAAACTGTGGTAGCCATATAATTTTCCTTTAGGAAAATTATCGGGGTCAACAAGCAACCCATGTATGACCCGCGAACCCCCGAGGGTGGAATTTTGAGCATATTTTCTCCTCAAAAAATTATTTTAAAGCCTAAAAAGAGAAATTAATTGGATGAAAATGAAGAGAAGAGTTTTGTGGATTACCTGGTTTTGACGATTTTTTATTTGAATGGTCGGTTCTTCCGTTATCAGCTCCACAACGTTTTCTGCCAAAAGCTCTCAAATTACAACTCTGAAGACAAAAGGTGAAAATGACTTTGTTGAACTGCTTTTTATAATATTTTTTGAATGAATAAAATATTTTATTTTATTTATTTTCTACTTTAAAAAGTAAATTTTCAGATATTTTTACTTTTTATGTAGAAATTTGCTGAATAATGAAGATTTATCCACCGAGATTATCATGGTCACACAGTAATTCGAATTCATGCATAACACATAACCTCTTCTACAATTGATCATCAATGTGCGGAAATAGAAACAGTCGCATGCGCACATAAACACAGTATGTAATGGGGAAAGCTTATAGCTGAAAACCCCCAGCTATTTTGTATATTATAATAGAAGAGAGCATGTAACAATACATAGCACAATACTCCTCACAAGTACTCAGTACTATCTCCCGAAAGTTACACACAAACTAACTCAGTTTTGAAGAAGTCACGGGTTCAAAACTCCTCCATTGTTTGCCTACCTCTACTGCGCAATCCAAGTTGGTGTAATGAGAGATCCAAGTTTGAATCTCCTTGGATTGATCTGTGCAATCCTCATTGGCAATCTCCTCCAATGCTTGTGCAAATATCATGCACAACTAATGTCACAACTAATAGCAAACCGACTCTTTCACCTATCTCTTCCACTGGTCTTCGCTGAACTTTCCATGCACTGGTGTTAACTGATGTGTTCTTTAGTTGAATAATGAGTTAATAATTAGTGAATTAATTAATAATTAATTCACTAAACTCATCTCTAGTGTATTAGCAAGTTAAACTAAATACAACTAGTTCAACTAAGTTAAACCGAACACAACTCCATCAACTCCTCAATCAACTCCACCAAAACTCTGCCACATGAGTCTAACTGAAGTCAACCATGCAATAGCTCAACCAAACCCCTAGGAATAGCGTAATTCCTTCTTTCATCTACATGGGCCACATCCGTAGCTCAAACTGAAGTGCTACAAGAGAATAAGATAATGTTTATAGTCCAAATATTATTAAGAGATAATAATATTTGACTGTTCTATTTTTAGCCCGGCAGTCTAAAAATATAAATCGCCCAATGTCTAAAAATAGAGGTCCATATATTTTTACCAACTCGACCAATCATCCATAAATAGCATCCTGCAACTCATAGACCATTATCCATATGTCTAAAAAATAGACATAGTCTAAAAATAGACTTTGTGCCAAAAATAGCCTGCAGGCCCACTTAATGAAGGCGACTTCATTTCACTAAGCTCCAACATCTTGTTGCATTTTCAGCACTCCCTATCAACAATATATGGATTATCTGCAACCCCTATCCTGCCTCTGTGGAATTCTAATTTTCTCCTGGTGAGCGCCTTCGTCAAGATGTCAGCATCCTGATCCTCCATGGGAATATATGAAAGTAACATGATTCTCCGCTGCACACAATCTTTGATATGATGGTACCTGATGTTGATGTGTTTGGATCTATCATGAAGTACTAGATTAGCCGAGAGTTTAATGCAATTCTGGTTATCAAAATAAATCACAGTAGGCTCTAAGTGCGACCTGAACAATCAGACGAGGATCTTCCTCATCCAAATAGCCTCGCATGCAGCCAAGCTTGCTGTCATGTACTCGACCTCTGCTGAACTGAGTGCCATGGATATATGCTTCTTGCTGTACCATGAAACTGTTGTCGACCCGATACTGAAGATTCCTCTAGATGTACTCTTTCTGTCCGTTGGGCTCCCTGCCTAATCTGCATCAGTGAAGCCACAAAGCTTCACTCCATCCTCCTGTCTATACCACAGACCATATCCCAATGTGCCACTAAGATAAGGCAATACATGCTTGCCTGCCTTCCAGAAGAGCTTGGTAGGCTTAACCATAGCTTGCAAAAGCTGGTTAACAGCATAGCATATATCGGGTCGTGTATTGACCAGATACATAAGTGACCCCACCAACTGTCGATAGACAGTGGCATCCACTACCACCGAAGTAGCATCCTCCTTCGTCCAACCACTGTGAATAGGAGTATCAACAAAGCTATGGGCCCATGCATGCTGAACCCCCCGCATCTCCCCGGCACATTTTACCCGAGAAAGCAAACATCCTCCATTGCGCCGCCAAATCTCCAATCTCAGAAATAATGAAGGAGGCCCAAGTCCTTCATCTCAAACTCTCTAAAGAAGATCCTCCTGCATGAAAGTATCACTACCATCACCCGTCAAAATCGTATCATCTACATACAAAGACAAATGATCAAAGCAACTACCCCCCACCACAATTTGGTACAAAGTTGGATCCGCTCACTCTTGGAGAATCCAAGTCCGGTGAAGTAACTCTCTCTATCCGTGTACCAAGCACGAGGTGCATGCTTCAACCCATACAATGTTTCCTTGAGTCGAAACATATGTACCACCGCCGAAGATCTCGGCAAACCTTCGGGTCGCTCTATGCACGCCCTCCTCCTCAATGACCTATTGATACCTAGCCTTCACATCCATCTGATGGATGTGCCACCCCATCTGCACTGAGAGAGCTAGGATCGTCCGTATGGAAGAGTACCTTGCGACAGGTGCAAAGGTCTCCTCATAATCGATCCCCTTGATCTGTGAGAAGCCACGGGCAAAAAATCTTGCCTTTTAGTTCTCCACACTCCCGTCAGCCGCCTGCTTCACTTTGTAGATCCATCGCGAATCCACCACTAATTTCCCCTCCAGTCGCGGGACAATCTCCCATGCACTGTTTCTGAAAATCGAATCATACTCTTGCACCATGGCATCTACCCATACGGGGTCCTCCATAGCTTCCTCGAAAGAGGATGGCTCTGTCACGACACATTTTCTCACAAAAGCCATGTATCCAGTGTACCGGTCTAGTGACTGTCTCTGTCTGCGCTGTGCTGTAGGTGGTCCTACAACCTTCTCTGCATCTTGAGCCAGTCGCTCAACTTCTATAGTGTGCTTGCGCCCTCTGATGGTTGGCGCTGCATGAGTGATCTCTTCCACTCCATGAACTTCCTCTTGTGGCTGATCCACATCCGGAAGCTCCTCCTTAGGAACTAATAGCTCCTCTTCTGCATGCAAGTGTGGCTCCCTCTGAAGTGAACACTTCATGGCTTTCTCCTCCTGAAATTTGATATCCTGTCACACAACAACCTTGCGACTGTCTGGCAAATACACACGATAGTTGTGGGGCATATCAGTGTACCCCACAAATATCCCAACCTCTGCGGTGGGATCCAACTTCTTTCTGGTGTCCTTCGTCACATGCATGTAGACAGGTGAGCCAAAAATCCTCAAATGAGAAATGTCGCCCTTGCCGTAAATAAGCCTCCTCCGGTACTCATGCCAAGAATCTTGTGAGGACAACGGTTCTGCACATACACTATTGTATTGCATGCCTCAGCCCACAAGTGAAGGGGTAGGCCCTGATCATGCAACATCGCCCGTGTAGCACCCACGATCGTTCTGTTCTTTCGCTCAGCCACCCCGTTCTGTTGTGGGTTATGGGGTGCGATGAGCTCTCTCCGAATCCCTTCTGCACTGCAAAAGTCCTTAAATTCAACCGATATGAATTCACCACCATTGTCGCTCCTAAGAGCCTTCACATGCTTCCCCGATTCCTTCTCAACCAGCACCTTGAATTCACAGAACTTTGAATATGTCTCGCTCTTCTTCTGCATGAAGAAGATCCAGCACTTCCGAGAGAAATCATCAACAAAGATCACATAGTACTTGTAAGCTGTCATTTGCTACCGAGAAAGGACCACACACGTCCGTGTGAACTCTCAAGGATTGTCGATCCCTCTCGTGAAAGGTGGCTTTCACAAATTTTCCCAATTACACCCTTGCACTGACCGAATCATACAAGAGTGCCCTTAGGAAGCCCAAGAGAAATCACGCAAAATTTTCAAAGCACCATGGTGAAGATGGCCTAATCTCCTGTGCCATAGCTTGCCCTCATCCCAGATCACCACTCCTTCTGCCTTGCCTGCCATTGCTGCGCAGCCATCTACTTGCAACTGATAAAGGTTCTTGACTCGAACCCCTATCTTCCAGGTCTCTCCAGTTGTCTTACTGCGCAGGAAAGCCTTTCCTTCGCTGAAGACCACATCATACCCCTTGTCTTCCAACATCACTACAGAGATCAAATTCTTCATCAATCCTGGAACATGCAATACTTCCTTCAATATGAAGGGTTTACTAGACTCCCTCTCAAAGGAAATGGTACCGATACCGGTTGCACTGTATCTACCATCATCGCCCATCTGGATGTGCACTCCAAGATATTTTTCCTCCAGATCTGAAAACGGATCCCGATCTCCAGTCATGTGAAATGACGCACCATCGTCTAAGAGAACCATAACGGGGATCCTATCAGTTCTGGAGACCAAGCATGCGTATCCAAGGGAGGTCCTGGGGCTTAATCGGGAGGCTAATCGCTCTCTCACAAGTAGATCCAAGCAATTCTCTTATTTTTTTTTCTTCGTGGACAATTCTAGGCATAGTGTCCGGGGCCGGGTGACAGCTAAACACATCACTCTGACATGAGTGGCCTCTGTTTTCGCACCGCACGCGAGAAGCTTTTCTGCTCTCTCTTTCCTTCTTTTTCTTTGGAAGCCAGCACAATTTTCTCATTCTCGTGCCTTAGATGAAGATCCGTCTCCTGTAGTCCGCCTTATCTCCTCTTGCATGATCCACCAAAGTCGCTCCCATCCCGCAACTTCTCCCGAACCCACATTTCAGAGTCCTATTGTAAATGCCAACTCTTCGTAAGACCAAGGAGAGCCAGGTCCACCAAGTCCTCTTCATCGACAGTCACCCCCACACTTCCCAGCTCATCTCTGCATTGAGTGAACTTCGTGAGGTACTTGGCGATACTTTCGCCTTTCTCCATCTTAATGTTTCTGAGTTTATCCTTGAGCGCCAGCTTCCTTTGGTCGCTCTTGCTCTGGAATAGATCTGTCAATGCTTTCCACATCAAATATGGAGAAGCTTTTCCATGCAGGCTGGATACAATGTGATCCTTCACGCCCTCCAATAGAATCCTTCGACATTTCGCCATCTTCTTTTGCCAAGCCTCAACTTCAGCAGGATCAGTAGGCTTTTGGACATCCATATCTATGAACTCCTTCAGCCCGTTATCATCTAATACCGCCTCCATCCGGTCTTTCCATGCAACATAATTCGAACTGCCTTCAAGGGCATACTCGAGTCGCAAACCGTTGAAAGACATTTCAACTCTGGCACCAAGAAAACAATCTGCTGCAAAATTCGAATTCCAAGCTCAAAACTCAACTGCTTCTGGATCAGTGAGAACAAATTATTTCTAGCACAGAGATCAACTGTAGGGGAATTTACTGGATATATCACCTTTCAAATAAAGGATGGATCCAGAGGCTACCTGGCCCGTTACAGACTTTGTCTACCGAAATAAAATTGTAATCACTATAATAGATCCCGATGATCAATTCGCTCCGATACCATGTAGAAATTTGTTGAATAACGAAGATTTATCCACCGATATTATCTTGGTCACACACTAATTCTAATTCATGCATAACACATAACCTCTTCTACAATTGATCATCAATATGCGTAAATAGAAACAGTCGCATGCGCACATAAACACAGTATGTAATGGGGAAAGCTTATAGCTGAAAACCCCCAGATATTTTGTATATTATAATAGAAGAGAACATGTAACAATACATAGCACAATACTCCTCACAAGTACTCAGTACTATCTCCCGAAACTTACACACAAACTAACTTAGTTTTGAACAAGTCACGGGTTCAAAACTCCTCCACTGTTTGCCTGCCTCTACTGCGCAATCCAAGTTGGTGTAATGAGAGATCCAAGTTCAAATATACTTGTCTTGATCTGCGCAATCATCATTGGAAATCTCCTCCAATGCTTGTGCAAATCTCATGCACAACTAATGTCACAACTAATAGCAAACCGACTCTTTCACCTATCTCTTCCACTGGTCTTCACTGAACTGTCCATGCACTGGTGTTAACTGATGTGTTCTTTAGTTGAATAATGAGTTAATAATTAGTGAATTAATTAATAATTAATTCACTCAACTCATCTCTAGTGTATTAGCTAGTTAAACTAAATACAACTATTTCAACTAAGTTAAACCGAACACAACTCCATCAACTCCTCAATCAACTCCACCAAAACTCTGCCACATGAGTCTAACTGAAGTCAACCATGCAATATCTCAACCAAACCCCTAGGAATAGCATAATTCCTTCTGTCAGCTGCATGGGCCACATCCGTAGCTCAAACTGAAGTACTGCAAGAGAATAAGATAATGTTTATAGTCCAAATATTATTAAGAACTAATAATATTTGACTGTTCTATTTTTAGCCCGGCAGTCTAAAAATAGAAATCGCCCAATGTCTAAAAATAGAGGTCCATCTATTTTTACCAACTCGACCAATCATCCATAAATAGCATCCTGCAACTCATAGACCATGATCCATATTTCTAAAAATAGACATAGTCTAAAAATAGACTTTGCACCAAAAATAGCCTGCGGGCCCACTTAGTGAAGGCGACTTAATTTCACTAAGCTCCATCATCTTGTTGCATTTTCAAAATTTTAGAAACAGATATGTTTAATCCTTCGAGTTTTTGTGCAGAATACATATTTTTGGTGATACGAATTATTTTGGTGATGAGTACACTTTTATCACTTTTTCGAGCTCTTAAAAAATTACGAAAAAGCGAAACCCTGGAGTTCTCTTTTAAGCCCTTTTTAGACTCTCTAAATATGAAAAAATTGACGAGTACTTGACTATTCGAACTTGTTAAAGGAAATGAAAAATCGTCCTTTCAGTATAAGTTTACCCCTTTTCTAGACTGAAATGGACTATTTACCGAAAAGGTATACATTGACTAATCATGGTCAATAGAGTTCTCTCTTGTATTATTTTATCCTTTTTCAGGCTTGAGAGACTAAAATCACGAAAAAGAACAACCATGGAGTTTTATTTAGTTTTTCTTCTCACTCCCTAAAATTGAAAAACACCAAGTTTCTCCTATACTAAACTCATTAAAATTTGACAGTAAAGGACCTGTCGATTATAAATAGGAACGAACTACTCCTTCTTAGGGTTTGATTTTAATACTAAGTTGGACTCATCCAAAGGATGAGCTCATACAAATAAGAAAATGTTATCCTTCTCAAGCTTGTCAAAAATAAAGAGGTACTTGCCAGAAATGGTGGGGGAAAAAGAGAGAAAATGAATCCAGTTGTCATACTTTGTTTTGAAGAGAAGTATACCACTCTTGAACACAACACTTTTTATTACACTTATACCTAGTTTGGGAAAATCCTTTGTCTAAAATTTAATCAAACCACATTGAAGGTCTTCAGCCGGTTTCTGGGTATTAGCTTTAGGTCAATTATCACCAAACCATCTACAATGTCATTATGTGTCCAAGAGAATAGTTTAAATAAACCATTCATTGCAAACATTTGTCTCCATTCGCGTTGACCATCCCTAAGTCAGTCCTTGCAAATATTTCTTCAAAACTTGATCTAATGGTTTCGTGTCATACGATTTCCTATGACGGGTCACTTTGTATCGACGACAACTCATTATCTAGAAATTTGATCTAGAATCCTATCAGTACCTTGGGTTCTGCATGCCCTAATCGAAGGTTTCTTGCCTTTGGCGATAGGTTGCATCATTGACCTTTGATCAAATGACTCCATGAAGCGTTCGACTGCAAATCATTCATTCACACTTCATGGATTGTACTGAGTACTTTGAGAACCATTGTTGTTATTGGTGGTTTCTCTCACACTTGTTAATAGTTGACGTCATTGACTGGTAATCAAGTGGTTTCTACCATGTTCGATTTCAACACAATCAATCGCATGGATAGAATCACACTAGTTCGGGAAAAGGAAATCAAGACCCTGGTTTCTAGTTTCCACCATCCAAGCTATGAGGAGTTTTATTATTCATAATACAATTGAATACTTATGAAAGATGGCTGCGCCCATACTATGTCAACTATTGGCATAATTTTAAAATTATTTCTATACCAGAACATGTAGTTAGTCTTGATCTGAGTATGGGAATGTCTACCTCAATGATGACATACATACATACATACATACATACATACATACATATATATATCTATGTGTGTGTGTGTGTGTGTTCATTGAATGTTTTTATAGGTTTCAACCAGTATGTTTGCAATCCAATCCTCAGAAAGATAAAGCACTTCACTCTTTGAAACTACCTCAGACTTCGCACTTTAGGGGGCAATATATTACACGTTATTTTGTCACCATTACATTTAACTGTCTATATAGGTTCATCATCACCTATATTATGCTTCCTTAGAAGTAAAAAACCTCAAAGTTCCTGAACCAAGTCTTGGAATTAGATAAAATCTCATTTAAAACCCTAAAAACCCAACTCCTCACTTTTCCTAGTCCTTACCCGTGGACCCACAACTTTTTGCTCTATAATCTGCCGCATATCCCGCACGTTCTGCTTATCAAACCTGCAGACCCCTGTAAAAGGAAAAATAAAAGAAAAATTAAGTTCTAGAAGCCCAACTGGTCAAATATTCTCCCAGCTGGAGGCTTCTAGAAGCATAATCCGGTCAAGCTTCATCCCTTCATTCATGGACTTCTATCCCTTCATTAATGGAGTTTATCCCTTGGTATTTGGAGCTCAAATCCCTTCGTAAAAGGAATTTATTCCCCTCTTTATGGAACTGAAACCACTTCTATTTTCCTATAAATTGAACTCATGTTTCAGTCTCAAGGGTACTTACTTAGAACTTGTAGTTTTTGAAGAGAATTGCTGAAGAAATCATAGTATCTATACTTGGCATCATTGGTATGAGAATGATCACATACTCATATCCATAGTTTCATGCTAGTTCAGAGAGGAGAAGGCTTGTCAAACTGGGAGAGGACGATTGTTCAAAACCCTGAAAGAACTTGTATAACATCAAGGCAACAAGGTTGTAAGGTTACTTCTTATTATACAAGATAATACAAATGGATTCTATTTTCTCATTAAATTGTTCATGTATCTATTGAGTAATTTAATTCTTGGACTCCTTGATCACTAAGATAGATTAATGTTTTCTCAGTTATTATATCTTGCAGGCTCTTTTAATCCTTTTATCTATCTTTAATTGTAGGTGACCTCTTTTGAGCAACTAGACAAAAATTTTCAGCAAGCGTTGAACTTCAGGTCAGGGAAAATTTTAGGGCTAATATTCGTAGGTGGGCTAATTTTCCATGCTTTTTCCAAAAAATAGATTCACCAATTCCCCTTTTTTTTCAAAATTGATTCGCCCAAATTTTATAGTATAATAATATTTTACCCTAAAAATCACCAAAAAATTATATACTAATATAAAATGATTACAAAACTAAATATTTTTACAAAAATAACATCAAAATGTTTACAATTCACATATTGGGGACTACTAAGATTCGCCAAGTTTTTAAAATTTAAGATGAACACCCATGCTTAAAATTTTCCCTGCTTCAGGTAGGGGCATGTCCTCATACTTGGTTATTTAATAATTTTGAATCACAAATGACCTAGAGAAAATGGTTTGCATTTGGATGTTTGTTTCTAGATATCCTTAGGATACTAGGGAGATCGTTCTTGTCCGCAAGAAGGATTTATCCGCATAACAATAGTGGTAGAGCTTTTCCTTCCATGGGCTTCCTAGTTAGAACCTCACTAGTATATGTTTCCCATGCTGCAAATATTATGTAGGCTTAGGAGTCCTCTTTAGACCCACCATGAATTTGCGTTGAAGCTTCATTTTTCTCCTTCTCTGATTTTATTCTGGATTTATACTCTAGACGCTCCCATGTGTTGAGTTGCACTATTTCATTGCATATTGACCACTTTCACTCCTTTTTTCCTTAAGCTGGCTTCATTGGATTCGTGTATAAGCCACTTTTGACCATGAATTTTCTGCAAGATCAAGCCATGCATTCACTAGCCTCTATGAATTGACACCATTTTTCCATGGAGGGAACATTCCCCGAGTGTCGATGACTAGTATACACCACCTTCCATTGAGTGTAGGAATGTTCCAGACCCATGAAATAGTGCACTTTCCCTTGAAACTTGTTCTCTCCACTGTACTATATGAATTATTTTATTCATTTTCATGCTTTATAATATGAAAAAGAAATAAAAATTAAATATTCCAAAAAAAGAGTGGGAACGAGAAAATTTATTCATCATTTGATGGCAGCAAGTGTTAGTCATGTCACGCTTGAAAAAATCACTCAAAACGAGTCTTTCCTCCAGCGGGATGGGACATAGTTTGACTTTAGGGAAGCCAAAACCTTGTTTTTAAGTTATTCCTCCACTGATTAGTTAAATCTTCCAATCATATGGAGAGTTTGCTGATGCCTCCTGCATCACAAACTTATACAAAGTTATTTTATGTTGCCATAAAGTCACATTAAAGTCATGCTTTTGTCCCTTGACTCATTTTTGTCCACCATACCTAGTCTATCAAGTTATTCTCAATATCACATCAACTAATTGGTAATTTACTCGTGTCAGTTAAGAAGGTCCTCATTGAATTCTTGTTGGCGGGTCAGCTCTTATCGACTCTGGAAAATTGCTATGAGAGTAGACCTAAAGTCATACCCTAGCCCCATTTACATGATTGATAGGTGATCTTGTGCTCAACATCGATCAATATCACGGGTATTTGAATGAGTGTTTTCCCTTGTGTTCGCCAACTTACATTATCACACATTGGGATTCATTTAGTACCTTGGTTTCTATTTGAACCTATTGGTGGATTCCTCACCTTTGTGTCAAATTTCATTATTGGTTGGTTTGGAGGATTTTTTTCATGCGCTAGCCACATTTTGTGCACACTGGAAATGTACTTTGGAATGGTTACTTCATCTTTATTTGTACGAGTTCTTTTGAATTATTGGCCTGCGAGTTACACTCATGCTGGTTTATGTGGGATGCCTTAATTGTTGAAAATGGCACCCAGAAAGATTCTAATTTAATTTTCCCTTGAATTAAATTAGAATAAAATTGTAATTCCACATCTCATGATAGCTTGTACGAGTTAACTAATTTATTTTGAATTATTTGGTTCAGTTAATTCGAGTTGAGGGTCTAAATTGAGTAATGTAGAGTGGCTCCTACAAAATAGGAGCCTTGGTTGAGTTTATTTTGAGTTATAATTAATTAACTCATTTTAACTAGTTCCAACTATTGGAGGAACTAGTGAGAGGTCAAAGAGTGGAATTGAACTTGAACCACATGCACTGATCAATCAGAAAACTGATAAATCAACTATAAATAATGCATGCATGCCATAGCAGAGAAATAACTAATTGAGATTGGAGTTTAATGACATCGTACTATCAGTTGTATAATCATCCAAATTATACAGGTGGTGCATGCAGCCAGAAAAAGGCCTTAGATGAATTGCGTATTTGTGGATGGGAATTTCCCTAATTAATAGGGGCTAATTACCCATGGAAAAAACACAAGGAAATAAGGATCCTGGAAGGCAAAAAATTAGTTATGTATTGGCCTAGGCTTGTTTAGGAAGCAGTGAGGCATATAGAGATAGTGCAAAGGTTTATCTGGTTTGAGCAAAAGCATTGTAATATTCTCATATTTTATGACTAATGCAATATAAATATAGTGGTGTTTTTAGCTGTGGCTTTCCCCATGAAATTATTGTGTAATGTGTGATTGAAATTCTTTCTCTTGTATGCTTTGTGATTTCACGATCATAATTGGTTTTCGAAATTGGTAGAGTAGATTAAAGTCTATTGTTTTAGCATATTACAATTAGAAGTTTGAATATACGTGGATTTTCTACATGCTATTAAATATGAAAACACTATAGAAGAGAAGAATACAAGTTTGTACTTGTAGGAGAAACAAGATTTGGAGATATATTCTCCAGAGCTAGTAGTAGGATCAATATGGCATTCTATGGTTTGAGGCTCGAGTATGCCCTTGAGGGTAGCTCGAATTAAATTTCTTGGAGAGACTAGATGGAAAAATTCTTGGAAGATAAAAAATTGAAGGATTTCATTGATAAGGACATCCCGAAACCAGCTCCAGCTGATGCACAAGATCTAACATAGTGGAAGAAGTGTGCAGCAAAGGCTAGCAGGATTCTACTAGAAGGAGTTAGAGGTAATATTGTCTCGAACCTCCATGGAAAGGAAAATCCTTATGTAATCTGTAAGGCCTTAACAGATTTGTTTCAAAATAGTAGTGACACAAGAAGGTGGCACTGAAGGACAAGCTCTGGAAAATCAATATGGAGAAGGGAGACGCAATAAGAAAGTACTTGACCAAATTCACCCAATGTCGGTATGAGCTTGGAATTGTTGGTGTTATAGTTTATGAAGATCATCTGGTGAGCCTAGAACTTCTAGGCCTTCCCAATAGCTATCAAAACTATCGAGATTCCATAAATTGGATGGAGAAGTTATCAGAGTGGGACCGTTTGTGGTCTGACTTGGTGCAAGAAGAGATTCGACGAAACACTAGAGATGGATCTTCATCAATGCATGATGATGATGTGAACTGTGCCTTGGCTAGAAAGGGAAAGAAAGGGAAGTCATCCCATTCCAAATCATATTATGGTTACGTAGGAAAGAATAAGAACTTGTTGAAGATTAAATTTTTTTATTTTCACGAGCTTAGACACTATGCCACAAAGTGTCTTCACAAGAAGGTCGAAAAGAAGCCCTTAGGAGGAGCGACAGATGTAGCACTTGCTTAAATTCAAGTTGGATTTTACCGTCATCACATGCATGGTGTCATCAATGATGGGTAGTGTGTGGTAACTGGATAGTGGAACCTCATTCCATATGACCAAAAATAAAGAGTTATTCAACGACCTATAGGAGAAGGACCTCTAGATTCACATCGAGATGGGAGATGATGGAAGGTATAGCGTGACCGATATTGGTACTGTTACTTTTTAAAGGGAGTTTGGTTCTCCTCTCACATTGAAATATGTCATTTATGTTCCAACTTTGAAAAAGAATTTAATTTTAGTTGCTATGTTGGAAGACCATGTGTATGATGTAATTTTTAGAAAAGAAAATGCGTTCCTTCATTACATAGCCACACGACAAGTGAAGAAGGTCAAGGTTTAGGTAAAGAATCTCAACAAATTGGATGTAGAATATTGTGATTCCTTGATCATGAAAGAAGATAAGGTCCAGAGCCGATGCATCAGTGAGTTATGGCATAAAATATTGGGCCATCTACACCACGAAGCTTTGAAGATCATGCAAAAAATTTATAGAGGACTTCCCAAGGTTGAACTTGAGCAACATGATACATGAAAAGGTGTAATATTCAAAATTTTCCATTAGCTAATTGGAATATTAGAGTTATTACTTTTCTTATTTAGTTAAGTAAATAAAAGGTTGGAGGGACCCATAAACCCAATAGATGAATAAAATCCACTTATATAGTGTGAATGTGGGTTAATTGAGTAGTGGAGTAGCATTATGGAGTAGTGGAGAAGCATAATAATGAAGAAAGAGTGGAGGTCATAGAGAAATAACGAGGAATATGATGGAGATAGTGGAGGAATAAATGCAAGATCATGGAGAAATAATGATGAAGTGATAGAGGAAGTGGTGCATTAAATGCACACATGATGGAGTAAGTGGAGAGTAATTGTAGCAATGATGGAGATCATGGAGGACAACACAGTATTTATGGGGGCTAGTGGCCACATGTGCAACGTAGTTATGAGATGGGCCAAGGCTAGGGAAGGCTCACAACCATAAAAGGAAGATGAGGGAATCAAAGAAATGGGAGTCTGGATTTTTATTGTTGAGTGTCATAAGACATTTCTTTGCACGCTTCAGTTGTTTAGTTAAGTCTGATGTGCTATTTAGCACCAGGTGTTCCCGAGTGGGAATCCCACCCTTACCCATGGGGGAATTCAAGTTCCTACTCTGGGAAGGTTTTCTTGGGCATCATTCCTCATTCAGAAGCAGTGCCACTTTCAGCCACTCTCATTTGTAGTTCCAACTACAAGAATATTATGCATTCCTGAACTTGGGTTTGAGAGTTGGAAGGTTGTTCTCAGTAATTCAAAAGAAACCTATGAAGGGATCAAACCTTCACACTTTGGATCCATTACATTCTTCTGGGAGTTTCATTTTCATATCCAGCATCAGGTCATCCATCTAATTCTCCTATGTAGCAAAATTTCCTGCAATAATTACGTAATTCTATAGTGAGGTTTTGAGGAGAAGAGGAAGTTCCAAGTAACTTAGCTTGGAATCTTGTGAGGGATTAATCCTTGACTCCAGGGATCACTTCAGTAGCATAGTATCAACATGTATTATCTATAATTAGGCTACATCATCAACCCTCCTATATAGCGTAGTATTTCCCAGCAGTTGTGCATGCAGCAACTGCATATTCAGTGGAGGAGCTATATCTCAAGTTTTGACCTTGGGAATAGGAATAAGGGAACAACCCTTTAGTTAGTGAGCTGAGTGGGTGCTATTGTAGCTAATAGATAATTATTTCAGCCCTAGATTAGTAGTTGTCTCCAAGGAGTGCGTAACCCAGCTAGCAGGGGTGCAGTGTGCAACCCAAAAAGGGTTGAAATTCCAAACTCAAAATCTGGCTAAACCATTTCTTGGTGTTTTTGGGTTTTTTTAGTAGAATCCATGGTTAAAATCCTGAATCTTTCTAAGCACTCCAAAAGCCTCTCGCACATAGATATTCTTTCCAGAAGCAGTAGTTTCCAGTAGAAGTAATTTATACTTTCCAGTGCTAAGTTTCTTTAGTTTATTTTAGCCATCTTGTGGCGTGAATGCATTCCTTTTGGAACACTATGTACTTACATTGCTGTTGATACATAATGATATGAATCAAATATTTATGCTAATTTTTTAATGTATTGATGTTATATTCCAACATTTCCAGCATTTTACAGTTTTGTGCTTACATTCTGTTTATTTCCTTGACTGAAATTTTATAAATTTTCTATATTCTTGTTTATCCCATTTTAGAATATTACAGTGGTATCAGAGCATGATCTTTGGCTTAGCTTGTGGGAATTTCATGACATCAAAAGAAGAATCAGAAAAAGAAGAAGTCTTCAATGGCGGAAGGATTGAGTTTTTCCACACTTCTCTTCAGATCTATGCAGGATCTCACCATGGAGATCATAGAAATGAGAAGGGAAAGGAAAAAGGAAACCTCAAGAGGGTTTCAGAATGGAGAAGGTCTGAGAACTTCCTATCAGTAGTATAAGCAACCGATGGTGCAGAAAGTTCCACAATGCCCTACTATGCCCACTTTCCTTACAGAAGGAAATGAATGGCATGGAGATGGAGGATATTTGGAGCATGAAAATCTAAGTGATTATCTTGCAGAGTACAAATCTCAATCTATAGAATTCAAAGAGAATCTAAATTTCCAACAATTTTTCTAGATTAAAGAGAACTGGAGACCCCGTAACAACAATAGAAGAAGAGGGCACATGCAGAATAGATCATTTCTTCCTACATTCGAGGGGTCATCCAAAAGCATGACAAAGGCTTGGATGGATAAGTTAGATGATTTTTTCCAGCTACACCTAGTAGTGGAAGCATAGGCTATTCAGATTGCACCGCTACACTTTGAGGGTGAAGCAAAGCACTGGTGGTTCGACATATTGAAACATGCAAGAGTGACTGTGTATGCAGAGTTCAATCAAATATTGGTAGTGAGGTTTGATAGAAGAAACCCAGAGGCACATTCCATTGAGACACTCTCTGACAATAAAGAGAAAGTGTATGAGGAGCAGAAGAGAGATGTCAGCATTGATACACCAGGAGGAGATCAGCTACCAGCAGCAGCAGCAGAAAGAGTACTTGCACCGGTTGGAGGAACACTTGTAGCTTTGCAAAATGTTCCCAAGCATCAACTGGTCCAAGGTATGCAAACATTTCCACCCCATATTATTTCAGCACATCAGATGGAGATTTGTGGGGTCATGCCATCAGGGAAATTGCATGACCAAGGGTTAGAGAACATTGCTGATTTGGAGCAGCAAACTATTGTTGCGCAGAGGACTCTTGACTGGTTCAAGGAGAAGACGTATAACTATCCCAGTTTGACATTGTTGAGATGCACACAACACTTTGTATTGGAGTGTGGAGTTTCTGAGGATGGGATAAGCAGAGTCCTAATGCATGGAAGCTATTCCATAGCTTTCGAGAACCAAAAGTTACTGTCGCATAAGCTATCGTATTCTATTTACAAAAAAGAGATATTGGCCAGTATGCATGCATTGGTCAAATTTCGGAAGTATTTGGTAGGCAATAGATTTTGAGTGAAGACCAACCATCATAGTCTCCGACATCTTTTAGAGGAGGAGCACCAATTGCAGAAGAGGTAGCAATGGTGGAATAGTACAATGCAAGAATATGAGTTCATCATTGTGTATGGAGAGGGACATGAGACAACATATGCACTATCATGGAGATCAGCAGTGCTGTCATTGAGGAGCATTGATGATTTGAGGGCCCAGTTATTATTTGAGCATTTAGATGACCACTTCACTTATGAAGAAATGGATGGGCATATGGTCTATGGTAGACATCATTTAATGGATAACATATTCCATTATCGGGGCAAAGCCTTCTTGATAAGCACCTCACATCTCAAATATAAGTTTCTACATGTAGCATATTCAAAACCTCATGGGTTCTACCATGCCATCGATGAGAGGTTCTCATGGAGATACCTCAAGGAGATGCACTTCAAAATATCATGGAGTGCAAATATTGTCATCAGATTGTGGAGGATGGTATTGTCGAAATTGATCTACTGTCGAGGTATGCATATAGCTTTGACATTTTCACACAGTACATCTCTTCACCCGTGACCGGATTATCTTTTGGAGATGTCTTCATGCTTCATGGTATTCCCAAGGCCACAGATAGTGACAAGGATAGTTATTGTATGAGTCGTTTTTGGTAGGAGCTTATCCATTGGGTGGATACTGAGCTGGTGCATGATATGAGTCATCACCCACAGTTGGATGGATGGATGGAGATGATGAGCAAGTGGTTGAAAATCTATTTGCAGATCTATGACATGGGGCAACAAGAATCATGGCTACGCTGGCTTCTCTTGGGTGAGTATGGTTACCACCCGACATTTTAGATTGGTATGTTCCATGCCTTGCACAGTACTGAGGTGATGTAGCAGCAAGAGGCATGGCTACATTGGCTACTCTTGGGAGAGTATGGCCAAGGCATTTCATTTTATATGTCCATTGGTATATCATTGTTTCCTACCTTTCACAATAGTGATGAGATGAAACAAGTGGAATCATGGCTGCGCTAGTTACTCTTGGGAGAGTATGGCCACCATATGAAATTCACATGTCAATTTGGATGCCATTGTTTTATACTTGGCATGATGATGATGTGTTGTGGTAGCAAGAGGCATTGCTGCATTGGCTTCTCTTGAGAGAGTATGGCTACCATACTTGGTATGATAATGATGTGATGGGGCAGCAAGAGGCATTTCTACTGTGGCTTCTATTGAGAGAGTATGGCTACCATACTTAGTATGATGATGTTGTGATGTGGCAGCAAGAGGCATTTTTGCAGTGGCTATTATTGGGAGAGTATGGTTCGACATTTCACATGGCAGTCCATATGTCTCTGTTTCCTACTTTGCACAGTGTTGAGATGATGCTTAGAGCAAGAAAGGCCACCAGAGCTAAGGATTGGAGCATGGAGAGACAAAACCTACTCCATGTAGCATGTGTTGGAGAGATAGTTTATAAGTTGGGAATTTCCACTGGGGGAAGGAACCACTACACTTCACATATCTCATGCAGAGAAGAGGCTCTTGGAAAATAGTTGGTTGCCACATGGGGGATCATTGATGAGGAGAGGAATCTAGCTACACAGCTGGAGGCCATTCTAGACATTCTAGGGAGGCATCTATGGAGCTGGGCATTCATAACAAATTGAAGAAAATGGGGAAACCTTCCATATGAGGATGCCACTTGGGAGGGAGATGGATTTCTACAGCATCCACTTTTGCAGTTGCTTGAGGACAAGTAACATTTTGGTGGGGAGGGCTGTAATATTCCAAATTTTCCATTATCTAATCAGAATATTAGAGTTCTTACTTTTATTATTTAGTTAAGTAAATAAAAGGGTGGAGGGACCCATAAACCCAGGAGATGAACAAAATCCACTTCTATAGTGTGAATGTGCATTAATTGAGTAGTGGAGTAGCATTATGGAGTAGTGGAGAAGCATAATAATGAAGAAAGTGTGGAGGTCATAGAGAAATAATGAGGAAGATGATGGAGATAGTGGAGGAATAAATGAAAGACCATGGAGAAATAATGATGAAGTGATGGAGGAAGTGGTGCATTAAATGCACACATGATGGAGGAAATGGAGAGTAATTGCAGCAGTGATGGAGATCATGGAGGACATCACAGTCTTTATAGAGGTTAGTGGCCACATGTGTAGCACAGTTATGAGATGGGCCAAGGCTAGGGAAGGCTCACAACTATAAAAGGAAGATGAGGGCAACAAATAAAGGGGAGTTTGGATTTTTATTGTTGAGTGTCTTAAGACATTTCTTTGCACGCTTCAACTATTTATCTAAGTTTTCTATGCTGTTAAGCACCGGGTGTTCCTGAGTGGGAATCCCACCCTTACCCATAGGTAACTTTAACTGCCTACTCTAGGAAGGTTTTCTTGGGAAACATTCATCATTCAGAAACCAGTGCTACTTTCAGTCACTCTCATCTATACTTCCAGCTACAGGAATTATGCATTCCTGAACTTGGATTTGAGGGTTGGAAGGTTGTTCTCAGTACTTCAACTAAGAAACCTGTGGAGGGATCAACCCTTCACAATGTGGTTCCATTACAGTCTTCTAGGAGTTTCATTTTCATATCCAGCATCAGGCCATCCATTGAATTCTCCTATGCAACAACATTTCCTCGAGGAATTGCGTAATTCTGCAGTGAGGGTTTGAGGAGAAGAGGAAGTTCCAAGTAACTCAGCTTGGAATCCTGTAAGGGATTAATCATTTACTTTGGGGATCAATTAAGTAGAATGGGATCATAATTTTATTATCCATTAGCAAGCTACATCATCATCCCTCCTAGATAGCACAGTATTTCCTAGCAGTTGTGCATGCAGTAGCTGCATGTTCAGTGTAGGATCTAGATCTCAAGTTTTGAGCTTGGGAATTGGGAGAAGGGACCAACCCTTCAGTTAGTGAGATGAGTGGGTTCTATTGCAGCTGATAGATCATTATTTCAGCCCCATATCAACAATTGTCTCCAGGGATTGCGTAGGTTAGCCAACAGGGGTGCAGTGTGCAACATAAAAAGGGCCGAAATTCCAAACTCAAAATCTGGCCAAACCATTTCTGGCTTTTTAGAGTAGAATCTGTGGTTAAAATACCGTATCTTTTTTAGCACTCCAGCAGCCTCTCACACATAGATATTCTTCCCAGAAAAAACAATTTTTACTTTCTAGTGCTAGGTTTCATTAGTGTATTTCAGTCATCTTGTGGCATGAGTGCATTCCTTTTCGAGCACTGTCTACTTACATTTTTGTTGATACATAATGATATGGCTCAGCTATTTCTGCTAATGTTTTAATTCCTTGATGTTATATTTCGACATTTCCATCATTTTACAGTTTTGTGCTTACATTCTGGTTATTTCCTTGATTGAAATGTTATAAATGTTATATATTCTTGTTTCTCCCATTTTGGGATATTACAAAAGGGTGTCCATTGGGGAAGTACACCAAAGACACCTTTCATGATAAGGACATTCGAGAGCAAGAGAACCTTGAAAGAGTTCACTCATATGTGTGTGGACTGTTCTCGTCATCCTCGATGGACAAGCACAGGTATTATGTGATTTTTGTAGATGATTTTTCACGCAAGTGTTGGATATTATTCATTTAGAATAAAGACTAGAAATCTCAAAATTTTTTGAGTTCAAAGAACTTGTTGAGGAGACATAGGTAGAAAAGTGAAGGCTCTCAAGAGCAACAACGGTGGAGAATATGTGTCGAATGAATTCAATAATTTTTTTTAATAGAAGGCATTCGACGGGACTTGATAGCACCCCATAACCCACAACAAAATGGGGTTTCATAAAATAATAACAAAAGCATTGTCGGAGTTGCACAGGCGATTTTACATGATTAGGGCATATCGTTGCATCTATAGCCCGAAGCATGCAACACAACTATATATGTGTAGAAAACGAATCCTCATCAGATTCTTGGGATGAGTATAATAGAGGAAGATTTTTCATGTAAGAAACTAGATGTGGCACAATTTAGAATATTTGGTTCATCAATTTACTATCATGTTTCCAAGGATGAATGGAAAAATCTAGAACCAACAGTTGAGTTGGGAATATTTCCAGGGTATAATGATACACCTCACAACTATTAGGTGTACCTTCCATCTTATATAATGACAATATTTCATAGAGATGTGAAATTAAATGAAGGGAAGGCCATGTGGATTTCCCTTGAGAGGGACCTTTAGTTGCATGCATATGAGGAGAATTTAGCTCCAAAAGAAGAACCTCAAGATGTGGAGCAACCACTAGTAGTGGAGCAGAGAGTGGAAGAACCCACTCATGGAGAGTAATCCAAAGATGGAAGGAAGCACACTAGAGAGGCTTATAGGTTGATGCATGATTCTAGAGAGAATGTGGGAGCACCCACATCACAACGTAGGAAGAGAAGGTCCCTAGATCGGTACACTCGGTACATGGCTCTTATGAGAAAGAGTGTAGAGACTGAGCCATCCTAATTTGAGGAATCAGTGAAACAACTGGTATGGGTTGATGCCATGGTAGAGGATTATTACTCCATTATCAGGAAAAAAACATATGAAGTTGTCCCAACACCAGAGGAAATATCAGTTGTAGGATCCAGGTGGATCTACAAGGTGAAGCAAGCAACATATGGAAGTGTTATGAAACACAAGGCCATATTTATGGCCAAGGGGTTCCCTTAGGGAGAGGGAATAAATTACGAGGATACATTTGCTCTGATAGCAAGGTACTCTTCAATTAGATCTATTCTATCACTTTTAGTGCATATGGAATGGAAGATACATCAGATGGATGTAAAGACAACCTTCCTGAAGGAAGTGATTGAGGAAGAAGTGTACATAGAGCAGTCTGAAGGATTTGAGACCTTAGACAGAGGGTCACATGTGTGAAGACTCAAGTGAGCATTGTATGGATTGATAGAAGAACCCCCTGCTTGGTACACCAGGATCTACAACTATTTCAATTGGTTGGGCTTCACCAAAAGTGAAGCAGATGCAAAAATTTACCATATTGTAGTTGAAGGTAAATTATTGATTATAGTATTATATGTTGATGATTTAATTATAACAGGTGATGAAAATATGATAAAATCTTGCAAAGATGATTTGGCAAGAGAATTTGAGATGAAAGACATGGGGCTCTTGCATTATTGCCTTGGTTTGGAAATTTGGCAAAGAGATGGGGAACTAATTGTTTCTTAGGGAAAGTATTCCAATGAGATACTGAAAAATTTTCACATGGAGAGAAAAAAACCACGGAGACTCCTCTAATAGGGAATTGGAGGAACAAAAATACTACTTCAGGCGAAGTGGTAGAAGGTACCATTTCAGGAATATTGTGGGTTCAATTATGTAATTGGTGAACACATGGTTGTACATGTGTTATGTGGTTAAACAACTTAGTCAAGAAATGGTTAAGCCAACCAAGCTCTTTTGAAGGAAATGAAACATGTGTTGAGATAACTCAGAGGAACCGAGTTGGTTTGATATTTGGTACATGTGGAAAAAGGGAGTGAAGCTACAAGGCTTCACAAATGCAGATTGGGCAGAGAGTCCATCGGACATGAAGGGCACATCAGGTGGAATCTTCAGTATTGGGTCAACAACATTTTCCTGGTACAACAGGAAACAAAGACCAGTTTCACACAGTTTAGCAGAAGAAAAGTACATGGCTGCTAGTGAAGAAAATTGTAAGGCTATATGGATAAGGAAGATATTTTTGTGTTGTTTGGTCAATATATGGATCCTACGGTGATTTACTATGACAACTAGAGTTGCATCAAACTCTTGGTTAATTTATTTTTTCATGATAGGTCCAAGCATATCAACATCTGGTACCACCATATCAGAGATTATGTGTAGAGGCAAATCATGATGCTAGAGTACATTACTACACAAGAACATGATGCATACATATTGACGAAGGAACTGTTGTTGGGTGCCAATTTTGCACACTTTTCCTACATTTGTTTTCCCTCTTGCGCCTCATGACTATAACCAATGGGACTATCTTTGCCTCTTTTTCCTACCTTTCTATCCTAACTTGTGTTGTTTCACCTTATTTTCATTACTTTTCCATTTCATCAATTATTATGATATATCGTGCCTTTTTATGACTAATTGAGGATGAATGTTTGGAGAATATCTATGGTCTTTGTGTTGTCTTTCCAAATGTCATTCGTAGCACTAAAGATCCTGAGCATGAGGTACACATGATTAGTTAAGGGTGTGTTGTTACAGCGAATGATGTTGTTACACCTTGTTGTTATAGACCCGCCGACAAACTGTTGTTACACTCTATTGTTACAGACCCGTTGGCGAACTGCTAATACAGTTGTACCGCTAATTGGATCTCATCAAAACCTATTGTTGACATGTCCTTTAGTTGTTACACTATAGCTATGGTTTTATTGCGATAGCTGTAGAAGTTGTTTAGCATTTTATTTTTGGATAACAGCCTATGGGCGGTTTTGATTGTAATCTATAATTTTCTAGTCAGAATTTTATTAAGAAGTGGTTATAACTATATGTATTCTATTTAAATTAGCATGAGAATCATAAGATTATCACGACTGATCTATCCCTTGATTTTTTGAGATGTAACCACTACATAGTTCTTGGCCCTAGAGGTCGAAAGGTTAGCAGAGAACAACATTATTTTGGCTCTGTGATTTTGCTCATATTAATACAGATTATCCTGTTATTGCTGTTACATGCATTATCCAGTGTAGTTTCTATTAATTTCTTTTCTATACCTGTGCCTTGCTAGGGAGGAAGGGCCCTCCTTCTTAGCAGGGATTGCATTGATTTAAGTAATTGTGTATATGTGTTTGTCTTTCATATTATGTATCAGTAGAGGTGCTATTGTTGTTGTTCAGCTGTGAATATATCCGCTTCAATTTCAATACTTTGTATGATGTTACACATATGATATTAGAGACAAAAATTGGATACTTGTTGTGTGGTGCATTAGAAAAAATTAATTGAAGTGTGATTCTAGTCTTGTAGATCATTTTATTTCTGCATGAGTGATTTACTTCCAGAATTTTCTTCAGCAATTATTTCTTTTAATTGGAATTGCTTCTAGTTGAGTGTATTAACACAGACAGTGAAACTGTCATTGGAATAAAAGACGTCCCTGGATTGATAATTTATGTTTATCATTTATTCATTCAATAGTGATTAATACAACCCAACATTTTGGTGATTTTGCTGGGGATGGCAGTGACGATCCAATCAATAAGAGTTGTTTCTTAGAAGTACAATTTCCGTGTGTTTTTTAGAGTCTCTCCAGCGACACAATTGCTGGGCAGTAAGACGAGAGGTAAGAACCTGTGCAACGCTCTAACGAACATGAGCGGGCTCACCAATGTCTTGTTGGGACACTTAGGAGAGTGAATTTTTTAGCATGTTTTTTTCTTAGAGTGTCTCCAGTGACACAATTTCCGAGCGGTAAGATGAGAGGTAAGAACCTGCACATCGCTCTAACAAACTTGAGCGAGCTCACCAATGTCTTGGTGGGACACTTATGAGTTGAATTTTTGGGTGTTATTTTAGGGTGTCTTCAACTATATAGTTGTTGGGAAGTAAGACGAGAGGTAATAACTTGAACATCACTCTAACAAACTTGGGCAAGCTCACTGTTGTAGAAATTGAAGCACTTATAGGATGAATTGATACACATAGGGCCCATGTGTGCCGGTAGGAAAACATAAACATCTACAAACACCCCCCACTCTACTGACTACAGGAAATATGGGTTGTAAGAAGGAAAAGAAGAGTGCAGATTTGGGAAGAAAGACATTCTTTGGAGATCTGATCTCAAGGGTAGAAAAGGAACACTCCATGTCATATAGAGATAATAGGAAGACAGGACCACAAAAAGCAGCTACCATATCAAAGCCTGGACCATCTGTGTCTTCCGTGTCTAGACCTCACCATCCTTCGAACAAAATATCCACTCCTAATACCAAGACTCCAGATTCAAAGCAACAGTGGAGAATCATTAATCAGGATTTGAGAATTGAAGGACACGAAGAGACCGGTGGGGAGAATCAGGGACCTGAGGAACAACATTCAGTTGATCATCAATTGGATGCTGGTAGTGATGTTAAACAATTGGTCTTGGAGCATCCTGATCCTTTATTTTTCAATCTCCAGTACACTCCGAGGTCAGTTCATCCCATCAGGAATAATTAGCCATGGGGGACGAGAATGTCAAGATAGATAGCTCTATTAATTTTGAATTCCCAATAGTAATAAAATGGGATGAAGCTCCTATGAAGAATATTCCTTTATCATCCCTACTATCCTTTCAAGGGATAGTTGTTAAAGACCCTGATACCTTTTTTTTTGAATTTGATGTGTTGTGTAGAGGTTATGACTACACTTCAGATGCCCATAAGCTGAAATTATTCCCTGCCACTCTAAAAGGAGAAGAATTAATATGGTTCATGAGACTGGGTGCTGGAAAGATTCAAACCTGGAATGACATGAGGGAGGCCTTCCTCTTTAAGTATCAGGATTACTATCAAACTAGGTATTTGAAGGATGATATTTTCAGAATTGCACAGAAGGAGGAGGAAAGCCTGGAAGACTATATGGAGAGATTCACTACAATTTACAAAGGTCTAAGTTTAGTAACTTAGACCTATAAATTATAAAGCCAATATTTTTAAGAGGTATAAGAGATGATTTCCTAGAGCATATGAACCTATTGGGAAAAAGAGACATATCACAAGAACCACTTGATGAAATAATTAAGCTTTTCCTACGTAGCTCAAGAGGATCAGTCAAGGGGAAAGTTTCAGTTCGAGACCCTTCAGTCCGGATACAAAATTCCATGAGTGGAGGAGTAACTAGAGAAGAGATCGATAATTTATTTGAGGATTTTAAAACCAACCTCCTTAGCACTCTCTCTGCCTAGATCACTATGGTACAAGTCAAGAAAGCACAAGCAAAAGCTGAAGCATCCCTAGAAATATTCTATCCCCAATGAAAAAAGAAACATTTGGAAATAAAATGTCGATTGAATAGTGTCAGCCTATGCAACATATGTGAGTTGGCGCATTCTACGAATTAGTGTCCTGAATTTCCCAGACTGAAGGTGGTACTTCAAGAATCAAGCGAGGATGTTCAATCTTTTTATTTCATTAGATCAAAAAGACCATGGCAGCCGTGATCTACAGGCCTGCCTTCATATTTTTCCTCTTTTTATCCTTGGAATAATGTTTATAATAGTTAGCAATATCCATGTCAGTATCCTAGTCCTTCCTCAACACAATTCCCTTCACCATGGAACCAATGGCCGTCTCCTCCACCACTGAAATATCCTCCATCACAACCCAATCCTTGGGGTTAGAACTGAAGAATTAATGGCCAAGGTAAAATGCCCCCTATAATACCAATGCAACAACAACAGTTACAAATACCTTCTATTCAAAATCCTACACCTTCTATCCAACCCCAATTACCTGTGCAACCTAACCCCAATCCAAATAATAAGGCAGCCCAGAGCATGGATGCACTGGTTACCCCCAAGACTTATCTTATTACTCCTGTTGGAACTAACGAGGTTCAAATTTGATCAAGGAAAGTAATTAGATCTGAGCATACTCCCATTATTACCGATGAATGTGAATCACCTAGGAAGGATATGGACGATTCTGAGGAAGTTGTTACACATGTAATAGTTGATACAACACCCGTTGTTACATATGCAACAACTAGCTCGGGAGGATATGTTGTTTCTACAGCAGCCAATCCAAGCAAGGCTAGTGCATCTGTGATAGCTAACTCAGCTGTTAGCATTCAGAATCCTTCATACCCTCAACAATTAACTGAAACTGGGCTGGTCTCACAACCTGAATTTGAATTCCTTAAGGAACTGCAAAATTTTTATGTGCGGATTCCACTATTACAAGCTCTTAAGGAAGTACCTATCTATGCTAAAACAGTGAGGGATCTATGTTTCAAAAGACATGGAAGGAAACCTAAAGACCTTGCTACTATCCATGTCATGGGGAAAATTCCTGATATCATGATTGATCAGCCTTTTTTGACTAAATATAATGACCCAGGGAACCCTACAGTGACTATCCATATTGACAATCAGCCTATAACCAATACTCTGATTGATCTAGGGGAAGCTATTAATGTCATGACTAAAGACCTATTCATCTCTCTAGGACTTCGTGGACTTAGACCTACACCCACAGTGCTTGAATTAGTAGATAGGTCCTGTGTCAAGCCCGAGGGAATGATAGAAGATGTGGTTGTCATTGTGGCTTCTTGGAATTATCCGGTTGATTTTCTCATTTTACAAATCAAATCCAACCTAGGGGGTCATCCTTTAATCTTAGGAAGACTGTGGCTGGCCATTGCAAACGCATATAGCAGATGTAGGTTTGGATATATGGTGATCTCAGATGGACATGCCACTCAAAACCTGAACATTTATCCCCCAGCAAAACCTCATATGGATTCGGGTAGTCCTTGGTGGGACGAATTTTCATCTGAATCTGATCTTTCCCTACCTCTTCTCACGCTTGGAAAAGCACAATACTTTAAGGATGAAACAAAGGACAATATCATTAATTTTTTTATTATTAATTCACTCCCTGTTGCCTCCATTAGAGATTTGGGAGAAGAAGATGAGGTAGATAATGCAATTATTGAACATTTGAAAACAACTCTGCATACTATTAGCAGTCCCATTGAAATCAAACCTGGGAAATGTTTAAACATCAATCCTAACCTGACTGTTGAACAAAACATATTGTTGATATAGCTGTTACAAAAATACAAAAAGGCATTTGCATGGGACTATAAGGATATGAAAGGAATCCATCCTGGCCAATGCACTCACTGCATTTACCTTAAAGAGGACTGCAAACCAGTTAGACAACCACAACGCCGAATGAACCCCACACTTAAAAAGATAGTGAAAGAAGAATTGCAGAAACTCCTTAATGCTAATTTCATCTACCCCATTTCTGACAGCTAGTGGGTGTCTCCGCTTGTCATAGTTCCAAAAAATAACGACAAATGGAGAGTATGTGTTGACTATAGAGAGCTTAACAAGGCCACTCAAAAGGACCATTTTCTTTTACCATTCATTGGTCAGGGCTTGGATACTCTTTCTGAAAAAAATTATTTTCATTTCTAGATGGGTTTAGTGGCTATAGTCAAATACAGATTGCCCCGGAAGACCAAGACAAGACAACCTTCACTTTCCCATGGGGTACTTTTGCATACAGAGTCCTTCCCTTTGGCCTTTGTAATGCACCAGCAACCTTTCAGAGGGAAATATTGGGTATTTTTTCTGATCTTTTGAATGACTGCCTTGAAATATTTATGGATGATTTTACACCCTACGGGGATGCCTTTGAGACAACATTAGCTAACTTGGAAAAAGTGTTGGAACATTGTGAACAAACTAATGTTGCTTTGAGCAAGGAAAAATGCCACATGATGATGACTGAGGGAATTGTAATGGGACATTTCATTTCAATAGATGGAATCAAGGTAGATCCTACAAAAATTGAGGTAATCTCGAAAATCCTGACCCCTAAGACTCCAAAAGAGGTACGTAGTTTTTTGGGACATGCAGGATACTATAGGAGATTTATAGAGAAATTTTCAAAGATTGTATCTCCTCTATTTTCATTACTCATGAAAGATGAAGAATTTGTGTGGATAGGGAAGTGTGAGCAGGAAGTTTTAAAGTTGAAAAAATGTGTAACAACAACACCTATTTTACGAGGACCAAACAGGGAATTGCCATTTCATATTGCTACAGTTGCATCTAACATGGCTATGGTTGTTTTTCTGGGGTAGCTGGAGGAGAAGAAACCTTACGAAATTTATTACATCAGTAAGAACTTAACTCTAGCATAACTCAACTACACCGTCACTGAGAAGGAATTCCTAGCAGTAGTGCATGATATCAACAAATTTCGGCACTACATCACTGGGTACCAAGTATTTGTTCACACTGACAATGCTGCAATTCAATTTTTGATGAGCAAGCATGTTACTAATGGTAGAGTTACATGATGGTTATTGCTGTTACAATAATTTGATATTACTATTTTAGATAAACCCGGAAAATATAATGTAGTTGCTAATTTTCTTTCTAGATTAACTATAAGTGATGACTGCACTTCCACTGAGGATTCTTTTCCAGATGAATATCTTTTCGCCATCTATACTCACACATCAAGATATGCATATATAGCCAATTATATTGCTATAGGAAAATTCCCACACCAATTATCTTCCAAGGAAATAAGGAATATTATACAACAAAGTGCTACCTACTCCTGGATAGAAGGAAATCTATCATAATGGGCCAGATTTTAAGATTAGGTGATGTGTTAGAGAAGATCAGGTATTTGAGATCTTGAAGGTTTGTCATGAGGAACCTTGTGGAGGACACTTCGCTGACAAGAGGATATGACATAAAGTACTCTTAATAGGGTACTACTGGCCAACTATATTCCAAGATGCCAAGAAGTTTTTGAAAGGATGTGATAGCTGCCAAAGGGTGGGCCAACCTCTAAAATCAGATGAGATCATGTCGTTATAGCCTCAGATAGTGATAGAACCATTTGAGAAATGGGCCCTAGAATTTGTGGGGCTAATTAATCCTTCATCACAAAAAAATCATACATATTGGTCTGCATTGATTATGTCACAAAATGGGCTGAAGCAAAGGCACTAACTAGAGCAACAAAACAAGTTGTTTCAGACTTCTTGTTTGAAGATATTTTTGTTCACTTCGGGATACCTAGAGAGATAGTGACAGATGGGGGGCCTCCAAATCTAATTTGATCAAGAAGTTGGTTGAAAAGTATGGAATTCATCACAGAATCACTTCACCATATCACCCACAAGCAAATGGTCAAGTAGAAAGCACCAATAAAGTCATTGACGGAATCTTAGCAAAGACAATAGCCAGCCACCGAAGAAACTAGGCCAAGAAATTTCTAGAGGTACAATGGGCTTATAGGAAAACATGGAGGAATACTACAGGATTCTCACCATATGAATTGGTGTATTGTAAGAATCCTCTATTTCCCATAGAGTTTGAAATAAAGACATTAAGAATAGCATTGCAGGTCGATCTGGATTTGAGTATGGCACAGACACAAAGACTAAACCAGCTCAATGAGTTGGAAGATAAATGACTGGCTGCTATTCAACAAACAGAGATCATTAAGTAGCAAAGAGCTAGATGGCATAATGGGTTTATTAAGAAGAAAAATTTCCAGAAAGGAGATTGGGCTCTTTTTTATGATTCAAGGTTCAAATATTTCAAAGGAAAGCTCTGCACCGAATGGCTAGGTCCTTACGAAGTGGACACGGTCTTTGACAATGGGACTGTACAATTGGTCACCATCGATAGTGCTAAGACACCGTTATTGGTTAATGGGCACTGTCTAAGGTTATATCATCAACCTGCTTTGAAGGAATCATTTGTCAACATTGTCACAGACTCTGATATTCATGTTACAATAGCAGGGGAAAATTCTCCTGTGTATCCTGAAAATTGAAATTCCAATAAGTGCAGTAGTTGAAAACCACCTTTGTCGCGACTATTACACTTGTTTTAATATATATATATATATATATATATATATATATATATATATAACAAAATAAAAAGAAACTAAAAACAATAATAAATACAACTGTGAAAACCCCTTTCTGGGGTGCAGTCAGACAGTTGGTAACAACTGAAAATTACTCTTGTTGTAGCTGTTACACCCATATTTTTCTCCCTGAAACATCATCTTCCCTTCCTAATCCATTCTAAAGTATGATGGTATTCGTGTAATTTTATTTTTTGTACCAATTTCTCCCGATTATTATGTTTTTTGAAGAATAATCTAAGGGTTGTCTTGGTTGTTACACATGTAACAGCCGACAGCCACGAACACTGTTTCTTATGTAAGCAGAGATGCTGAGAAGCAGTGAGTAGTGCAGTGACATTACAGTGAGGATAAGCAGCAAGAAGTGAATTTAGAAACAAACAATAAGATGGGTGGAGAAACAGTCAGGCACGAGCCAGATTCTATAGACGCCTTGCAGAATTTTCCAAAAGCCTACCATATGTTCAAAGATGCTAGATGGATTGAGTATTTCCAGAAGCTAGAAGGCTCAGTCGAGGCGGTGGCAATTGAATTTTCTCATAATTTGAACAAGAATCAAACCCGAGTTAGGGGTCTGCAAGTTGAGATGACTGAAGAGGTAATTGCCTGGGTAACTACATTGCCAGTAGAGGGATGGAGGTGGTTTAACAGAAAAATCAATGACCCCTCCTTGAAACAAGACTTCCTAGAAGGAGAAGAAAAACTAAAGAAGAAAAGGAGAGGAATTGACAGGTTGTCTCTTCCTCATCCTTGGGTATATGTCACCCTGGGTTTAATTAAATATATCACTTTTGAGGGAAGATCCATGATAGTGTTTAACTATCACTTTCCTCTACTTAATCACCTTCAGCACCAAAAAAATATTAATCTTCCATTCTACTTGTTAGGGAACATAAAGCATATGGCAGCAATAGTAAAGAAAACAACACACCTAGAGGCATGTGTGGCTAATAACAGACTCTTCAAGTTAATCGTGCTAGATGCCCTAGGCCAGAAAGGAAAAAATTGGGAAGAATTCAAGCGAAAGAGCCCGAGGACAAGCCGAGGGAAATAGACCACGACTTCAGGAGCAAGTCAGACAGAAGTGGAAACCCAGACTCGGCCTGCTAAAGTTAGAATTGGGAAAGAGCCTACTAATGAACCAATTGGGGATATAAGGCCAAAACAAAGGGTGAAATTCATCATACCTGCAGAAACTTTGCCTACGACCGGAAAGTAGACAAAAGTAGAAGTATTAGAAGAAGAAAGGCAACCCTCCTCATTAGGTAAGGATGAAAATCATGTCCTGTTTTTAGAACTCGAAAATCTAAGAAAGGAAAATGAAGAATTAAAGTGAAAATTATCTGTGGCAAAGGAAATCCTGGTGTCTATATGCATGAAATGTTTTCAAGAATTAAAAACAACAAGATATAAGTTTTGTAGAGAAAACATTAGCCCAATGGAAACAGAAACAGAATGACAGGAAGCTGTTACACAAGAACCTGCTGATGATACTGTTGTTACACAAGAATCAGTAGTTAAAGTAGAGCCTCCTGTAATAATTGACCTAGAAGCCGACCCTAAAGAACTTGTGGAGGCCACTCCTATTGTAGAAGACAAAAACAATGGACACAGAGGCTAATCTAGGTGGGAACGAAGGGGCTAACACACAAGAACCCACCGAGGAAGTTGCTGTTACACAAGAACCAAAAAAAAAGGTGGAACAACCCCATTTGGCAGAGGTTGTTACACCCATTATTAATGTGGATATTGAATGCATAAGAATGTCGGGTCCAATCTCGGGATGGAGTTATGAGAAAATCTTGTTAATTTCCAAATTAAAAAAGTAGAAATAGGAAGCAATCTCCCTTCGGGAGGGGATGATTTCGCTGAAAGAACAACATAGATAAATAGAAAATTTACATGAAAGATGGATGAAATAAGAGTTGAAGAAGGGATGGGAGAATTATAAGAAGAAGGAATATTTGAAGAAACAGGAGGAACAACTGCTGCTATTACAGCAACAGGTTCAGGATCTTACCATAGACAAGAAAAGAATTCATGATCTCACCCTCAATTTGGTGGGTTGTAGGCGGCCTTATCCATCCTATCCTATTTTTATATGGGAATGTTACTTCCTATTCCAGATGAAATCCATTATGGAGGACATCCCTTATTAATTTTCTTCCACTCACACTTTTTTAGACGTTTTCTGTGCCTCTGATTTTGATGAGCAAAGCCTATTGTGTGAGCTATTCTTACACGATATCATTTGTGAGCATGTGAGTATGCAGATGGTTGTGACAATATTCTCCTATATGGGGGATCTTCAGTTGTGATCTTTTGTGTCCTTTATGAAGAATCATATTGAATGGAATTTGGCCATCAAATCTATGGAGGCTAATGAGGAGAAGATGGCATTGTGGGTCCAGGCAGAACCGGGGCAGGCTGCCGAGTTAAGGCGAGAATTCAGGAGAATATTGAGTACTCCTGGGATAAAGGAACCGACTTCCAATTATAGAATAAGGATTGTGAACTTCTGCCTCAATCAGTTCTAAATGTTGAAGAGCAGAGCCTTGACTGGGTGCTTGAAACGCACGGAAGCTAGCAGTGCTGAGCTACTGAAGGGGGGCCCATTCTCATTCCAGAATTTTGTGGTGGCCATTGCACATGTACTAGTGTACGCACAGATCATACAATCCCTTGGTGCTTTGTGGCTCAAATTGAGATTCAAGTTTCCTTTGATCTGGTTGCCAATTGAGGATTATCAGAGTAATTATGAATTGAGTAAGTATGAGTCAGAGTCTTGGGTACGACAACTGATGGCTAATCAGTGGTACAGGTCTACAAAATGTCCTCATGAAAACTCATCTCTCATGGGAATATCTCCGGTGCAGGTCGGTGAGATCATAAGTGCCAATCAGGGGTACAGGTCTGCAAATGAAGATACAATTGGTGCTTATGATCTCACCGACCTGCACCGAAAATATTCCCATGAGAGATGACTTTTCATGAGGACATGCAAGTAGTTCAGTTGGGGGGAGATGTTGGGTGCTAGTTTTTCACACTTTTCCTACGTTTGTTTTCCCTATTTTACCTCATGACTATAACCAATGGGACTAGCTTTTCCTCTTTTTCCTACCTTTCTATCCTAACTTGTGTTATTTCACCTTATTTTCATTACTCTGCCATTTCATCAATTATTTTGATATATCGTTCCTTTTTATGACTAATTGAGGATGAATGTTTGGAGAAGATCTATCCTTCCTACCTTTCTATCCTAAATTTTTCCTACCTTTCTATCCTAACTTGTTCCCGAGCACAAGGTACACAGGAGCAATTAAGGGCGTGTTGTTATAGTGAGCAATTCTATTACACCTTGTTGTTACAGATCCGTCAGCAAACTGCTATTACACTCTGTTGTTACAGACCTGCTGGCGAAGTGCTGATATAGTTGTACCGCTAACTGGATCTCATCAACACTTGTTGCTGACCTATCCTTTAGCTGTTACAATACAGCTGTGGTTTTATTTTGATAGTTGTAGAATTTTTTTAGTGTTGTATTTTTGGATAACAGCCTATGGTCGGTTTGATTGTAATCTATATTTTCTAGTCAAAATTTTATTAAGAAGTGGTTATAACTATATGTATTCTATTTCGATCAGTATGAGAATCATAATATTCTCATGATTGATCTATCCCTTGATTTTCTGAGATGTAACCACTATATAGTTCTTGGCCCTAGAGGTCGAAAGGTTAGCAGATAACAACATTATTTTGGGTCTGTAATTTTTCTCATATTAATACAAATTAACCTGTTATTACTGTTACATGCGTTATCTAGTGTAGTTTCTGTTAAGTTCTTTTCTCTCGATGCGCCCTTCTAGGGAGGAAGGGCCCTCCTTCTTAGCAGGGATTGCAGTGATTTAAGTAGTTGTGTATATGTGTTTGTATTTCAGTTTATGTATTAGTAGAGGTGCTATTTTTGTTGTTCAACTGTGAATATATCCGCTTCAATTTCAATACTTTGTATGCTGTTACACATATGATATGAGAGACATCAGTTGGATACTTGTTGTGTGGCATGCTAGAATAGATTAGTTGAAGTGTGATTCTAGTCTTGTAGATCATTTAATTTATGCATGAGTGATTTACTTCCAGCTTTTACTTCAGCAACAATTTATTTTAATTGGAATTTCTTCTAGTTGAGTGTATCGACACAGACAGTGCAACTGTCATTGGAATAAAATATGTCCCTTGATTGATAATTTATGTGTACTGTTTAGTCATTCAATAGCGATTAATACAGCCCAAAAACTATCAAGAGGCAAGTTTGAGTTCCATAAAGGCAAGATCGAGGTATCAGATAATCCCTTTCTTGATGAGAGGGAGTGTTGAAAATGGCACCAAGAAAGACTCTAATTTAATTTTCCCTTGAATTAAATCAGAATAAATTGAAATTCCACATCTTATGACAAATTGTATGAGTAAATAAGTTAGTTTGACTTAGTTGGTTCAGTTAATTCAAGTTGAGGGTCTAACTTGAGTCATGTAGAATGGCTTCTACACAATATAAGCCCTAGTTGAGTTTATTTTGAGTTGTAATTAATTATCTTAGTTTATCTGAGTTAAAGTCACTTTAACTAGTTCCAACTATTGGAGGAACCAGTGAGAGGTCAAAGTGTGGAACTTGAAATTGAACCACATGCAGTGATAAATAAGATAACTAATAAATCAGCCATAAATAACTCAAGAATTTCAGATCAGAGAAAGACCCAGTTGAGATTGGAGTTCAAGGGAAGTGTACTATTAGTGGCATAATCATACAAATTGTACAGGTGGTGCATGCAGTCAGAAAAATACCTTAGATGAATTGTGTATTTGTGGATGGAAATTTCCCTAATTAATAGGGGCTAATTACCCAAGGAAACAACGTAAGGAAATAGGGATATTGGTAGGTAGACAATTGGTCTCATATTTTCCGACTAATGAAATATACAGATAACGACATTTTTAGCTATGGATTTCCCTAGGAAATAATTGTGTAATGTGTGATTGAAATTCTTTCTCTTTCATGCTTTGTGATTTTGTGATCGTAATTGGTTTTCACAATTGGTAGAGTAGATTCAAGTCTATTGTTTTAGTATATTAAATTAGTAGTTTGAATCTACATGGATCTTCTACATGGTATCAGAGCTAAAATCACTATAGAAGAGAAGAATATGGGTTTGTACTTGCAGGAGGAACAATTTTTGCAAATATCTTCTTGAGAGCTAGCAACAAGATCAAGATGGCATTTTATGTTCTAAGGCTCAAGTATGCCCTTGAGGGTAGCTTGAATTACATTGCATGGAGAGACCAGGTGGAAGAAATCTTGGAAGACAATGGATTGAAGGATTTCATTGATAAAGACATCTCGAAACTAGCTCCAACTAATGCACAATATCATAACTAATGCTGCATAACACATATATTCACACTTGTTAGATTGTATCGGGGTACCTTAACACTCATTATCATTATTGGTGATTTATCTCACATTTTTTAATGATATACATCAATGATCGATAATCAAACAGTTTCTGACATGGTCAAGTTCAAATCATTTATTCCCATGGTGTAGAAATGTATTGTCTACGGTTGGTGAAGACCTCAAGTTGTGTCAACATCTTGGTTCACTTGACAATCATTCAATTTTATGCCAGTGAAACCTCTCAACTCTATATGTTGCAAAATTTCTCAGCAAAATGTTATATGTTGGAACTCGAGTCTATGAAGTACCACTATTCCACTTATATGACTTGGTACTTTTATGAGGATCATTTATGCAACATCATTGTTTACAAATTCTTCTATGTGATATTGAGACATAGCTTCGTTGTGTTCTTTCGCGGTAATGATATGATGATCCACTATGTACTCTTTAGCCTATTCTATACACTTATGTATACATTTTGGATCCACATGAGTTTTCTTTCCGACTCCTCCCATAGGTATTTGATGGGCTAAAATCTGGTGATCTTCTCCCATCTTTTTGAATGACTCCTCTCTCTATACTAAATATATTTCAACCATCATGTTCCCATATGGACTCATATATTAGGGGGCATATGTTATAGCATCATTCAACACTCTTATAGACTTGATGCTCTTTTATGGCTCTGGGAAATCTCTTTACCCATAAAAACTTGAATTTATATTAAAAAACTATATTTCAAATTCCATATGCGACCCTACCGAAATAAAAAAAATGTACATACACGGGTCCAAAAATACTATACCCACATATACATGCTTAAATATGAAAAAATAAAATAAAATGATATTTTTCGTGCATAGTTTACGAGTTTTACCAAGATCCCACCTACAAGAGCCTGTGGCCTAACTGAAATAACCAACTTGAGGTGGTACATATACACCCATTGGGTAGGCATAATTCCTAAGAGAAGAGATATATCAACATTATACTCGATTTCCTCGAGATCAAGTCTACTTTTCCCATGCCCCCTACACTCCTATTCTCTAGGAATCCCTAGTTTCCTTTGCAGGGATGCTCAGTCTCCTTATCCAACATCTTCTTGCACCTATTAGAGAGATTGTGTTCGTGGCTTGGGCTAGATGAATTTGAAGGAAGGCTTCGTTAATTCCTTTGGCCTAGATTAGGTTGTATCTATCATGTACTTAATACTATTTATCAATAAATAAACTCATGTCTTGTTCCCAATATATGTTGTAATCTTATAAATGATAGTATTAATTATTATATATGATGATCTAACATATTCCTATGCATGCACATTGAATTATATATTATGTATTTTCTTATGTGATTGATTTGTAGGCCTACACATCTTGGAGGAAGCATAGGGTTTGTAACCTACATGAACATATTCAAACATAAGACCCTTAGGTACATCTATAAGTCCAACTTTGATAATTCAAATCTTTGGCACGCTTGATTGAGTGTTCTTTGTTTATTGTTTTTTCCTACTGTATTGAGGTTTTCAACCCTTGCCTTAGGGAAATTTTCCTACCAACAAGAAGCTATTGTTGTTGAAAAGGACTTGTGTTCTATTGGATTCATTCAAGACCCTAATGATCATAAAGGGTCCAAGGAAAATGGTAAGAAATCTCAAGCCTCTTCCACCAAGTTTAAAGAGGAATATTCTTTTGATATGGAAAACTTGTCTAAATATTTGAAGTTTCTTATGAATGAAGTATCTGAACTTAAGAGGAGGTCAAGTGAGGCAAACACTAGTAGTAAGTATTTTAAGCCGTATTTCTTTAAAAATAATAAAAATTCTCAACCAACTAAATCTGCTCAGAGTTATAATGTGGTGTTCAATTTTGAAAGTTTGGGCATGAATATTTTTTGTACTTTCCATCAGGAGAAGCATTTAGAAAAAACATATGTGCAATGGAATCATAATGTAATATTCCCAATTTTCCACAAGATAATTGGAATATTAGAGTTCTTAATTTTCCTAATTAATTAAGTAAATAAGAGGGTGGAGGAACCCACTGTATAAATTTGAATAATTTGCTGAATTATTCACCGAGATTATCCTGATTACACACTATTTAAGCTTCATGCATAATACATAACCTCTTCTACAATTGATCATCAATATGCGGAAATAGAAAGCAGTCGCATGCACTCATTAAAACATAATCAAGCACACATATCAACACAGGATGTAATGGGGAAAGCTTACAGCTAAAAACCCCCAACTATCTGTATATTATAATGATAGAGAACATGTAACAATACATAGCACAATACTCCTCACAAGTACTCAGTACTATCTCCAAAAGTTACACACAAACTAGCTCAGATATGAACAAGTCACAGGTTCAAATCTCCTCCACTGTTTGCCTGCCTCTACTGCGCAATCCAAGATGAGAATGAATGAGATCCCAATTCGAATCCCCTTGGCTTGTATAGCGCAATACTCATTGGAAATATCTATCATTGTGTGTGCAAATCTCATGCACAATCATGGTCACAACTGATAGTCAATCACACCCTTTCACCCACCTCTAACATTGGTCTCCACTGAACTGTCCATGCATTGCAGTTAACTGATGTGTTATTTAGTTGATTTATGAGTTAATAATTAGTGAATTAATTAATAATTAATTCACACCACTCATCACTAGTGTATTTATCAATTAGACTAAATACAACTAGTTCAACTAAGTTAAACCGAACACAACTCCACCAACTATCTCATCAACTCCACCAAACTCTGCCACATGAGTTCTAACTGAAGTCAACCATGCAATAGCTCAACTAACCCTTAGGAAAAGCGTATTTCCTTCTATCAGCTGCATGTGCCACATCCAAGCATCAAACTGAAGTGCTCCAAGAGGATAAGATAATGTTTATAGTCCAAATATTATTAAGGGCTAATAATATTTGACTGATCTATTTTTAGACTGTCAGTCTAAAAATAGACTTTGCCCAATGTCTAAAAATAGAGGTCCATATATTTTTACCAACTTGACAAATCATCCATAAAAATCATCCTGCAACTCATAGACCATTATCCATATGTCTAAAAATAGACTTTGCGACAAAAATCACCTGTGTGGCCCCCACCTAGTTTAGGTGATCACTTTCCAACTAGGATCAGGAAAGATGTTTCAAGATGCCTCCTTCACTGTTTCTTGTTGCAATATTCAACACTCCCTCTCAACAAGAAAGGACTGTCTTTACATGCGACATGCAACTCCATGCATTCGCCCTACAACCTTCACAAGCGCCATGCAACTCCATGCATCTGCTCTGCAACTCCTCTGAAACTGAATAGGCTCCAAACAACTCAATCGGTCTGATGCACCATGCAAATCCATGCATCTATCATCAAAGTCTTCGACTTCTGCTGGTACCAACTGCACATGTCATCGGGAACCACTGCGTTGTTGAACTCTTGCACCCATGCACTCTGCACTTGCTGTCAACTCTGATTCGCGCTCCAGTATCCGACACTGTCACTTTGATCTGCCTACATCAATCCAACTGATCATGCTACTGCTGCGCTGTGGGCACCTCGTAGCCAGGTTCAATTCATGAGATCCACACCATCTCATGAATCCTGCCTGCAATGTCTCCTCTTCGGGGATTATTCATGCAGCTGTCACCACCTCTCACCTGGTGGTATAGCTGCATGCACTCCCTCTGCCCATCTGGCACGAAATTTCTCTGCATGAGTGGTTTCTTCCACTTCATGATCCTCATCATGTGGCTGCTCTGCATCCCGAGGTTCACTATTTCCTGAATGCAAAACTTGCTCCCTCTCAAGCATCAATTGCATGTCTTTCTTGCACTTCCCAACAGTAGGAAGCTCCATAGACATCCCATCTACTTCAATTCTGTAGAGATTCTTTGCTCGAATCCCAACCTTCTTGACTTGTCCTGTTGCCTTGTGCCGAAGGAAAACTTTTCCTTCACTGAAGACAACTTCATACCCTTTATCCTCTAACATTGCGATTGAGATCAAATTCTTCTTTAAACCTGGAACATGCACTACATCTTGTAAAAGAATGAGTTTACCTGACTCCCTCTGAAAGGTAATGGTACCAATGCCGGTCGCATTGTATCGTCCATTGTCGCCCAACTCAACATGCAACTGGAGATATTTCTCCACCAAGTCACTGAAAAGATTCACATCTCCTGTCATGTGAAAGGAAGCGCCACTATCAAAATACCACCTCGATCCCAATGCACTAGACACCATGCATGCGATCAATGAGAAGTCCAGCTAAAATTGCGAGGAAAGAGCCTCACCAGCTGCAGCTCTAGCAGCCTGCTTGTTGTTCTTCTTCTGTGGACAATTTGTGGCATAATGTCCATGCTCGTGACAGTGAAAACACTTCAGTTTGGACATGTCACGCTCTTTACCATCCACACCGGATTGAGAAGCATTCTTCTTGCCCTTCCCCTTCCTTGCTTTGGCAGCTAAAGTGCAATATTCTTCATCAGATGCCTTTGATGAAGATCCATCCCTGGTACTCCGCCTTATCTCCTCTTGCACAAGATCCGACCAAAGTCGCTCCCATCCTGGCAATTTCTCCCGACCATTGACAAAATCCTCATAGGAATTCCAACTCTTTGGAAGAACAAGGAGAGCCAAGCTCACCAAGTCCTCATCATCCACACTAACTCCTACACTCCCAAGCTCATCCCTGCAGTGGACAAACTTTGTGAAGTATACCGGAATAGTGTCATTCTTCTCCATCTTTATTTTCCTGAGTTTATCCTTGAGCGCCAACTTCCTCTGGTCGCTCTTGCTTTGGAATAAATCTGTCAAGGCTTTCCACATCAATAATGGAGAAGCCTTACCATGTAGGCTGGATACTATGTGATCCTTCACGCCCTCTAACAGAATCCTTTGACACCTTGCTGTCTTATTTTTCCAAGCCTCAACCGAGGCACATCGATGAGCTTTGGGATCTCGGCATCTATGAACACTCCTTCGGCCCGAATTTATCATCCTAATCTGCCTCCATTCTATCCTTCCATGCAACATAATTCGAACTACCCTCAAGGGCATATTCCAGTTGCAAGCCGTTGAAAGACATTTCAACTCTAGCACCAAGAAAACCACTACAAATTCGAATTCCAAATTCTGCTGCAAATTCGAATTCCAAGCTCAAAACTCAACTGCTTCTGGATCTGTGAGAACAAAGTATTTCTAGCACAGAGATCGACTGTAGGGGAATTTACTGGATATATCACCTTTCAAAGAAAGGATGGATCCATAGGCTACTTGGCCCGTTACAGACTCTATCTACCGAAATAATTGTAATCACTGTAATAGATCCGATGATCAATTCTACTCTGATACCATGTAGAAATTTGAATAATTTGTTGAATAATTCACTGATATTATCCTAATTACAGACTATTTAAGCTTCATGCATAATACATAACCTCTTCTACAATTGATCATCAATATGTGGAAATATAAAGCAGTCGCATGCGCTCATTAAAACATAATCAAGCACACATATCAACATAGGATGTAATGGGGAAAGCTTACAGCTGAAAACCCCCAACTATCTGTATATTATAATGATAGAGAACATGTAACAATACATAGCACAATACTCCTCACAAGTACTCAGTACTATCTCCAAAAGTTACCTAAAACTAGCTCGGATACGAACAAGTCTTGAGGTTCAAATCTCCTCCTTGTTTACACGCCCTCACGCACAATCCAAGATGCCAATGAATGAGATCCCAATTAGAATCCCCTTGGCTTGTCTTGCGCAATTCCTCATTGGCAATATCTATCAATGTGTGTGCAAATCTCATGCACAATCATGGTCTGGCCCAAATAGTCAATCACACCCTTTCACCCACCTCACAACAACTGGTCTCCTTTGAGCTTGTCCATGCACATTGCGTTCTTTGATGTTTTCTTTAGTTGATTTATGAGTTAATAATTAGTGATTAAATTCTACAACTCTTAGCTAGTGTATTCTGAGTTAGACTAAATACAACTAGTTCAACTAAGTTAAAATGAACACAACTCCACCAACTGTCTCATCAACTCCACCAAACTCTGCCACATGAGTTCTAACTGAAGTAAACCATGCAATAGCTCAACTAACCCTTAGGAAAAGTGTATTTCCTTATGCCAGCTGCATGTGCCACATCCAAGCATCAAACTGAAGTGCTCCAAGAGGATAAGATAATGTTTATAGTCTAAATATTATTAAGGGTTAATAATATTTGACTGTTATATTTTTAGCCTGGCAGTCTAAAAATAGACTTTATAAATATACAAAACAGAAATTGTCCCCATTTTTACCAACTTGACCAATCATCCATAAATAGCATCCTGCAACTCATAGACCATGATCCATATGTCTAAAAATAGACATAGTCTAAAAATAGACTTTGTGACAAAAATCACCTGTGTGGCCTCCACCTAGTTTAGGTGATCACTTTCCAACTAGGATCAAGAAAGATGTTTCAGGATGCCTCCTTCATTGTTTCTTGTTGCAATATTCAACACCCACAAACCCCATATATGAATAAAATCACTTTTGATATGTGTATGTGGATATTTTAGAGCTAGATATACATTATGGAGTAGTGGAGTAGCTTCTTAAATGAAGGAAGAGTGGAGATCATGGATATTTAATGCAAAATCATGAGAATATTGGAGGAGGTCAACTGAGATCATAGTGCATTCAAAGAAAGATCATAAAGCACTTATGATGAGATAGTGGAGGAAGTGGTGCATCTAATGCACACATGATGGAGAGAGTGGGAATTAAATGCAGATATGATAGAGATCATGGAGAGACAACATATTCTTCATGGAGGCTAGTGGCCACATTTGCAGTGCAGTTATGAGGTGAGGTAGGGCTATTGAAGGATCATAATCTATATAATGAAGATGAAGGCACAATAGAAGGAAAAATTTATATTAATATTTCTGATTTGTTTAGATATAGATTTTTCATTTGATATTTCTATGCACGCTTATGTTGTTTAGCTAAGTCTGCAGTGCTGTTTAGCACACGGGTGTTTTCGAGAGGAAATCCCACCCCTACCCATCGGGGACTTCGACTACCTACTCTGGGAAGATTTCTATTGAGCTCCATTCATCATCAGCCATTGGTGCCACATTCATCCGCTCTCATATGCACATTCAGTCACAGGAATAATGCATTCCTGCTTTAGGGTTTGAGAGGTGGAGGTTGTTTCTAGCACTTCAGCTAGGAAACAGGTGGAGGATTCATCCTTTCACCTTGTGCTTCATGTTCAGACTTTCAGGAGTAGCAGATCTATATCTGGAATACAGGCCATTGTATTTTACCTCCATGTAGCAGTAGTCCCCTCAAGGATTGCGCAGTCCAGTCCTGTAGATCTATTGGAGGAAGGAAGTTTCTAGTATTTTAGCTGGAAATCCCATGAGGGGTCATATCCTCACATTGAATTCACAGTTTCTACCATTGTTGAGATGAGTTTCCATATTTAGCAGTAGGATACAAATCCTCCCTCCTTGACAATGCAGTTTTGTCAAGTAGTTGTGTAGCAGCAGCTACAATCAGTGGAGAAGGTTGGAGGAGCTAGAACTTGAGATTTTAGCTTAAGGATCTAGTGAATGGATCAACCGTTCTTGCATTGAGATGATTGTATAAAATTGCAGCCATCTATTCTTTAGTTCATGCAACATATTTGCATACCCAACAATGTATATGTGCAAGCCCTAAGAGGGTGATTTTCCTAGATTTCTAGATCTGGAAATCCATTTCTGGGTTATCTTGGTGATTCATCATAGAGCCAGATCTAAAGTTTCAACATCATCGGGGCTTCAGAACTACCTAGATCTACATTTTATATTTTGTTGGCAGTTGAAATCCCAGAAGTTATAGCAGAGACAATGTAGTATTCCTTCCCAGCAGTCCAGCAATTATGCAATCCCTCTTGTGGGATCATTTCAGGGTAATTTTAGGCCATCTCTTTGGCTTGAGTGTCTCATATTTTGAGCATTGTTGTACTTGCATTCCACTTCCTATATAATAAAATAGCTCAACTATTTATGTCTATTTTATGGTTTATTTAAATTAAATTTTTTCTTTGCTGCAGTTTCAATTATTTTGTTTTTGTATTACTGCATTCTCCCTTTTGGGATATTACAGTGGTATCAGATCATGATCTTTGGCTCAGCTTGTGGGCACTTCATATTTTTCATCAAAAGAAGAAGCAAATAGTAGAGATCTATGATGAAGGAGGATTTCCGTTTTTCCAATATTCTCTTTAGATCCATGAAAGATCTCTCCAAGGAGGTCAATAAAATGAAGAGAGAAATGCAAAGGAAGGATCCAAGAATATTTGATGACGAAGGTCCAAGCACTTCCTATTAGCATGAGAAGTAACCAAAGAAGAAAAAAGCTTCAAATTATTCTACTAGATCCACTTCTGTTAAGAAGGAAAATGAATAGTGTGAATATGAAGGAGACTTGTGGCATGAGACCCTAAGTAAATGTATGTCCGAGTATAAACCACAACCTAGAGCTCTCAAGGAGAATCTAACTCTCAAACAATTTTTGCAACTCCAAGAGGTGAGGATATCTCGAAGCAGTAATAGAAGAAAAAGGCATAGATTCTTCTTGCCTACATTTGATGGATCTTCCACAAGCACATTGAGGGCTTGGAGGGAAGAGTTAGCTACATTATTTGTCCAATATCCTGTAGTAGAAAGAGAGGTTGTGGAGATTGTAGCACTGCACCTAGAAGGTGAAGCAAGGGATTGGTGGTTCAGTCACTTGTCACACATGAGAGTGTCTGCTTATGAAAACTTTATTCTAAGACTGAAGAAGAAGTTTGGTAGAAAGAAACCGGAGACATCTCACATAGTGACATCTCCCATAATTGAGGAGATAATACATGAAGAACCCAAGGAAGATGTCCTCATTATTACTCAGGAGGAGGAGCCTCTACCACCACCACCAGCTGTAGATGTACTTACATCAGGAGGAGGATCACTTGCATCTTTGCAAGACGGTCTTAAGCTCTTGACATTTGGAGCCCCATGCATGATTCATGAGATGCATGAGGAGACAAAGGTAGATACCATTGCTGGTACAGTTGAAGAGATGCAACCATCATCATTACCAGAAGTTGGAGAGACTATTGCACCGATTGGAGGAACTCTTGTAGATGTGCAAGATGTTCTCGATATTCATCTTATCCAAGGTTTGCATATAATTTAATCTCATATTATTTCAGTACCTCATATTGATATTTATGAGACCATGCCATCAGGGAAAGTGCATAACCAAGGATTAGAGCACCTTGTTGATTTGGAGTAGCAAATTATCACTACACAGAGGACCCTTGATTTGATCAAGGAGAATATGTATTGCTATCCCAGTTTATCATGGCTGAGATACAGAGGGGAGCTTATTTGTATTGTTCTGATGAGAAATTCCACATTTCCAATAGTATGTTTTTGCTCCATGACTTGCAGCATGATGATGTAAGAAGGCAGCAAGAATCCTTGTTGCTCTAGTTACTATTGGGGGAGTATGGGCTGATTTCTTCCCATACATTGCATGACATTGATGGAGGATGGAAACATGAGGCCTTACTACGTGGGCTTCTATTAAGTGATTATGGTCATTATACTTGGTATAATGATGATGTAATGGGGAAACAAGGCACATTGCTGCAGTGGCTTCTCTTGAGAGAATATGGCCACTACATTTGGTACAATGATGATGTGGTGTGGCAGCAAGAGGCATTGTTGTGGTGGCTTCTTTTGAGAGAGTATGGCTCTCATATTTATATTGATGTTGATTTGGCATGGTAGCAAGAAGCATTGTTGCAGTGGCTTCTTTTGAGAGAGTATGGATCTCTTACTTGTTTTCATGATGATCTAGCATGGCAGTAGGAGGCTTTTCTGCAGTGATTGTTATTGTGAGAATATGGTTTGATATTTTTCATGTTCATCTATATGTCTCTACTTCTTATTTTTCACTATGTTGATGTGATGCTTAGATCCTACATGGCCAATAGGGCTAATGATGAGAGCATTGATAAATGCAATCTACTCTATGTAGCATGGGTTGGAGAGATAGTTCATGACTTGGGACTTTCCACTTTGGGAAGAAACCACTTCATTCCATGTATCTCATGTATAGAGGAGATATTTGGACATCATATGGTTGCCACTTGGAGATTCATTGATGAGGAGAGGCATCCAAATTTTCAGTTGGAGGCATCCAAATTTTCAGTTGGAGGCCATTCTAGACATTATAGAGAGGCAACTTTGGAGTTGGGCATGCATTACACATTGTGGCAGATGGGGAGGCCTTCTAGATGAGGATGCCATTTAGTGGGAGAATGTTTGCTGTAGCATCCACTTTTGTATTTGCTTGAGGACAAGCAATATTTTGGTGGGAGGACTGTAATATTCCCAATTTTCCACAAGATAATTGGAATATTAGAGTTCTTAATTTTCCTAATTAATTAAGTAAATAAGAAGGTGGAGGGACCCAAAAACCCCATAGATGAATAAAATCCACTTTTGATATGTTTATGTGGATATTTCAGAGCTAGATATACATTATGGAGTAGTGGAGTAGCTTCTTAAATGAAGGAAGAGTGGAGATCATGGATCTTTAATTCAAAATCATGAGGATCTTGGAGGAGGTCATTTGATATCATAGTGCATTCAAAGTAAGATCATAAAGCACTTATGATGAGATAGTGGAGGGAGTGGTGTATCTAATGCACACATGATGGAGAGAGTGGGAATTAAATGCAGAAATGATGGAGATCATGGAGAGACAATGCACTCTTCATGGAGGCTAGTGGCCTCATGTGTAGCGCAGTTATGAAGTGGGCCAGGGCTATGGAAGGCTCATAATATATATAATGAAGATCAATGCAAAATAGAAGGCATGCTTTATATTATTATTTCTGATATATTTAGGTATAGATTTTTCATTTGAAATTTCTATGCATGCTTATGCTATTTAGATAAGTCTACAGTTTTGTTTAGCACACGGGTGTTTCTAAGCAGAAATCCCACCCTTACCCACTGGGGAATTTGAGTGCCTACTCTGGGAAGGTTTATATTTACCTCCATTCATCATCAGGCATTTGTGCCACATTCAACCACTCTCATATGCAGATTCAGTCACATGAATAACACATTCCTTCTTCAGGGTTTGAGTGGTGGAGGCTGTTTCTAGCACTTCAGCTAGGAAACTGGTGGAGGATTCATCCTTTCACATTGTGCTTCATGTTCATCCCTTCAGGAGAATCATATATATATCTATCATTTAGGCCATTTCATTTTACCTCCATGCAGCAACATTCCCCTCAAGGATTGCGCAGTCCAGTCCTGTAGATCTATTGGAGCAAGTAAGTTTCCAATATTTCAGTTGGAGATCCTGTGAGGGACCATCTCCTCGCTTTTCATTCACTGTTTCCACCATTGTTGAGCTGATTTTCCATATTTAGCAGTAGGCTAGAGAGCCTCCCTCCTTGATAGCGCAGTTTTGTCAAGGAGTTGTGTAGTAGCTGCTGCAATTGGTGGAGAAGGTTGGAGGAGCTAGAAATTGATATTTTAGCTTAAGGATCTAGTGAAGGGATCAACCCTTCTTTCATTGAGCTAATTGTATAAAATTGCAGCCATATATTCTTCAGTTCATACAGTAGATTTGCATACCCAGCAGTGTATATGTGCAAGCCCTAAAAGGGTGATTTTCCTAGATTGCTAGATCTGGAAATCCCTTTTTGGGTTATCTTGGGGATACATCATAGAGCCCAGATCTAAAGTTTCAGCATCATCAGAGCTCCAGAACTTCCTAGATATAAATTTTATATTTTGCTAACAGTTGCAATCCCATCAATTGTAGCAAGGACAACACATTATTCCTTCCAGCAATCCAGCTATTATGCATTCCCTCTTGTGGGATCATTTCAGGGTCATTCTAGGCCATCTCTTTGGCTTGAGTGTCTCATATTTTGAGCACTGTTGTACTTGCATCCCACCTCCTATATAATAAAACGCCTTAGATATTTCTTTCTATTTTACGGTGTATTTAGATTAAATGTTTTCTTTGCTGTAGTTTCAATTATTGTGTTTTTGTATTACTACTAATCTTGTAAATAAAGTATTAGCAGAGGAAAAATATGAGAAAATTGAAGAAGAAAATGAATACATCGTGATTGAGGAAGGTGCAGGTGCTGCAAATTCAGTTAATATATGTGGAATCATATATAATGCTAGAAAACAAAGTGTCGATGAATCGCCAGTGAGTGAGGATCATCCTCAAAAATCAAACGATCAGTATAATTTGAGGAGAAAAGGACTTGTTTACGAGCAAGAGCTTAAAAACAAATTGTTAAGAAGGATTTTACCACCTTCCAATTTAACTCAAAATTTGCAGAATAAGCCAGGAAGTGTTCCATCTTCTAAGAACACTTACACCAACAATAAGAATAAGTACATCACTCCTGAAGCTTCAAGCAAATCTATGCCACCCGAAATGTTAGCACAACCTATTAAGAATGATAGTATTTACTACAACATCGTTGAAGACATGAAAATAGCTAGTGCCAACATTTTAGTCTTTGAGCTAACAAAGATAACAAGGATGTTGAAATTTGGTACCGGAGGACAGGTGGTTCCCTAAGGCTTTGATCTTTGGCCTAAAGAAAAGTGTCCAAAAGAATTTAATTTTTCTCCTAAAGTGACTTTATAATTTTTATAAAGTCAAATCTAATTTAAAAGTGACTTTAAGTGATAAAGTTACTAAAGTCTAATTTTAAAGTGACTTTAATAAAGTCAATGTAAAATTAGAAAGTAAAAGTGACTTTGGAAATAAATGACTAAGTGGGTCTTTATTAAAGTGGGGTGAATTAAAAAATAGAAAGTGAGATTTAAATGAGCATTTAATCTCAGCCCTAGATCTAAATCTGTTTCAGCCATTGGATTTAGGGATTCCCCAAAAGTCACTTAGGGTTAGGTTAAAGGAGGAAAAGGAGGAAAAAGTCATTCATTCTTTCATGAGCAGATTGGGAGAAGGAGAGCAAGAGAGCAAGGGAGATTTCTGGGCAGTGAGGAGAAGGAGGCAGCAGCTTGGCACACATTCCAAGGCAGCATTTCAGCAAGACCATACAACTGAGTTAGCACAGTGAAAGGCAGATTTTCTGGGCACGATTTTCTAGAAAGCAAGGTCGTACATCAAGTTTGGCACAGAAATCGAGGCAGTAGAAGGCTGGTTTAGTTGGCACGAATTTTGAGGCAGGTCGTACAGCAAGTGGTTGTCCTCTTGCACGGAAATTGAGGCTGATTCCGTACAGCAAAGTTATGTTGTGTTTTTGGCACAAAAATCGAGATTTTAGACAGCAGCGTTTATTGCTGTTTGCACAGATTTTGAGGAGGCCATACAGATGCATTTATTGCAGATTTTTGGGCACGAAAATCGAGGAGGACGTACAACATTTATTACTGTTTGCACATTTTCCGAGGCGGTGGTTAAGCACGGAAAACGAGATAAGTTGTAAAGTTTGTTTGCTGATTTTTTTTTTTGCTGAATATTTCTCTCACTGTAAAAAGCATTTTCCAGAAATAAGAAGGAGCTTTCGAACTGGTTTTCCCCAAGAGTTGTAGGGGGTTTTTCCAGGGTCACATTGACCAAAAATCACTGTGTTTAAATGTGTTGAATGGTTGCTTGCATCTCATTTCATTTTTATTTCTCAGATTTTCAAAGATTCCTAATTTTTCCAATTTATAGGTGCCAAAGAAAATTTATTTTCCTAATTATAAACGACATAATGTTTTTTAATTTAACTATATCGAAGTTAATAGTTTGAAACCTAAACTATATGAACTATACTTGTTACTTGCATCAGTTGAAGGTTTGAAGAAGAGCTAAACAATAGCAGAAAATTACTGTTCGTTAATTTTTCACTAGAAAATTCCAGATTTTTCACAAACATAATTTTTACCTTTACTACAGCAGTGCTATTTTTCAGTTTTTAGGACAGCAGGATGTCATTGGGATTGAGGGTGGAGGATAGGTTGGATGGGCATACCAATTACAGTGTTTGGAAGGAGAGAATGCAAAGTATCTTTGAAGAGGCGGAAATCTGGGACATAATGGTGCATACCGCACAGAACCCTGTAAATGTGCTTACTGATGCTACTCAGTTGGCAGCATATAATAAAAAGAACAACAAGGGTAAGATACTGATTCTAGACGGAATCAAAGACCATTGCATTCCTCATGTGAGAGGAAAGAGAAATGCTCATGAGATGTGGACAGCATTGACCAACCTCTACCAGAGTACCAATGAGAACCAGAAAATGGTCCTGAAGGAGAAGCTGAAGAACATTAAGATGAGTAAGACTGATAGTGCAGCTGGATATCTCACAAAGATTACTAATGTGAGAGATGAGTTGGCAGCGATTGGAGAGGCCATTCCACCCACTGAGTTGGTGCGGATTGCAGTGAATGGCCTCCCCAATTCATGGATGAACTTTGTTGATGGGGTTTGTGCACGTGAGACCCTTCCCACATGGGAGAGGTTTTGGGATGATTGCATTTAGACAGAGATCAGGAAAGGTCAGCTTGGGGCAGCCAAGCCAGTTGAGCAGGATGAGGATGTAGCACTATTGGCAGGAGGCAAGAAAGGCAAAGGGAAGAAGCAGGCTTCCACAAGCAATGGTGGGGTCAAAGGCAAAGGTAAAGGTAAACAGGGTAACACACAGAAGGACTATTCCAAGGTGAAGTGTTGGAATTGTCAGAAGATGGGACACTATGCAGTTGTGTGTCCGGAGAAGAAGAAGAAGAAGGGGAAGAACCAGAGCATGGCAACTTCAGCAGAGGTTGAGGACTTTGCAGATCGTTTTGATCGGGAGTTTGGGTTCACTGCGTGTGAGTCCTCTAGTGCGGGATTATCTGCCATAGAGGTTCAGAGGGAGCATGCATTTCCCTCGATTAGCGGAGCATCTTCGGGTATCTGGTATGTGGACAGTGGGGCTTCACGTCACATGATAGGAGTCCGTGAGTACTTCTCAGAGCTTTCAGAGAGTGGCACTGATATAGAGGTAGTACTCGGTGATGACAGAGTTGTTAGAGCAGTCGGTGTGGGGACACTGACATTTCAGAGGGAGTCCAAACCTCCCTTGAAGGTGTTAGATGTTCTTTATGTGCCAGGGATGAGGAAGAACCTCATATCCGTCTTAGCTTTGGAGGATAGAGGATATGAGGTATTGTTCAGTGGAGGACAGGTGCTGATGTATCCCAGGGGCACTCCAGCTGATTCAGCTAGAGTGATAGGTGTACACCATGCAAAGGTGTACAAGTTTGCATTTCAGCCCCTTTTGGCATTGAGTAGTAGTACCGACAGCAGAGCTAGCAGTTCTGAGCTATGTGATATTTGGCACCGCAGGATGGTGCATATGTATCATGGAGCCTTGAGGACTTTTCGGGAGATCACTACAGGTGTGCCAGATTTCAGTACTGATCACTTTGATACTTGCAGAGGATGTGCGATGGGCAAGTTTGCCAAATCCCCTTTTCCCAGCAGTGACAGCAGAACGACTAGGATACTTGATTTGATTCATTCCGATGTGAGCGGTCGGATGTCTCATGTTTCCTTGAGTGGATATGAGTACTATATTCTATTCATTGATGATCACTCCAGGAGGACCTGGATTTATTTCTTTAAGACCAAGAGTGAGGTCTTCATGTGGTTTCAGGAGTTCAGAGCTCTTGTGGAGACACAGACAGGTCGAAAGATCAAGTCCCTGAGGTCGGACAATGGAGGAGAGTACACCCTTGGAGAGTTTGTTGACTATTGTGCAGAGGCAGGCATTAGGAGGGAGTTCACTGTTCCTTACAACCCCCAGCAAAACGGGGTTGCGGAGAGGAAGAACAGATCCATCGGAGGGGCTGCCAAAGCCATGTTACATGATCAGGGGTTGCCATTGTTTTTGTGGGCAGAGGCCTGCAACACAGCTGTTTATTTGCAAAACAGGAGTCCGCATCGTGCCTTGGGGCACATGACTCCGGAGGAGGTTTTTTCTGGGAAGAAGCCTGATATGGGTCATCTTCATATCTTTGGGTGTATCACATACTCCTACATACCCAAGGAGAAGAGGACCAAACTAGAGCCCACTGCAGAGAAGGGTATCTTTGTGGGCTACCGTGAGACCTCCAAGGCCTTTCGGATTTACATTCCTGCATAGAGGAAAGTTGTTGTCAAGCGGGATGTGAAGTTCGAGGAGGACAGGGCCTTCAAGAGGTCACGGGAGTTAGAGTATCTGGATCAGCTAGACCCTCAGCAGCAGTTGAGTCAGTCGCAGGGATCCAGTGGGCAGGGATCAGGAGGATCCGAAGGTACATCTATGACGATGTCAGGTCCGTCAGTGGGGAGTGGCTCGCAGAGTCAGAGGGGTGGTGCTATGGGCAGCACGCAGAGCAGTCCACAGAGCAGTTCACTGGGGAGTCCACTGATGGACAGTTCACACGGTACCTCAGCATCTACAGGTTCAGGTGCAGGCAGGAGGACAGCAGACAGACAGTCAGGAGTTCAGGCTCCCGATGTTGAGGAGGAGGAGTTTTATTCTCCGGCGGGAGAAGTGTGCTCAGGGAAGAGGAAGCCCAAGTGGCTTCAGGACACCTTGAGAGATGCCACATCTGTTGCTGAGCCTAAGAGGCCGGTCAGAGAGAGCAGACCACCCGAGAGGTTTTGTAGCTATATGGCAATGGCTACCAGCATCCTTGACTCTGAGCCTTCTAGCTATGAGGAGGCAGCTAGCCAGCAGGTCTGGAGAGAGGCCATGCAGGAGGAGTATTCTTCTATCATGAAGAATGATGTTTGGGAGGTGGTGCCGAGGCCCGAGGGCAAATCCGTGGTTACTTCCAGATGGCTTTACAAGGTAAAGCATGTTGCAGATGGTAGCATTGAGAAATTCAAAGCGAGGTTTGTGGCTAGAGGGTTCTCCCAGGTAGAGGGAGTCGATTATGAGGAGACCTTCGCTCCCATGGCTCGATATACTTCGATCTGCTCCATTATATCGATAGCAGCAGAGATGGGTTGGAAGATCCACCAGATGGATGTGAAGACCACATTTCTCAATGGCTTCATATAGGAGGAGGTGTACATTGAGCAGCTACAGGGCTTTGAGGTGCATGGGAAGGAGTCCCATGTGTGCAGAATGAAGAAGGCCCTCTATGGCCTGAAGCAAGCTCCCAGAGCTTGGTACTCCAGGATAGATACATACTTGCAAAATATGGGTTTCACAAAGAGTGAGGCAGATCCGAACCTTTACTATATTGTGATAGGTGAGGAGCCTCTCATTCTGGTGCTGTATGTGGATGACTTGGTCATTACAGGTGCAGAGAGACTCATAGAGCACTGCAAGAGAGATCTTGCGGTGGAGTTTGAGATGAAGGACATCGGCTTGATGCATTAATTTTTGGGTTTGGAGGTGTGGCAGGAGGAGGGGCATTTCTTCCTGGGGCAGGGGAAGTATATTGTGGATATCCTTAGCAGATTCCACATGGAGGATTGTAAACCCATGTCGACACTGATGATCACCAACTGGAAGAAGCTTCATGCTTCGGATTCTGAGTTGGTGGATCCCACATTGTACAGAAAGCTAATTGGTTCCTTGATTTATTTGGTCAACACTAGACCAGATATTTGTTTTGCAGTCAACACGATGAGTCAGTTTATGTGTGAGCCTAGGAAGGTTCACTGGGTGGTTGCAAAACACATTTTGCGATACTTGCAAGGGACAGTGGATTATGGTCTGGACTATAGGCAGGGGGATGGAGTGAGATTGGCAGGTTACATTGATTCTGATTGGGCAGGTTGTGCTTCTGATAGGAAGAGCACTTCAGGGTGCTTTTTTGGGTTGGGTTCGGCAGTAGTGTCATGGTACAGCCGAAAGCAGCAGTCAGTAGCCTTGAGTTCAGTGGAAGCAGAGTATATGGCAGTCAGTCTAGCTAGTTGTGAGGCCATCTGGCTTTGCAAGATGTTGTTTGGCTTATTTGGTCAGCCGTTGAGACCTTCAGTGATTTACTGTGATAATCAGAGTTGCATTAAACTCACGGAGAATCCAGTATTTCATGACAGGTCAAAGCATATCGAGATCAAATATCATTTCATCAAAGAATATGTTCAGAAAGGAGATGTGAAGCTTGAGTATATTCCCACTGATGAGCAGGTTGCAGATATTCTTACCAAAGCCTTACCACGGGGCAAGCATGTCTACTTCAGAGACAAGATGGGTGTGGTGAGGAACACCTTCCTCGGTAAGAGGGAGTGTTGAAATTTGGTACCGGAGGACAGGTGGTTCCCTAAGGCTGTGATCTTTGGCCTAGGAAAAAGTGTCCAAAAGAATTTAATTTTTCTCCTAAAGTGACTTTATAATTTTTATAAAGTCAAATCTAATTTAAAAGTGACTTTATGTGATAAAGTTACTAAAGTCTAATTTTAAAGTGATTTTAATAAAGTCAATGTAAAATTAGAAAGGAAAAGTGACTTTGGAAATAAATGACTAAGTGGGTCTTTATTAAAGTGGGGTGAATTAAAAAATAGAAAGTGAGATTTAAATGAGCATTTAATCTCAGCCTTAGATCTCAATCTATTTCAACCATTGGATTTAGGGATTCCCCAAAAGTCACTTAGGGTTAGGTTAAAGGAGGAAAAGGAGGAAAAGGTCATTCATTCTTTCATGAGCAGATTGAGAGAAGGAGAGCAAGAGAGCAATGGAGATTTCTGGGCAGTGAGGAGAAGGAGGCAGCATCTTGGCACACATTCCAAGGCAGCATTTCAGCAAGACCATACAGCTGAGTTAGCACAGTGAAAGGCAGATTTTCTGGGCACCATTTTCTAGAAAGCAAGGCTGTACAGCAGGTCGTACAACAAGTTTGGCACAGAAATCGAGGCAGCAGAAGGCTGGTTTAGTTGGCACGAATTGTGAGGCAGGTCGTACAGCAAGTGGTTGTCCTCTTGCACAGAAATCGAGGCTGATTCCGTACAGCAAAGTTCTGCTATGTTTTTGGCACAAAAATCGAGATTTTGGACAGCAACATTTATTGTTGTTTGCACAGATTTTGAGGAGGCCGTACAGCTGCATTTATTGCAGATTTATGGGCACAAAAATCGAGGAGGACATACAGCATTTATTGCTGTTCTGTTTTTGTTGTTTGCACATTTTTCGAGGCAGTGGTTAAGCATGGAAAACGAGATAAGTTGTAAAGTCTGTTTGCTGATTTTTTTTTTTGCTGAATATTTCTCTCACTGTAAAAAGTATTTTCCAGAAATAAGAAGGAGCTTTCGAACTGGTTTTCCCCAAGAGTTGTAGGGGGTTTTTCCAGGGTCACATTGACCAAAAATCACTGTGTTTAAATGTGTTGAATGGTTGTTTGCATCTGCTGATTTTTTATTTCTGTATTTTCAGCATTCTGTAATTTTTTCCAGAATTTGTGTTTTCAGCAAAATTTATTTTCCAGCTTGTTAAATGTATGGATATGGGAAAGGGCATTTAACTATATTGGAGTAATAAGGTGAAACTAAAAACCAGGGTGGGAAATGAGAAATTTCTACAAAGGAAACTCGAGCTAATATTCCAAGCACTTGTAGCACAACCTTCATTTGGTAATGAAGTTTTGACTTCTCAAGTTACATTTGGTAAGTCTCGTGATATTTTCAAATATGTAGTTAATGTTGTTAACTTGAATACTAACACTCTCTACCCTCATTTTCTTTAGCATTTGAAATCTTTAATTATAATGTCCATAATATCTTGGTTGATTTTGGTGCATCTGCAAATGTCTTGCCATTATCTCTTGCTAAGAAAATTAATGCTAAATTGGAAAAGAATGATGCCCATATCATACAACTAGACATAACATTAGTCTAGGTAATTGGTGAACTTAGTAATGTCATCATTCATTTGTCATCAAACCATATAGTTCACCAGTGCATTAACATTGTTATTGTGGACATTATAGAAGCCTATGGATTACTTTTGAGTAGGGATTGGTCCAACAAGATGTAAGGGAATTTCTCAAAAGAATGGAAAAATTTATGGCTTCAGTATAAGGGAACAAAGAATCAGATTCAAGTAGAAAGAGAGAATTATATGAAATATACCGTGACACCACTTGAGGGACATAATGAGCCAGTAGAATTTGTAGACATCATTTTCGGAATTTTTTTTCTAGAAGTATATCACAAATGTTATCTAGCACAACCTTCAACCATCCCATGAGATACATAGTTGGAATTCCTTTATCAAAATAGAACTAGTTAAAATGACTCTCGTATCATAAATGTAAATAGTATTAGTGTAGGAACTAACCCTAGTATTGATAGCATTGGGACATTTTATTTTGATGGTTCGAAGATGGAGGAGGGTTCTGAAGCTAGTTTCATTTTAATATACCTGCAACAAAAATAACATATGATATAAAGTTTCCTCGAATTTGAGTGCACTAACAATGTTGTTGAATATGAAGCACTCATTCTAGGTTTGAAGAAAGTCGTTGACCTAAAAGTTGAAGCATTCAAAGCAATAGGTGACTTAGAAATTCTTACACTCCAGGTAAGAAATACAATACATTATGTCACCCAATATTATAAATTATTAACAAGAGGTATGATGTCTCATCTCACATTTCCCAGTTTTTAGTATTAATTATGTTCCTCGAAGTCATAACGCTTCTAGTGATACATTAGCTAATTCTACTGCTAAGTTATCTCCATTAAAGGATGCATTTTCAATTGAAGTTAATTATAAGCCACCCATTCCTGATAATATTAATATATTTCATGTTTTTAATGATGACCAATAGATATTAGACTTCTTGGCAAACGATGATGTGTTTAAGGATGCAACCATTGATTAAGATAAGCACAAGAAAGTGTTTCAGGGGTCAGCTTAAGAAGACAATGAAAATACCATGCCCAAGGGTGTGGTATCATTAAAAAAAATGTATGAACTAAAAAATTGTTTCAAGGGACCAATGAACACAAAGACTCATAGCTCCACTCTTTCACGCAAAAAAATGAATCTTGGTATAAAAGAAGATCTGAAGTATGTAAATCTTGATACATGTTTCACACCTCAAGAGTGGCAAGCTTTTATCTGTCTCTTTAAATAATATCAAGTTGTGTTTGATTAGATGTACAATGACTTGAAGACTTATTATACACAAATAATCTTGCATGTGATTCCCATCAAAGAAGGGGTAAAGACGTTTCAGTAAAATTTGAGAAAATTTCATCATATGCTTGAACCCCTCATTCAGAAAGAACTAAGGAAATTCCTGGATGCTTGGATCATATTCAAGGTTCTCCATTCGATATGGGTCTCTAATTTGGTTCCAGTAAGGAATAAGTACAGGGAAATACACCTGTGTGTTGATTTTTGTAATTTGAACCAGGCCTTAGATAAGGATAACTATCCCATGTTATCAATGGAACAAATTTTACAAAAAATATTCAGGTCAGAGATGTTCTCGTTACTAGATGGTTTTTCTGTCTACAACCAGGTTCTACTGGCATAACCCGACATACACAAAACAACTTTAAGGGTCAAGTGGGGTACTTTTGCATTTAAGATAATTCCTTTTGGACTTATTAATGGAGGATATATGTTTCAACAATCTATGGACATGACATTTCACAGTTTGATTGGACAAAGTGTTGTGGTCTACTTGGATGATGTGACAAAATTTCAAGGAAAAAATATGATCATTTGCGTGATCTAAGGTATATATTTTAGTGATGTCGTAAATACAGGATATCATTAAATCCTAAGAAGAACATCTTTGGAGTTTTCGAGGGAAATATCTTGGGATATATTATTTCAAAGAGTGGGATTAAAGTGGACTTGGAATGATTCAAAGCTATCACTCATATTCCCTTTCTAGTGAACAAGAATGTTATGCAATCCTCCCTAGGGAAAATAAATTTCCTTTGTAATTTTATCTTGGATTATGCACAAATAGTAAAACCATTATAAGAGATGATCAAGAATGATGCAACTTATAAATTGGATAAAATGGAATATTCCTTCGCCCATATCAAGCAAGAAATCGTTGAAGCTCCAACACTATACAATCCAAATTTTGATAAATATTTTCTGTTGTATACTTTTCCTTTTGATACTTCTCTTGCAACCATTCTCATGCAAAAGGATGACCAAGGTAATGAATGAACCATATCATTCATGACTGCTGGCTTGCAAGGACTTGAGTTAAATTATCCAACCATTGATAAAAAAACCTGTGTGGTGTACAAGGCAGTAAAAAACTTCAGGCCATATCTTCTAAAAAATCATGTCATTATCTTTGTGCCTCACCCAATGGTCAGATCACTATTTTTTCAACAAAAGTTGAGTGAAAGAATAACAATCTAGATGACTAGATTGCAAGAGTACGATCTTGAATTCAAGCCATTTCATACCCTAAAAGGCCATAGTATATGTTATCTTATGGAAGAAGATGTTAAAATGCCAGAAGAGGAATATTTTGGGTGGGAGTAGGAAATTGAGATGTATAATATTGTGAAAGTTATCCCCACCAATACACCCACCTCTTGGTACACTGATGTGCAACAATATATTGAGCACGGTACCTTTCCCTCACACTTATAACCATGAAAAAATAGGGCCATTCAACTTAAAATTTATCATATTAGTTAGTATATGGAGTAATTTTTTGAAATCACCATAATGGGGTCTTGATCAGGTGTCTGGAAGCACACAATTTAGAAATGGTATTACAAGATATTCACGATAAACCAGCTGGTGGGCACTATTCAGGTGATACTGCTACACATAAGGTCATGCAGGCCAATTACTATTGGCCCACACTATTTAAGGACACTCATGCTTATTCCTGGAAGTGTCGAGTTTGTCAGATATGTGCTATCTGTGACAGAAAGTCAGCCACCACATTGTATACCATTGTTGTGGAAGATCCTTTTCAACAATGGGGATTGGATGTCATTGATGAAAATTTCCCACAGTCATTGAAGCAACACCGACATATTCTAATTTCTATAAAATATTTCTCACAATGGACATAATAAGTTCCCATAAAAAAGTGAATGAATGGGACATTATCAATTTCCTCAAACAAAATATCATCACCGGGCTTGGCATTCCTACATCACATGTTCTCGATAATGCAAATTATTTATCATCGCTTAAAATTTATGATTTTTCATTAGAAAAAGAAATTATATTGAAACATTGAGTCTAAATATAATCCATAGGTTAATGGTCTTGCTGAGTTATCCAGTACAAATCTGATCCACATTATCAAGAAAATTGTGTACTCTAAACAAAGGAATTAGAAAAATGCTTTGGTCAATGCTTCATGGGATGACCATGTTACGCTTAAACCGTCTCTGAAAAATTCCCCTTACTTTCTGGTGTCTGAAAAATAAGCCATCCTACTTCCAAACATATAACTCCAAACCCTTAAAATTTCTCAAGGGTCACAGGGTAAGCCATGTCTTGTGGTTTAAAGTAGGATAAACACTCTTTTAAAGCTACAGAAAGAAAGGAGGATAACAAAAGAAAATTTTCTATTCATCAAATTCATATCTAGCGATGGTTTGATAGGAAGTCTATGGGGAATAAGGAGTTTAGTGTGTGAGAATTTCTATTGAAGTGGGTTAAAGCCCAAAAAGATAAAGGGAAACACACAAAATTCCAGTCCCTGTGGATTAGACCATATGTAGTTCATGACAAGCTTGGCCACCACACTTATCATCTCCAAACCTTAGATGGGAAGGTGGATTATATTCCTTGAAAATGGCCAAAACCTCAAACAATACTTTCAATGATAGTATAAGGTTGTGTCACTACCCTATGTACATATTTATTTCCTTGTATTTAGCTTGTTTGTTTATTCATGTCACGCTCAATATTTTCCGTTGTATTTTGTGTTGACTTTGTGAATAAAACCTTGCGTGAAAGTGTTTTGATTGGTTCCAATGCATGTGAAAAAAATGAAAAGGGCCTTGTGACATTACAAAATTTGGCTAACTTTCATTCCTTCTTTGTCGTGGTTCATACCCTTTGGTCAATGATGTTTTAATGGAAAACATGACCCTTTCATAAGGAAAACTTTGTGTAAAACCATGATACCCATATCTATTCTAGGAACCTCATTTCTAAGCTCACTTTTGTAATGATTTTGTGTTTTTCATTCTAATCCAATTGAGTAGAGAAGGGAAATGGGAAAATATATAACGAACATGTTAATATTAGAGGTATATATAACCATCTCTGAAGGAACAACCTCTTCTTCTCTCACTAAGTGGGGATCGCTCTTCTATGGTGATATAAACACCAATAAAATGCTAATGAGCATAAATTAAGAAAATTAAATGACGATAAAGAAGAGAAAAACTTCTTGTGTTTTATCACTCAAAAATGTCTTGGCCGTGAAAGGAGATATCTGAGGTAACCTTTGAACCAAAATTTAGACTTTAGATGCTAGCCCTTCTAAGTCAGAGAGGGATCTCTCTTGTATAGCTTAGCCAAAATTGATTGGATATTTGATGGGCTTGATGGCTAGATCATATGTAGGGTGAGGGGTTTTCAAAAAATTGGTTTGGTTGGGAAAGAGAGAGTTTACATTGGGCGATGGAGTCTAGTGAAGAAAATGATAATATCAATATACATAAACAACTTAGACAAAGGCAATAAAGGATATGAATTATTAGACAAAATTACCATAAAGACGTAGAGACAAAGTATATAAAATAAATATATAAAACAAAGAAAATATATTTAAGTTGTAAATATTTAAGTAGAGAAACATGGAAAATATTTAGATATGTTGATTTGAGCATTCATAAGGAATCAAAATTCATATCCTTTTATCCAAAATATTGAAGACTTGGTGATTAAGAATGCAACATAAAGAAAAACTAAAGAACATAAGGAAAATAGACTGGAAGTCATACACACATGATGTTTAAATTATCCAAATGGATTCAATCTGATCTTGTAATGTACTAAAACAAAATATGGAATCCTTCTACAATTTGCAGAAACCAAATTCGATCGCACAATCACATAACAAGCAAGAGAAAAAAATTATCAATTGCACAACACAAGATGTATCTGGGGAAAGAAACTTCTCAAAAACCTGATATATGCATATTGCATAAATTCAAGACCATGAAGCAAGACAATGCTATTTCCCTTACCAAGAAATCTCTGCACTTTGTTGATTGTCTCATTACCAACCTATGCAAAAACTTCTCTTACACACCTTTCTCTCACAAGCTCCACGCAAAAAAATGTGCTTCCGATTTTTTGGTCTCACCAACTCGTGCTCACCAAAATAATGATTAAAATTGTGCCTTCATTCCTTTTTTTAAAGACAATTTTCTCTAATTAAGGAATGATTTATTTTTGGCCTTCTTTTGACTGCATGCACCATTTGTAAAATTTTCTAATTATACAACTGGTAGTATTCTTCCCTTTAACTCCAATCTTAACTATGCCTTCCTTATAAATGACATGAAAAAACTGTTTATAGTGAATTATTAGTTAACTGATTGACCACCAACTATGAATTAAATCAGATTTAATTCACTAGACCTATAAATAGCTCATCTCTCAGTTAGAACTAGTTAAATTGATTTTAACTCAATTAATTGAGTTAACTAATTACAACTCACAAATAACTATAATTGGACCCCCTAAAATCATGGGAGAACTCTATATGCCTCCTCTCTGACCCTCAACTCGAATTTACTAAGCTAACTAAGTCTTCCTAACTCAATTAACTAATACAAGCTACCATGAGATGATATTACAATTTTTATTCCAATTTAATTAAGGGAAAATTAAATTAGAAGCCCCTTATGGTGCCATTTCTGGGTCCCATTTATGGATGCCATTTTCAATGTTTCTTGTTTCCAAATTCAACACTCCCTCTCAAGAAGAAAAGAATTCAATCTATCCCGATCTAGTACCTTTGAAATGTTATGCATGCAACAATTCTCTAGTGTTGTTTTCTCCTGCAACTCCTGAAACTGAATAGCCTCCAAAACTGAATCAATATGATGCATCTATCATTATTGTCTCTAATTTCTACTAGTTACTTCAATATCTATTGAAACTTATGCGCTACTACTGACACTGCTTCTATGATCTCTGCAGTATTGTCAACTCTGATTTGCGCTCTAGTATTTGACACATGTCACTCTGATGTCTACCTTTCTGACATCTGACTGGATCAATCGATATTGATCCTTCCTGCTACTGTGTACTCTGGACCCTTCATATCCAACTCTGATACCATGCATAAATGATCAAAATGGATTCAATATGAACTTGTATTGTACTAAAACAAAATACTGAATCCTTCTACAATTTGTGGAAGCCAAATTCGATCACACAATCGCATAACAAGTAAGATAAATAAATTATCAATCACACAACACAAGATGTATCTGGGGAAGGAAACTACTCAAAGCCCTGGTATCTATATATTGCAGGAATTCAAGAGCATGAAACAATACAATACTACTTCCCTTACTAAGAAAACTCTGCACTATGTTGACTCTCTCACTACCAACCTGCAGGGAAAATTTTAAGAACCCCCTTAAATTTATATGTATAATAAATGGGCGAATACCCATGATACATAGAAAAAATGGAAGGTGATTTTATTAATAATATAATATGTATATATAATTTTTTGGTGAATCTCTCACAAGATTATATTATCTTGTAAAATCATGGAGAATCACCAGTACAAATGGCGAATCACTAGTACAAAATGGCGAATTGTTGTCTAGTGGAGTTCGAGGTGTTGGTTCCAATGAAGATATGGTAGTTGAACCAAGAGTTTAAGGAAGCGAACCATCGAGACCAAGCATCAGGGAAAATTTTAGGGGTGAATTTTAGCCCAAGGGCGAAATTTAAGGGATTTTAGATTTTAGAGGGGCGAATTTTTTATATAAAACCTATTTTGTATAGTTTTATAAATACACCTTCATCATGAAGAATGTTGTTTGGGACATAGTTTCAGGACTAAAGGGGAAGTCAATAGTGAGTTCCAAATGGCTCTACAAGATCAAGCATGCAACAATTGACAACATTGAGAAGTTCAATGCAAAGTTCGTAGTGAGAGGATTGTTGGCCCTCGGTTTTTATCTCTTTTTGTTTATGAAAATACACTTTATTTGACATACTAACCATCTATAAACCATCATATTCACCCCATTTTTCCTAATAAATGCATATATAGGTATTTAAATTAAGTTTTTCAATTCTTAGAAGTTTTTATAAAAAATGAATTTTAAGTGCATTTTTGGACCAGATCATAAATTCTCGTAATGGCCTCATGGTTTGCATATTTGTAGGACACTTGGACTTGAGATGGATATATTTCTAGAAATATTGGGAACTAAGATTAAATTTACACCTGTTGGTTCAGTGAAACCAAGCTTTAATAGGCCTGGTCAAAGGCGGTCAAACAGGACCTGTTTTTATGGAGGATCCTTAGGAACTATGTTAGGTCCCTATATCACTAGTATAGTCCCTTATTATTGTTAGTGTAACCCCCTTATTGTTATTATTGTACCCTTGTAACCCCCATTTTGTTATTATTGTGCCCTTAAATTATTATTGTTAGGTCGGCTAGGATTACACTGTGGCCCACTAGGATTACATTATGGCCCCATGGACTCCTATATATAGAAAGGAGGTTTTGTAAATTGTATCATCCAAGAATTGTTCATTTATGTAATGTATTGGAGGTTTCCCCCACGAAGTGGCTTATTTATAAGGCGTTGATATCTCTTTTCTTCTATTTTTGGAGCTGGTTACACAACATTTGGTATCAGAGCTTTGGATTCTAGGGTTTCGCTGCTCCAAACAGGTCATCGTGGCATTTTCGCTATAACTTTTTTTCTACGAGGTTTCAGAAGCTGAAATTTTTAGGGTGCGAAGAAAAAATCCTGAGGAAGCTTGTATAAAAATTTCAGAGTTTGGTTCGCAATAATTTCGGAGATATGATCTGTGGAAGTCAGGTATGTTTTCAGGCTCCTAAACAAGTCATCGTGGAATTTGCGCTATAAATTTGTTTCTACGAAGGTTAAGAATCTGAAATTCATATGGTGCGAAGCTGAAATCCTGAGGAAATTCATCAAAAAAATTCAGAGCTTGGTTCGTAATATTTTTGGAGATATGATCTGTGGAAGGTAGTGCTTTTTCAGGCTCCTGAATTTCATCTCAAAGAGGTGATCGTGGGAAAAGTTCAATAACTCTCTCTCTGGGCATCGGATTGGACTGCCGTAAAAAGTGGCCGCAAGTACAAAAATTTTAGTTTCTTGGCTATCAATTTTAGAGACAAAGGATGAAACAATGACACGTGGCAAGTCGTACAAGTTCGCTCTACTGAACAAGTCCATAATTAGGTCATTGTGGAAGATTGGACACAACTTTGTCTTGGAGAATCCAAATCAGGTCAGACCTGTGGCATTCAAAAGAGAATTCAGAGGGATAATTTAGTGCTGAATTTCAGATATTGAATATTTGCAATCACAGAGATAACACAATTTCAATATCGAGCTCCTCAAAGCAAGTAAAAGGTGTGTATTTTTTTCCGAATTGCATAAGTCTTGTTTGAAGAATCAAGTTGAATTGATTGCAAGGGCCTATTGTAGAATAGGTATCAATATTGGATTCTAAAATGGCGCCTAAAAATAATTCAACACCCATTAAGCCTTCAGAAGGCTCTACCATGACTCATGAAGATGAAGAATTGCAACATGATCTATCAAAATTACAAGAGCAAGTGTAACAAATTTCACTCTCGCAAAAAGCAACAAAAAATGAAATGGAAGTTTTGAAGAAAGGCGTGGAAGTGAAGATGGACGGTTTGAAGAAAGGCATGGAAGCTAAGATGGATGGCGTGGAAGTGAAGATGGACGGTTTGAAGAAAGGCATGGAAGCTAAGATGGATGGCATGGAAGCTAAGATGGATGGCATGGAAGTGGGCATCGAAGCTAAGATGGATGACATGAAAGACAACATGGAAAACATGAAGAATGATCTAAAAGAATACATGGAAGGCTTGATGACAAGCTTAAAACCAGAAATGATTCCTAATGGCGGAAATATAGGAGAAGAACCTCATGATGAGAACAAAATAAATGTTAATCGTGATTTCAAAAACTCGAATGTTGGTGGGAAGAACCACCATATTCCAAAAATGGATATGAGGAAGTTTGATGGAAAGGATCCTGTAACATGGATACTACAGATGGAGCAATATTTTGATCTCCATAACGTGCAAAACACACAAAAGGTACGCATCGCAACTTTACATTTAGAACAAAATACATTTGTATGGTATCAATGGCTTTGCTCCCGTAAAAAAATTGTCACTTGGTCAATTTTTACGGAGGAAATGATAGCACATTATGAGGATACAAAGAGCAACACCTTCTTTAGCCAATTGATAAATCTCAAACAAAAGGGTCTAGTGGGGCAGCACAATGAGGACTTCCAAAAATTGAATATAAGGGTAACTGATATTCCAGAGGAACACAGGATTGATCTCTTCATAGGCACTTTAAAGGATAACATCCAACATGAAGTTCGTGTTTTGGAACCTGATTCATTGGAGAAGGCATTCAGGTTGGCAAGAAAATTTGAATGTAAAATTATGGCGACAAGGAAGCCTACCACTCAACTCTATAAAGAAGGAAATGTTGCTACGCCTAGATTTCCACAACCTACAAGGTTGACACCACAACAATTGGAAGAAAAAAGAGAAAAAGGGCTTTGCTACAGTTGTGATAGCAAATACACCAAAGGTCATAAGTGTGCTGAAAAGAAATTATTTTACATAGATTGTGAAGAATAAGAAGAAAATGAACAAGAAGAGGATACGCACCAGAAACCGGCCATAGAAAAGGAAGAAATGAATCTGACCATATCATGTAATGCATTGGCAGGAATTATCACTCCTCAAACTCTCAAGATAGCAGGACAGATCAAAAAGAAAAAGGTAATAGTGTTGATTGATTTAGGTAGCACCCATAATTTTATTCATTGTAAGGTAGCCAAGGAATTAAATTGTTTCATATACCCAGCACCAGAATGCCAAGTGATGGTTGCAAATGGAGGAACTATAAATTGCTTTGGGAAATGCCATAATATCAAGCTAACCATGGGGGAATATTTATTGACTAGTCCAATGCTTTCCATTCCTATGGGAGGTGCTGATGTTGTACTAGGAGTACAATGGTTACAATCTTTGGGGACGGTAGCTTTTAATTTTCAAGAACTTTTCTTGAAATTTTTTTCAGAAGGAAAGGAAGTCGAATTACGGGGTATTGCGGGGAAGCCAGGAAGGATAATAAGCTCCAATGTCATGACAAAGCTTCTAAAGAAAGAACAGCGAGGCGTAATTGCACAATTATGCTCACTAGAAGTTCCAACATCAAAATCATCTATTTCTGCAGATCTCCAACAAGTCTTGGACAATCATTTCAAGGTGTTTGAAACTCCCAAAGGACTCCCACCTATTCGTGATCATGATCATGCTATTCATTTGATTCCAGGAAGTGTTCCTCCAAACATCAGGCCTTATAGATATCCTTACTTCCCAAAGAGTGAAATTGAACGTATGATTGCAGAAATGTTAGAGGCGGGTATAATTCAACCTAGTCAAAGTTCTTTCTCTGCTCCTGTAGTATTGGTACACAAGAAGGATGGATCATGGCGAATGTGTCCAGATTATAGGGAGCTCAATAAGTTCACCATTAAAGACAAATTTCCCATTCCTGTGATTGATGAATTATTGGATGAATTACATGGAGCAATTTATTTTACCAAGTTGGATCTTCGTTCAGGATATCATCAAATTAGAATGAAGACCGAAGATATTCCAAAAAAAGCATTTCGAACTCATGAGGGTCATTATGAATTTTTGGTCATGCCTTTTGGCCTTACCAATGCACCTTCTACATTTCAAGGGTTGATGAATTCCATTTTCAAACCCTTCCTTAGAAAATTTGTGCTAGTATTTCTTGATGATATACTAATCTACAGCAGGTCTTGGAAGGATCATGTTGAACATGTTGACAGGGTGCTCAAACTATTGCAGGAGAAACAATTATATGCAAAAAATCCAAATGTTTCTTTGGAGTACAAGAGGTGGAATATCTGGGTCATATTGTATCTCACGAGGGTGTTAAAGTAGACCCTAACAAAATTAAAGCCATTAAGGAATGGAAAGTCCCCGCAACCATAAAGAAGTTGCGAGGATTTCTCGGGTTAACAGGGTATTATCGCAAGTTTGTTAAGAATTATGGGAGAATAGCAGCACCTCTAACAACATTATTGAAGAAAGATGCATTTTCATGGACTCCTGAAGCAACTAAGGCCTTTGAACGCCTTAAAGAGGCAATGTGCCTAGCACCGGTCTTAGCTACGCCAGACTTCACGAAAACCTTTATTGTGGAATGTGATGCCTCAAGAAATGGAATTGGTGCGGTTTTAATGCAGGAAGGAAGACCCATTGCTTTTGAAAGTCGTCCAATCAAAGGAAAGTATTTACAGAAACCTATTTATGAGAAGGAAATGTTAGCAATACCTCATGCACTAAAGAAATGGCGAACTTACCTAATGGGAAGACACTTCAAGGTAAAAACTGATCATGATAGTCTTAAACACTTTTTGGAACAAAGACTATCGTCAAAAGAGTAGCAAAAATGGGTCACAAAGATGTTGGGTTATGACTTTAAAATAATATACAAAAAAGGAAAGCGTAATGTTGTTGCAGATGCACTCTCAAGAAAGAATGAAGAGGTGGAAGCATTACTTTGTGCCATTTCTATTATCCAACCAGATTGGATAACTGAAGCAAGAGATGAATGGAAGAAGGACAAAGATGTATGGACACTCATTCAAAAGTTGCAGCAAGATCCTAGTACATCCGATACATTTAGTTGGAAAAATGATTCCTTATGGTACAAAGATCGCTTATATCTTTGTAATAATTCCCAACTAAAACAAAAGATTCTTCTGGAATTGCACACTTCTCCTTTAGGAGGACACTCAGGATTTTTAAAAACTTACCACATGGTGAAGAAAGAATTTTTTTGGGATGGCCTTAAATCTGATATTCAAAATTTTGTGGCGGAATGTTTGGTTTGCCAGCAGAATAAAGTGGAAACAATTAAGACCCCGTGACTTCTACAACCTTTATCCATTCCAAGTCAACGTTGGGAGGAGATTTCAATGGATTTTATCACAGGTTTACCTAAGTCCGAAGGAAAGAGGGTCATCATGGTGGTAGTTGATAGACTTACCAAGTATGCACACTTTTGTGCATTATCTCATCCATTTAAAGCAAGTACAGTTGCTACTACATTTATGGATAGAATTCCAAAGCTACATGGAAGCCCAAGGGTTATTGTGAGCAACAGAGATCCCATTTTTACTGGAAATTTTTGGACGGAGTTATTTTCTTGTTTGGGTACTCAATTAGCTCATAGCTCATCTTATCATCCTCAACCTGATGGTCAAACTGAGATAGTAAATAAATGTTTGGAAGGATATCTTCGTTGTTTTGTATCTGATAAACAAACACAATGGGTCAAGTGGTTACCTCTTGCTGAATGGTGGTATAACACTTCCTTCCATACCGCAGCAAAAATGACCCCATTTATGGCACTTTATGGATATCATCCACCATCCATCACATCATCTTTAAGGGAAAATTCGAAGGTTCAAGCAGTGGAAGATCACATCGAGCATCAGCAAGAAGTTCTCCAACTCTTAAAGGATAACCTGAATTTGGCACAAAATCGAATGAAACAACAGCCAGATCAACATCGCAGCGAGAGAAGTTTTGATGTAGGATATTGGGTATTTTTACGGCTACAACCATACAAACAAATGTCCCTCAAGCAAGCTAAGAAGGATAATAAATTATCCCCAAAATACTATGGTCCTTACAAGGTGTTGCAAAAGATTGGTTCTATGGCATACAAATTGGAGCTTCCTGCTTCTTCGCGAGTACATCCAGTTTTCCATGTTTCATGCTTAAAAAAGGCTATAGGTGAAAATCTTCCAGTTCAAACAATATTGCCAGAACTTGATGAGGAAGGAAAAATCATATTGGAACCTGAAGCGGTCATGGAAACAAGAACTCGACAGCTACGGAATTGATCAATTTCAGAGTATCTCATCAAGTGGAAGAACTTACCCACCGAAGATTCTACATGGGAGGATGAGAATTTTATACAGAAGCACCCGGAGCTACTCAAGCGTTGAGGACAACACTTTTTTGAAGGAGAGGGGCATGTTAGGTCCCTATATCACTAGTATAGTCCCTTATTATTGTTAGTGTAACCCCTTATTGTTATTATTGTACCCTTGTAACCCCCATTTTGTTATTATTGTGCCCTTAAATTATTATTGTTAGGTCGGCTAGGATTACATTGTGGCCCACTAGGATTACATTATGGCCCCATGGACTCCTATATATAGAAAGGAGGTTTTGTAAATTGTATCACCCAAGAATTGTTCATTTATGTAATGTATTGGAGGTTGCCCCCTCGAAGTGGCTTATTTCTAAGGCGTTTATATCTCTTTTCTTCTCTTTTTGGAGCTGGTTACACAACAAACTAGGTCAAATTTCTTATTTTATGGGATTTTCCAGATTTTGATGGATCTGATGGATGAATTCAACCTGATTGGATAAGATAAGGATAACCATGGCTATAGGGGGCATTTTAGATGAATTTATTGCATATTTTATCTATTTAAGCCTCATACTTTGAAGGCATTGATGTAGAAATTGTATGACTTAACATTATTATTTTTTAGACTTTGGAGAGTTAATTGAAGACCTATTCTATTCCATTTGTTGTTGTTATATGCTGATTACTTGACTGAAGTTTTAGTAGTTGAAAGCAATTTCAGTGTGCGAGGCAAGAGTGGAGGGCCCCCACACTGAGCTAAGTGCACTTTCTAGTTATTTGTAGTTGCAGTTTCTGAACTAGTTTGTTTTATGCTTAACTTGTTGATTAGATATATGCTGATGTTTTATGGGTGCTGATGAATCTAATTATCATTCTTATTCTGCATATGAAAGGACAATCAAATGTTTAAATTAAACATTCTTTCTATCTAATTAAGATCTTAATCTAGAATTCTTCTTTTCATGCTTTTTAATGATTTTCCGAATTCCTGTTTTCTAACAATAGTATTATTGATGAATGAATCTGTGATGAAGGGCAACTAGGATCTCTATAGTTAAGAGCCTCTTCAATTATTGTTTCATGCATCTTAATATATTGCTCAATTAGTGGTTTTTTATTTCTAATTCATGAAGTAATCTTGTGAGAGAAGGACAAACAAATCTCTACAGTTAGGAGATTCTTCTGCTGTTGATTGCATACTTGAATTTAGAAATTATTTAGTTTAGATTTATATTTGTAATATGTATTTCCTTAATCATTGATAAATCATCTTCTAACTTGATCATAGCTGAAACCCATAGACCTTGGGGATGCTTCTAAGTCCTACTAGCCTGGATTGATAATAAATACTTGTGTTTGTTTACTTGTTAAACAACCCAACAAGGATTCTTCTAGAAAGTGGGGGTGAACTATGAGAAGGCATTTGCTCTAGTCACCAGGTAGACTTCCATTAGAGTATTTATGTCCTTGGTTTCATTTATCATAGGCAGGATACATCAGATGGATGTGAGGACAACTTCCATTAATAGGAACATTGAGGAGGAAGTGTCCATAGAGTAGCCTCAAGGATTTGAGGTGTAAATAGGAAAGAGTCCCACCTCAAGGATTTGATGTAAATGGGAAAGAGTCTCATGTTTGCAGGCTTAAAAAGGCCTTGTCTGGACTCACATAGGCACCGATTGCACAGTATTCTAGGATATATGGACATTTGCATAGCATGGGTTTCACCAAAAGAGAGGCAGATCCTAACTTATATTATATATTTGTCATATGTCATATGTTTGTATTAGTGTTGTATATAGTGGCGTGTTTCTTACAGGTTCATAGAAACTTATTAGAAGGTGGAAAGAAGAAATAGAAAGCATAAATAGCAACTAAGTTTGAGATAAGAAAATTTCCATGATGCATTACTTCTTGAGTTCGGAGGTTTGACATAAATTGTTGAGAAATATGGGGTCAGAAAGGTAAGTGATTTCTCTTCTCTTTGATAACTGTTTGTGATGTATTTTTACTTCTTTTAGTTAGCTTCTTCCTTTAGTTATTATTATTAGTGTTTTTCCATCATCAAATAGCTACCAAACCATAAATAACAATAAGTAAAAGGACATAAGATATAGGCGATCATCCAGGGCCAAAACCTCTCCAATCTTGAGAGGAAAACCCACATGAATTCCTCGTCTTATAGAATATTCAATTGACGAATTCCAAGACTTAGACCCTTGACCAAAAACTCCTCTAAGACCAAGTCAACTTTGCCTATTTTTCCAAATCAAATGAGCTACTTCTTCCTTGTCTTCAGTTTTGGCTTGACACCACCTTGATTGCAACTTCGTCCTTCCCTTCTGCAATTTCAGTCTTCCTACAACTTCTGCACTTTTCAGCCCTTATTTCAGAAACCCTAGGCCACACGTGTGAGAGGAAAATGGATATTTTTTTCTATTTTTCCTTCGCTAGGCATCCTTCTTGTTCTTAGAGAACTTGGTCCTTAAAACAGCGCTTACTAGCCCCAATCCTTAGCACTTCGTTGGATCTGTAACTCGGCTTCCTTATAGAAAATTGAAGCCCTAATTTCTTCGCACATGTCGAGAGAAGTAGCCCAAAAGAATTCAGAAATCACGTCCTTCTTTTCTTCCTTCGTTCTCTTTCTTTTTCACACCTTTTCCTCCTTATGATTGAACTAGGAATGAGTGAAGTGTGTCTCTCAAGTGTGGTCAAAGTCTTCCATTTATAGGCTTTCTTGTCCATGAAAGCAAGTCGACTTGTAACTGTCTCTAGGCCAACTTGTCTTTGGAAAGGCCGACTTGTAGCTTGCACATTTGACGAGGTCTTGGAGGGTATTTTGACTCAACTATGACTCAAATAAATTCTTTTACAATATGTAATATGCCCAAATGGGTCATTCATACATGAAAATGACTTTCTTGACTTGTAGAATCACTAAAATGCCCTAGGAGCTCACAATGGGAGCTAGAGCTAAAAAATAAATTTCCTTGAGCATGAAACCCATGCCTCAACAACAATAATAAATTTATTTTTCTCATTACATCAAATACATAAAATCATGATTACATATGTCATTATGAAGACCGAACCTAGTTACATATTTCAACACTCCCTCTTAACTAGGGAGGCATTCATAATCCCTACAAGGTACTCGGACATTCTCAATCTGAATAATTCTCATAAGAAGAGTTGAATTGGTAACCCATCTTTTTAACATCATATCAACCATCATTGTCACATAACAAGGCTTTGACTAATAGCTCTATTTCTCCATAAGAATAGAGCACAATTTTGGCGAGACCAATGATTTATAGACACCATCATCATTGTCTCTCAAGGCACGTACCCCACCCAGGGTATGTTCACAGGGTATGTCCTCCCAGGACTATTCTTATCCTGGATTCCTAGTCCTCAAAGAATATCAGTCCTTTACCACTACTCTTGTTGTGGATTCCCTACCACATCCTCGAAGAGTATCGGATGCCAGATGCTTACCCAATCCTCCATTCTTTCTTCCAAAGTGAAGACAAGAATGATGTGTCTATCTCTTCCTCTTAACTAGGGAGGGTATACCCATTCGTATGAAGGAATGTACCCATTCCTATAAAGGAATGCACCCATTCCTATAAAGGAATGTACCCAAGCTCCATCCAAACCAGGGACTTGATTTCCAATAGCAGCTCTTTGGTGGAGATTATGGTACTTTCAGCTACTTGAAGAGATCCTACATTCCATGTCATGAATTTCATCTTTAACATTATGCAGCTTTCATCTTTTGGGAATTATTTATAGGGCATTGACCATCCATCACTTTCATTCACGAACCATGTTAGTCATGTCATCCTTCCTTTCATCATAAAGTGATATGCTAGTCCATATATGGCTTTCCTTCATACATCTACCTTTTCCACATCATGCATCCTTCGGGATCTTTCATCCACCACATGAGTACTAGTTGTAGGTGACATCCACAACACACTTTCGATAGCCTTGTATTAGCCCATCCAAACATGTTCAAAAATAAAAAATGAACATCAAACAAAATTTACCTTTTGTGATGGTCCTTCATCATGACATTTTCTTATTGTAATATCAACATTTTGCATACATATTGACACATCTCCAAGATATTCAATTGTTAAGGGTCTTCTTTCTTTTCAGATTTTCCCAAGGTTTACATATCTTTCCCATGGAGATATCATGGTCAATTCTACTAGTCATCAAATGTTGATTTCCTTTTCCATGCGACCATAGTTGCATCTTTCATGATCTCTTCTTTTCTCTATTCACATATCACTTCCCAGGAACTTCTAATCATATTTCCTCCATCTTTGTCAACCACCTCATATTTCATATGAGGAAATATTATGTTGATTTCTTCTAGTCAATATGTGAACCGTGCCCCTTCATGCATCTTTCCAACAAAAGACAACCCTTTCCTTTGATAAAATTCATGAGGTAGAGTATCTATCCTAGTTATCTGCAACTATATGATGACATGACCTAACTTATCAAACATATCCATACACACCTACTTCCTTCTTTTCGTCATCTAGACTTCCTTCAGCAACTTATTTTCCTTGATTGAGAGTACTTAAATAAAAAATGATAAAGAGTCTTCTAACCTTAAAAAAATGATAAAGAGTCTGCTAACATTAAAAAAATGATAAAGAGGCATCTTGCAAGAGAAGATAGTTGTTTAAGACTTTCACAAGACAAAATTTATACCCATAAGTTGATAAATTTTACTAAATTCTTAATAATGTTAATAATAATATAATTTTAAGGTCACAACCAACCATACGCTAAATTGGTGTATAAGAGTCGTTTGTTTGTGGGACAAGGGACCTGCCTCTGCATAGAAATTTCACTGCTAAAGTCTACAAAAGTGTGCATACTCTACCCCTTTGGATTTGAACTTGTGACATTACCTCCTTTGCATTTAAAATTGTGACGTCTTACGAGGAATCACATGTTCTTAACCATTAGGCCCGGTATTTGGAGACAAGGAACACGACAACGTGAAAAATGTATATACCTACAAGGTTGACATTGATATCCACAACACATCCTTCTTGAAGGATGGCTCAAGAACCTATTTAGAGGTAGTTGACTAGTCACAAAGTGAACCAATAGCCTTTGTACATTTTGAATGTACACCCTAGTTAAAGATCAATGGGAATTCATTGAGATATCGAGGGAATTAATAGGTGTTTTTCTTAATAGTGAGTCAATAAGTGGACAAATTCAGCATTTTTGGTAAGTTTATTTTTCTAGTTTATTTATTCAGCAAAGCAAATTTTCTCTTTGGTCTATTCATTTTTCAAAATTTGGATGATGTGGATAGTCTTAAAATAGGTCAAAACCTTTAAAAGAAAAATCCCAAAGCCAAAATTTCCATCAATTAAGTGGAACTATAACTTCCAATAAAAATTTTACTCGATTAAGGGAAGAGTTTCATTAAAAAAAGATTGACTTCATCCACTAACTAACTTACTCCTTTCCAACCTAGAGTAGCATCTAATTTCACCTCTTCAAACTTGGGTGAAAAAAATTGTAATTTGATTTCTTGGTGCCATCTATGTGATAAAGAAAATTAGGGTTCTCAAGGATCTTCTTTTGTAACCCTTAATATTGCTTTTATTCAATGGCTGTTACAAGCGTGTTGTGCCATGGAGGTCTCGTTATAATATAAACTCATAACAAAGGGGTTTTTTGGCATACAGTTTTCTTAGTGTGCAAAGTTCCAACTTATCCTGACGGTTATAAGGCAAGATTGTCTTTAAATGAAAATTTTTAATGATAAATCAAGCCCATGATTTTTCAATGACATCTCTTTCATTGAGATTAATTCTGTTAATATTGATTTTTTGGTAGCTATGGTCTCATCCCAACCATTTTGGGAGACAATTGAAGTACCAAGTGATCCAAAGATGGATATGAATATTTATACAACATATTATTATAAGTATTTGGATACAATACATTTATGTGTGTGGCTTATATATATATATATATATATATGTTACCAAAATAAATACCATGAAATATAACATATCCAAGATTTTTATAACAATTATAACCTAAATAATTTATTTGGGATCTCTACTACTTTTTGGAGGTTTCACATTTTAACATGTTTACTCCTAGTTGTATTTGAAAAGGCAGTGTCGTCTCGTATAAGCATAAACTTGTTTTGCATCAATTAAAAAGTCATGAATGCAATTGAGGTCAGAAAATACCATGGTTGTTTGTCTTTCTCTATACCTATGAAACAGTTACCTCGTGGTTAGTTATCGCTCTCATTGTTTCTATAGCTTTGTTGCAAGTTATTTTTATGTTTTTCTGGGGGACACATTCAATTACTCAGCCCTCTAAAGGAGAGATAACTACAAAATCCATAACATCGTTTCATTACACAATACTTTTAATAAAACTACATAAGAACAATCATCAGGATCTCGGTTCAACAGATTTCAGCTGGTGGCATGTCATGCAACCCAAAAAACTACAATTCCCCCATTACATGAAATGTGCAGATGGGACCAAATACAAACCCTAGGTGACTTTGACAAAATAATAACCCCTTGTCATAACAGCTTAGCCACATGAAAGTGCTTGTGTTAAGCCCCTTGGGGGTTGTTTCAACTTTCACATGCACAAGTGAACCAATTATGGTGCCTCGCCTCTTTAGGCCAACTATAATGCTTCTATTAAGTTTAAAGGAAGCACTTTCAAATAAAACCTATACAAGAACATAAGCATTTCAATTTTAAGCCTACAAACATCTTTACACTTCTATGAAAGGTGCATTGAACAAATCAATTACCAGTTAACCATTGAGTGAGTTGGTGTTCCCTTTATGTTATTACACCATTAAATATTCAGGATTGTGTAGATATTGTCAAGAAAACTAACATAAACAAATACAATGAAATATCTCTATACCTTTTTAACAGGCTTTCTCTTAATACTTGAAAGGCTAGTGTTATTTTTATTATTAGGGTTTTTTCTTCTTATTTTAAACTTTTACTGGATATGAGATAGATTGTGTTTAACCCATATTTAGGTTACATCCAGGTTGCATCATGTAGCATCCATATCATATACAATTTTATACAAATCAAGGTGGAAAATAAAGCAGGTTTAGTGACATAATTGTGGTATGTAGACTAGCAAAAGTGATGCATCTTAATTTGAGTTCAAAAGAATGAACAATTGCATAATAATGCTAGACAACAAGCCAAGGTTTGGATGTTTTTAGAGAGTCTTACTGTCAAAATGATCTCATCTACTCTTCTTATTAAGGCTTTTATATCCCTAACCTAGACCAGCTACTCAATTCAACTAAGGAGATTTGAATTTCTCTACCTCACGAAGCTTGTTACAATTTCACCATGTTAGGTTAATAGAAAACCTATTTACAATTTAAAATAAATAGAAAACAAATGGAGGCAACTAGCATTTTTATGGTGCTTGATTCAGCCATCCTGAAAACATGTATCCAGTCCCAAATTACTTCTATATAAAGGAGAGTAATCTCAAAAACTAGGCACAAAAGCATCCTAAATGCATTCAGACTCCAGAGCAGTAGTTGACTACTCATTGGAACTTTTATATATTCTTGAGAATACAATGCGAGTTGATTTGGTTCTGCTGCCTGAAAACCTAATAATTAACAAGTAGCTATCTTGATGTTGAAGCCTTGAGTTTATTACTTAGGATGGAGGGATACTATTTCTTCTTAATTTATGATAACCATTCCATAATGGCAATAACACCATGGAAAATAGGTAAGAACCAACTACAGTAATCTGCATAAGACATAACAACTAAAGCAAAGATGATAGTATTAGCTTGATCAGGATAACTAAAACAAAGAGAACGGATTAAAGAGTCAGGAAGTTTCTCAAATAAAATCAGACAACAAACAGAAGCATAGCAACAAGTAGCAAAGCAAAGAGGAAATCTTCAAAATAATGTTCAAGGAATGACCTTACAACTAGACTACTTGGATAGTTGGTTCTTAACTAGATCCCAGCGGTCAAAGATATGATCCACCCCTTAGGCCTAACAAATGGTTGCTGTCTAGTTTCACAAAGTAACATGTGTTGTGGGAATGTAGAGTTGCTAGAGCATTTTGGGAATGGGTTATCGCTGAGTACAACAATCTCTTTGTCAGTCATCTTCTTTGGGAGGGCGTCAGTTTGGTGATGGATGGATGATCAGGCAGTCTAGTAGAGGTATATAGAACACCTAAGCATCTCTTTTGAGCGAAAATAGATGTTGTGCTACCTAACGGGAATGCCTCCCCCTTCATGTGAGAAAGATTTCAAATGCTAGATCAATGTTAGCAGCGTAGATTTCAGCCATAATTGGAATTTTAAAAAGAGTGTAGAACCTCTCTTCAGAATATGGGCCAAAGAAGATATACTTGCATTCCTTGCATATGTAGGGAGAGGTAGACTATAACCACAGCTTGGCCCAATGATACATACTACTTTATGTACTCTTCTATCATTCATAAACGAAATATGAGATGCAATTTCACGAAAAAACACAAACGAATATCAAGGAAATACTGTGAACCCGCAATAAATGTTATAAATTCCTTATAGAAATGGATAATGTAACTCCATGTTCTTATCCAAGTGGCGGATATGAATCCTTTTGAAGAACCAAGAAAAGAGGTCAAAGCACTCACTAAAATTGACACTCATCTTGGATCTGCAAGGAACATTTTTACCAAATGTGAAATTACTACTTAGGACAGGTAGAATTCCATTATATATTTGAATTGTCCATTATACTAAATAATAAAATAGTTGCTCTTTGAAATTTATGGAGGAAAAATAAATGGCTCAACTAAGGTTGCTTTCAATTGCAATTGAGTCACCCAGTTGAAATACACTGGTATAAATTTTAGTGTCACAGATGCGGTATTTTGTCCACTGAGGTTCATTTTTTTGGCAACCATCCTAGCAAAGGCACATAAGTTAGTTTCTTCTATTAGACTTTAACATCACTCCAGTCCATCTTTCAAATAATGTCTCTTCCATGAAGGGTCAGAAAAAGAGACCTGCAATACTCATGGATGGAATTAAAGTATCAATGTATGTTATTTATGAAATAATGTCAGTATATATGTTATAGTAGAAAGATAAAAGCAATATTATGGAATGTTAAACCTTCTGTAAGTGTAGATTTAAATGCAAAACATAAACACGCAGTAAAATTTTTCATGAATTGCAATAAATAGATTATTTCACGAGAGTTAGACTTTCTGATTACATATTATATGAAAGTTAGTTGTGACATCTACCAGGAATTGAGAGCTTTGCAATATTATTGTAACAAAAAGAAGTAAGCCACATAACTTTGCGTTATTTTTCAACTCAACTGGAAATGCCATGCTGCAATTTTAATCTGGATCATCCAGAAGCACATCTAACCATCTCTCAATATTGTCTTCAGTCATGTCATTGAAATTCTCAGATGATGTTTCAGATGGCAGTTTTAAGTTTGTGTTATTTTCACCTTCCTGCAAAACTGGTGATTGATGCTCACTATAGAATGTTTGAGCCAGATTTCCAGGTAAGGTGCTGTTATTTGCACCATCTGAATCATTTTTCTCAGTTGGGGCAATAGACTGGTCACCACTTTTTGTTACTAATCCATTTTTCTTGACGACGCGACATAAGACAAAATAATCCTGCAAAAGTAATTCCATCAATACTTCCTATTGAAACAGTTCTTAATGACATTTAAAGAGATCTAAAATAAGTTATAACTGAAGAAACTCCCCAAGAGACAGTATCTCGTAATACCAACAACTTTAATGGTGCAGAGAGACTCAACATTATCATATAATTCCCACAGGTTTAATGGCTACAAATGAAAAATATCAACATCCAAAGAAGAAGACACAAACAAGAAACATGTAAACTTGCTGCTTGGCACTGCTTCTCATCAAGACGATACTCATGCATAACCCAATCTGTCCTTTCTCCAAATGGAGCACGACCCCTGTAGAATACTAGTGTCTTTTTTTATCCAATTGTACTCCGCTGAGATGTAACTTTCCGGTCCTTGCCAGTTGCTTTCCAGTAACCAGATTCAGTGGCCCTATTACGTGAGCCATTTGAATACTTCCTATTGCGTGGACTAAAGAAATGCCACTATAGATCTTTGCTTGGGAGGCAAATTTTATCTACCAAAGAACAAGATATTTAAGTCAGCCCAGTAACCAGCAAAATTATTGGTGTTCCAGTGACTACAGAGCATAGTTATCCAAAATTGCAGGACAATCAAATTCAAAATAACATGTTACTTAGCAACCAAAAACCTGAACATAGAAGATAAAGTTCAATTATTGAATAGTCAAGCTGCTGAAGAAATGTACACTTGTTTTAATTGTCTTCTAATATGTGATGCATGCACACACAGAGATTAAAAAACAAAATCACTAGACTGCTCAAACTTAATTTAAGGTAGCCTTACCTTACGGATAAAGTATATAAAAATTTTAAACTATCTTGAAGATAAAAGACCTAAAACATAACAGAAAACAAAATAAATAGAAACAAAATACAACCTACCACGAAAATCCCACGGTTCAATCTTGTAAAGGTCCACCTCAGGAATAGTGTCAAGCTCAATCTTATGGCCATGTACTTTCCTCTTCAAGTAATAAGCAACAAGTTCTTCATCTATTGGGTGTAAACCAAAGCCAGGAGGCAATGAAAATGGTGCCATCAAATTGAAAGAAATCTACCCGTGTAAGAAAATTGATGTTTGAGCAATCTGTATGAAAATTAAGAACAAAAAGAAAATGAAAGCCACTTCAAATCTGCAAAAGGAAATTAAGGATTTTGAGTCTCAATCAATTTCATTCCAAAACAAAATCCTTTGCTCAATAAATTCAGAATGAGCCAAATCACATGCAAAAGTATGAATAATTACAAAGAGTTTCAAGTCAACTATCTTTCCTATAAACTAGCTAGAAGGCTATTTAAAACTTGGCACTATTCTAAATTTCATTTTTCCTGGAAAATGTTAGGAGTTATAATAATTTCTGCATAAGACCATGTTCATGGGCAGGATAGTTAAGTCACTAGCATAAATTTAATGATTTCGAGGAAGTTCCAACTCAGGCTCCATCCTAGAAAACAGAAAAGGCAAAATAAACTTTGAAAAGAAGATACAATCAAAGCTTATCTTTGTCCATGAAATGGGGACAAGACAGTTCATAGACTCCACCCAAGGAATATCCTCTAGGCTGAGGATTGGTCACGAGAGAACCCATAAAACACAGAAACCAAAACCCAAGCGATGTGATGACATTGACAATATGAATCAGCACACACACTTCTTGGGTATAGCTAACAATTTAGGAATACGTAGACCATCAACCATGACAAGGGCACTTTCTGCTACAACTTCAGAACTTGTTACAGAGCATCAACCAATCAAGGGAAGAGTTGGTTCATTCTCTGCCAAAATGTATTACATCTAATTATGCTTGGCCATCTACTGAGCATCTACATGGCCTCCTACCTAACTCATCAACTAGAAAAAGAACAAACATAGAAACTCAATCGCTTATGGGAAACATCAACCAGTCAAAGCTAGAAACATTCTCAATAATAATAATAATAATCCAATTTTAAGGTCACAGCCAAGCCAGACACCAAATTGGTGTATGAGACCCTCTTTTTTATGGGACAAGGGACCCACCTCCGCGCAACAATTTGACTGCTAAGTTTACGAAGGCATACATACTCTACCCCTCTAGTTTTGAACCTGTGACCTCTTAGGAGAAAACAGATGCTCTTAACCATTAAGGCCACTAATAATAGCAGAAGAAACTTTCAACAATATAGCTAAAACCAGATTTTCATGATACAGACTTCACAGACAGCAAACACAGATTGTACCCAACATGCCAACAACCCACTTTGTAGAGATAGATGATGTTACTTAAAAGAATCTTACATTTTCAATTATAGCAAGATAAACCGAAAAATGGTTGAGGCAGATGAAAAATTTAATACCACCCATTACCTTTTAGTCTAGTTTGATGAGGCATTAAAAGGTGGTTATTCTCTCCTTGGTAAAGATCATAGTAAGATATGTTTTTTTATTCCAAGGAAAACCTTACAAGATTCCCTATCTTCCCTGGAATATCTGCATGGAGGGAAATTCAACCACCAACCACAATACCCACTAGCGACCACAATGGACTCAACCAGATTTGAACTGGTGACCTACGGCCTCCATGTAAGCAACATACCTCATGCAAATAGTTCAACCGACAGAGTTACCCCTTGGAACATAGTAAGATATGTTTTCACTTAACTACCTGCCCATCAATTTCACGTGGATTTGAGAAAGTTTATTCACCCAAACAAGGTATCACTCACACGACCCAAACTGGCCGTCCTCACACACTCGTGGTTGGTACATCTTCATATCCAATCCTTCACTACTTAAAATCAATCCATCCACCTATATTTAATTCAAGACTCAAGACTTCCAAACCTTACATAGATGCACATTCAAGACTCATATGCCAACAAGAAACACAAAAATATCCAAGATATTTATAATTCCAATCATTATTCCACCCTTGATGGAGCATTTTTATACAAATCCCCACACAGTTTGCAAAAACCAGATGATAGCATAATATTTACCAAGTGACCGATCTACTCTACTATTATGAAAATAATAGATATATAAAGCATGTACAAGATGGGGCAGTACAAACCTTACAAATTTACACTTCGACGTCTATCATAAAAATCAATTCTGGGGATTTTTCTACAAAGAACAAAACCTTTGCTCGAATCCAAATAAAACCCTGTGCTAAAAAGAAAAAGTGATCCAATTCAGATAAGGTTGACACCATGAAAACGTCGATCACTAGCAATAATAAATAATTCGGTAAAGAAACTTTATAAATAAATATATTTGAAATTGTTCTGTCATTCTCTGTACCATAATAAAAGAGAAGCACTCAGTTTTTCTTTAAAACTTGATAAATATAGGCCTCCGTACTGCAACAGTTTTCACTTCGATTTTCCTGAAAGGAAACTAGCTAAATCCCTAAATGAGGTTCACAGTCTACAAAAATGACCCTTTAACATGAACTAGAGATCGAAATTAGCTAGATTTATTTTTGTCCAAATTCAACAGTTCAAAGAACCTTGCCTTTGGTTTACACTAGGATATTCAATATACAATCAGCTAAACTATATTCTAGACTACAACCAACTTCAAGCTTTCCCAATTCAATCTTTATGCTTGATACCATAACCAAACAAAATGTTCTCCAAAACGTTACTTTCGGTTTCATCTTTCATCTCTCTGCTGGAGACCACAACTCGTGAAATCAAAAGAAAAGCCAGATGGATGTTGAGACATTACATTTAAATATCTCAAAGGTTAAGATGTTTGAGACATGTAGAAGAGCTACGGTACCGGTCTTTACTTGAAACGCCCAAAATACCAACAAGATTTGAAAATTTCCACTCAAAACACTATGATTAAGAAGGAAACACTCCTTAGATGCCCCATTTGTATGAATTTAAACATCTATAGGTCTGACTTGAATCCTCGAACCCGCGACCTTGAGCGGAAACACACAGTACGTAGGCAGCGCAACACAGGGGATCATTACCTGGTCGACCCTTGATCTTATACTGTCATGCTAAAGCCTGAGACTATAACGAACACGTTAGGGTTTGTTCTGTGTACTTCCTCGGCTCCTTTCTGCATGAATGTGTACCAATCATTCTGGTTTTGCTTTGAACCTCAAAATTCGTTTCTTAGGCTCATCCCCACAACATTATCAATTCCATTAAACATTGCATCTCCTGAAATTAGCCATTTAATCCAGGTATCTGGATCAAAATCCCCGTCTCTAAAGAACCCATTGACATCTATATTGCTGCAGCACCAGCCTGGCTTGCTGATATGATTATCGAGGATAGCCATAACCTCACTGTCGCCTAAGCTCGAAACTACTCTTTTATATACTTCAATGACAGGCAAATCAAGAAGATCCAGGTTATTTGTAACAATCCCTACCTCGGCATCTCAGAGGTTCGGTTTTCTCGAAAATTTCCTAACTGTCATGGTGCCAAGGGAAGAATCTGTGAACATGAAGACGGACCAAGTCAAGCGAACGTAGTTTAAACCCATTGCTCGGATATTTGGGGTTCGAATATTTGGGGTTTGTGCAGGCCCTCTGCCACCATTATGTCGACATGTGTAGCCCAACCAACACAGGCAAGCTTTACCCTGCCATACTGGATATTGGGGACAAGCTTACCTGCAGCCATTCTGGATATGCATATTAGAGGCGAATGTAGTTTCAAAACCGTCCAATGTAGTAAATCGGGGGCGAATACAACCCAAGCCCGTCCAGAGTAGGAAATGATGAGGCGAATCCAGCGTTTCAGGTTTTATGCGCTTTCTTTTTTTTCTTTTTTTTTTCTTTTTTTTTTTTTTTTTTTTTGACTAAATCATAATAATTAATTATTTTTAAAATAATTTTGGGGCTAATTATATAAAACTATATAAAATAGCTTTTATATAAAAAATTTGCCTCTCTAAAATCTAAAATCCCTTAAATTTTTCCCTTGGGCTAAAATTTGCCCCTAAAATTTTCCCTGCCAACCTGTGCACAAGCTTCTCTTGCACACATTTCTCTAACAAGCACACATTTCTCTAACAAGCTCCACGTACAAACTTTTGCTTCTGATTTTTTGGTATCACCAACTCATGCTCACCAAAACAAGGATTAAACTTGTGACTTATACTGTAACTCATTTTAAATTTTCCTAAAAATCAAATATCAAAATAAAATAAAATAATAAGACAGAAAAGGAGAAAGCAGTTGAAGTTTCGATTTATTGACTAAATATGTTTAGTTCTTAAATAATGGATTAAGGACTAATAGTCATGTTTAAGCACTTGTCATAAAATAAGTGCAAAATAAGTGGGACCATGTACGGATGAGCGAGAGAATTAAAAATCAGACATGTTCAACATCAGAGATGAATCATGTGATGAGGCCCACAAGATGGGGCAAACCCAACAGCACAACTCATCCGATATTTAACTCAAGAAGTGCCTTTGCAGTGAATTTTAGTCAAGCGCATTGAATCTATATCAAAATATTAGACCAAGTGTGGAGGCACTCCTCCAAAACCATCTCGTACGAGATACTGCCTCCGTGGATATGTCAACAAGTGAGCTCACCCCCACCATTCCTCCTGCCACATCTTTCCCTTCACCACCTATCTCACATTATGTCAAATCATCCATTTAAAATTCCCACGGGAAACATTTAATTCCCTTCCCCCCTAACATTTTTCCATTTAACCTATTAAACCCTATTTCTTTCTCATTTTCTTTCATATTTTCATTCTTCTCTCACTGTTGTGGACCTCGAATACGCCAGCTAGCATCCTAATGATGATTATCTGCCAACACCAGGTATTTATACAACAATCCATCACTCCATAAGTATTAAAATGTTGTAGAAAACAATTTTGGCAGGGTCATCTTCACATGTTTCGCTCATGGATATTGAAAGGGATATTTTTGATACTGTCTGCACTATAAATCACCTTAAAACTTACCAACATTTCCTTCTCAACCAAGTTAATTCTCCAATTTATTTTGTTGTAGTTAGGTATGGTGTTCTTTCATAATTTATTTCCCAAACTCATCTATTTACAAAGTTTATTCACTGGTTAGTTCCAGCTATGTACCTATAAAAGTGTTTTGTTATGTGTAGGTTGGGAGAAAACATTTTCTAGGTGTCCTCCCTCCTAATTCACAAATAATTGTGCTTCCTCGCTGCAAATAAATACACTTCATTTTTCTGAAGAAACCTTGTTAACTTATTTTCAACATTTATGAGGACCTGAATATACCCAAATTATGTTCCACTTGACACCCGATGGAAATTTTTTTTCTTTGGAATCAGCTCAGTTCCCTTTAGATGTTTTTACGGACGATGTCAGAACTATCCTCCAAATTCTAGCTAAAATATTGGGAAGAGAATATGCTTCAGTAATTGATAAAGTCACTTTAGATATGCTTATTCTGATGATGAAACCTGAAGTTGTCCTATATATACATGCTTTTTTGGATGTGGTAGTCAATGCTCAATTCATGAATCTCTCATTCACTGGTTATTTCAGATTCTGTTCCTTAATTACTTATCTTTTCATGCATAATCACGTTGAAATATTCATGCATTTGGAATTAAACATCATGGATCCCAATAAGAATAAACAATCAATGGTTTTTTAGATTGATGTGGTGAGAAACAACCCAAGGAATGAAGGCCTGAGTGATTTTTCTTCCTCATTCCTTTCAGTGGCATATTCAATTATTAATAGTTCACCTGCACCTTGTATATTGCCAAAAGCTCAACCTTTTCCTCAGTTGAGTAGAGATATGAAAGTATGAGAATGGTATTCTTTTGAGGATTATGCTGAAATTAGATTGTATGGAGCTGAGGTTGTACCCTACAGATTACAAAACTTTATTCCCACGAGGTTGTTTGCTTTGGAATTTATAAGAAAAAGTATAAATTTTGATCGTTTATTTTGTTTAAGCGAAGAAAGGACGTCTATTTAGATTGCCAAGAACTTTTGGACCTTTTATTGTAAACACTAGAAAACCAACAGAGGAAGTAATAAAATTACTTGAAGGGATGAATTTACTATTAGGAGAGAAATGGGCATGTGATCCATTTCATGTGATTTCCAACAAAAGAGTAGAGAATGGTTATGCTCCTTTCTTGCACGATTCTCAACCAAAAATTGAAAAAAAATCCAATGGAGGGAAATATGTTTCGTCAGGAGCAATAGAGGTTGAAACCCCTCTATAGAATGAGAAGAATGTGAAGAGAGAAAATGAGGATATTATATATTTGGATGAATATGAAAATAGAACAACTAAGAGATTAAAATTATCTGATGAAGGCAGTGCATCATCAATTTTTGGTTTCCAGTTGCACTCGGAGGAGACAATTTGCACACCATATTCTCCCATTCCAAAAGAAGCTTCTCAGAACTCTGCCCCTATGATAAAGAAATTGTTTTCACAAATTGAAGAAAGGAACAAAAAAAAAAAGAGAAAATATGGAATCCTAGCTAGAGGCCCAATTTTCTCCAGAGTATCAAATAAGATTATTGTCTGCTATAGATTTAGAAAGTGTAATAATGGCTAGCAAACACAAATTGCAGCAAAGGGATCAATTTTCCAAGAGGATGATTGATTTTCTAAACTACAGGTCTACACAAGAACCAAGAGAGTTTGGATTTGAAGATAGGTATGAATATGTGATAGAAATAAATATGATGACAGTGAAAAAATTGTACAGAAAAATGGCAGAGAAGAAATTGAATGAAGTGAAGGAAGCGACGATGAACTTTAATGTTGTTTTTGATAATAGGACCAGGGTAGGTTTACCATCATGTTGGAATCAACAGGGGAATTTTCTACCTTGGTATACCTATGAGACATTGATAGTGGAGGCTAAAAGAAAAATTGACTCCACAGATGAAAAAATTGCAATACTCAAAGGAGCTACTATTGTCAATTATCTACATAAATATTTTCAGCTTGTTTGGATGATGAAGACTCTTTTTATTGAGAAACCTACATACAATAGGGTCACCAATTTTAGAATATCACATAAAGAGTTCATCAAAATCCCAAATACAAAAACATATATTTTGAGGAAGTGCAGGGAATGGATTTCACCGTAAGCAGTTGATACAACAACATGACCGTCCACAGCTCCACAATCAAAAGCTATTCATTGACAAAGAGCTTCCATTTCTACAAAAAAATTGTTTCATGAAGTTTAGTTAAGATATTTTATTTCAATGTAATTTTTATGTTTTCAAATGCAATGATTGAGTATGAGGACAATTGATCCCGAAGTAGTTTAGGCGGTTGATAATTCTATAACTGTCCTTTTGAAAATTTTGTATAAAAAAAAATTCAAATGAGAAGTGAGGGTTCTGGAATTTTGGACCTCAAAGGCAATCACAGTTTTGTACTTTCACTCTTCATGTGCATTTGAATAAAGTTTCCACAGTGATTCCATAATTTGTTAGTATGATAAGTTTTCTCTGTCACAATGTTTGTTAATGTTTTCTTCTTAGAAAAGAGTAATGAAGCTATTGTGCCTTGATTTTTGTATAAAATATCTAACAAAACTATAATACCATGTAGAAATTATATCAATGGATTCAATCCAATCATGCAATGTACTAAAGCAAGATACTAAATCCTTCTACAATATTTGCGGAATATAAAACATGATCTCTCAATCACATGCAAGTGAGAGAAAGGAAATTATCAATCACACAATGCAACATGTATGTGGGGCAATTGCTCAAAAAACCTCTATCATATGTTTTACATAGTCAAATAATCATGAAACAATACAATGCTTTCTCACATTAAGAAAATCCTGCACTATCCTGTCTGTATCACTATGATCCTGCTCAAAATTGTCTAGCAATTCTTAGGAAAAATTGACCAAAACTTAGCCAATTCTCAACCCTTCCTTAGCCCATCCTTTCTCATGCAATCCCTAGGAAATTAATCCCTATTAAATAGGATAATTAGCCTTCCTTGATTGCACAATCCCTATGGAGCCTTCCTCTAAATTTATAATTGCACGAGGGAAATTTTCCAAAAATACTAAGGATAGTTTACTTGTCTTAAACCTTTGTCTCAACTGGGTATACATCAAAATTGACATGCATGTAGTTATTAATAGTGAATCATCAGTTACTTGGTAGATCACTACTTTTGAATTAAATCTAATTTAATTCACTTGATCTTCCACTAGCTCATCAAACAATTAGAACTAATTAAACTGATTGTAACTCAATTAATGTGAGTTAACGGATCCCACTCACACCACACTAGTGCTACAACTGCAACTGGACCCTGTAAATAATAGGATCACTCTACATGTCTATCATTTGACCCTCAACTCGAAATTCCTAAGCTAACTAAGTGTATCACACTTAGTTAACTATTACAAGTTGTTATGAGATAAGATTACAATTAATTTCCCAATTTATTTAAAAATTGGTTGCACACTAATGTGTGGCTAGGATCCCTCACTCATGTGTGACCTGTGATCCCACACTAGTGTGTGTGTGCATTTTCATGTTGTTTCTGGATGCCAATTTCACTGTTTCTTGTTGCAAATTTCAACACTCCCTCTCAACAAGAAAGGAACCAATATGTCCTAATCCGGTACCTTTGGAATGTTCTTTCATGCAACACTTCCCAGTGTTGTTCACACATGAAACTCTCCTGAAACCAAATAGCCTCAAAACAACTGAATCAGTACAATGCATCTGTCATCAGATTCCTCTGACTGCTACTGGTTACTGCACATGTATATTGGACTCTCTGCGTTTCTGCTGACATCTACATCTGTGCTCTTAGCACTACTACCAACTCTGATTTGCGTTCTAGTATCTGAAACCTGTCACTTTGATTTCTATCCCCCTAACATCTGACTGCATCAATCTAACTGATCCTTCCTTCTGTTGTTGTATTGTGGGCTCCTCATATCTAGGTTCGAGCCATGAGACACACCATCTCAATGGACCCTGCCCAAATTTCTTCTTGGGATTATTTCTGCACATCACCCCACCTCACACTTGTATGTATAGCTGCGTGTACTCCCTATACCCATATGGCTCGAAATTTCCCCCTCTTGGAGGTCTCTACTCTAGTGGACTCTTCCACTCGGTCTCCTCTCTGATTCTCCAATTGTGGCTACTCCACAAAATTTTGAGACTACTTCTGAGGCTGCATGTTGAGAGATAATTTCTTCCTCTCAACCACAAGGTCATTAACCACTGCTTTTCTCCTCAAATTATTGCATGCATCCTCAATATCGAGAGCATACAGGTTCTTGAATATTGAACCGATCTAATTCACCTGTCCCGTGGCTATGTGTTTAAGGAACACCTTTCCTTTTCTAAACATCACCTCATAACCACAGTATTCCAATACCGGTACGGAGACAAGATTATTCCTTAGGCCTGGAACATAAAAAACATCTGCTAGTCTGAGAGGGGAGACATAATTCCTCTGAAAGGTAACTGTACCTATGCCGGTCACGCTATACCTCTCGTCATCTCCAAAATCTATGTTTTGCTGGAGGTCCTTATCCTCCAAGTCACTGAAGAGATATATGTTCCCTGTCATATGGAACAAGGCATCACTGTCTAGATACCACATGCATCCCAATGTAGTGTTGGCCATGCATGAAATGAGAGTAAAATCAAGCTCGAACTGTGAAGCCAATGCTTCACCCACTGCAATTGCAAGCTCCTTCTTGCTTGCCTTCTTTTGTGGAAAATTTGAAGCATAGTGCCCATTCTTGTGACAGTGAAAACATCTAATCTTGGACAAGTCTCTCTTTCCATTTTCACCTTGGGATTTATTTCCCTTGGCCTTCTTTCCTTTTCTGGTCATTTCACAATATTCTTCTTTGTTGGTGCTAGAGGTCCCGTCTATGGTGCTCCGCCTTATCTCTTCTATTACAAAATACGACCATAGTCACTCCCAATGTAGTAACTTGTCCCTCCCATTCACAGAGTCATGGTAACTATGCCATCTCTTGGGAAGGCCGAGAAGTGCTAGGCTCACCAAGTCATCATTGGCTATGGTCACACCAACACTTCCAAGCTCATCTCAACATTGAGTGAACTTCACCAAGTATGTTGGTACCATCTCACCCTCCTCCTTCTTAATCTTTCTGAGCTTTCCCTTCAATGCTAACTTCCTTTGTTCGTTGTTATTCTGAAACAGGTCTGTCAAGGCCTTCCACATAGCATATGGAGTTTCCTTCCCATGGAGACTCAAGACAATATTATCTTGAACTCCCTCTAACAAGATCTTCTTTGCCCTTGCTACCTTCTTCTGCCATGCATCAAGAAGTTGGGCATCTTCTACTACGGGCTTGGGAATATCATTATCTATGAATTCCTTCAACCCATTGTACTCCAACACTACCTCCGTACTGTCCTTCCATGAAATATAATTCAAACTTCCCTTGAGTGCATATTCGAGTCTCAATCCATTGAAAGACATCTTGATCTGCTTCTAGCTCCAAAGAAAGTATATGCACAATTGAATACTGTTCAAAAAAAGCTCAATTTCTGCTCCACTATTGTGATTCCTGATGCTCTGATACCATGTAGAAAATATATAACACAACTATAGTACCATATAGAAATTATATCAATGGATTCAATCTGATCATGTAATGTACTAAAGCAAGATACTGAATCCTTCTATAATGTTGAATATAAAACATGATCTCTCAATCACATGCAAGTAAGAGAAAGGAAATTATCAATCACAGAACACAAGATGTGTATGGGGAAATCAACTGCTAAAAACCCCTCCATCATATATTTTAAATAGTTAAAGAATCATGAAATAATACAATGCTTTCTCACACCGAGAAAATCCTGCACTCTCCTGACTGTCTCACTCTGATCCTGCTTAAAATTGTCTAGCAATTCTTAGGCAAAATTGACCAACAATTAGCCAATTCTCAACCCTTCCTTAGCTCAGTCTTGCTCACACAATCCCTAATCAATTAAACCCTATTAAATAGGATAATTAGCCTTCCTTGACTGTGCAATCCCTATGGAGCCTTCCTTTGACTTTATAACTGCACCTGGGCAGTTTGCCAAAAGTAAAACTGATAGTTTACTTGGCTTAAACCTTTGTCTCAACTGCATCTCCATCAGAATTGACATGCATGCTGCTATTAATAGTGAATCATCAGATACTTTTTTTTTTATAGGAATGGTTATGGATTTGTGTTAGAACTTTGGCATGAATTCCTTGAAACAGATTACAAAATTTGGGAGTAGTTCCCAATTTTACTCACCTATATTGAGATCTATGACCCGGATACATATGTGCCGGTATTTCTTACAACTAGCTATCGATTCAATCTCCGAAATTTTCCCTAACTTGTGGATACAAACGAAATAATGCAATAATATGCAATAAAACATGAAAACTATAAATTAAGGGATAGGATCTCATTCTTCTTCCCTGTCACTTAAAAGGGTGCCAGCGGAAAGAAGAACAACTTTGTTGGCTTCCATATCTACCTCCTTATTGTTTTCCCGAAATACATAGAAGCAGTTCACACTTTGAAGTGTTTTTGTCATTTTTTTTATTCTCATCACCAATATTGAAAATCTGAGATCTTTCAGGACACATTTATCCATAATAGTTTTTATGATGGATTGAGAATCGCCTATAACAGTTACCTCTTTGATGTCAAATTTTTTGACTTGCTTGAGGCCTTGGAGAAGAGCAAGTGATTCTTCTTGGATGCTAGTGTTATGCCCCAAGCCCCAGGCATATCTGTGCTCAATTCTACCCTCTAGATTCTTAATGACACCTCATACACCCGCTTTCCTAGGATTGCCTTTGGCAGCCCCGTCGAAGAATAAGGAATGGCCAGACTGCTTAATAATCCATTCTGAGAAGTCTTTCTCATTAAGTTTGATTTTCCATTATTTACTTATCTTACTTTTCCTTGTTGCCATGGAGAATTGAAGGCCCATCATGTCACCCCATTCCAAATCCTGTTGGCTTAAATTTGTTACTTCAAGTTGATCACCCAAGCTTTCTTTCAACTAAATTTTGATCTTGACTATGATTATTTTTTCATTCTGATCTTTGTCTTTAAAAATTATCTTATTCCTTTCAAGCCGAATTTGCCAATAGATTATCTTTGGTAGGGAAAGCCAAAAGGCTTTAAAGCTATCATTCTTAGGGAGCCTACCTAAATATCTGTGAGGCCAATTAGTAAACAAATCAAATATAGAAGAAGGGAGAGCGAAGTTGTTCCTTCAAGGAGCCAAAGCCTCATGCCAAACCTCTGTAATGAATTTACATTCCATCATAAATGGAAAACATTCTCTTCATTTTTGCAGCACATCCAACATCTTGACGGTCCATGGAAGCCTATTTTTTTTAAACTGTCATTGGTCAAATTTCTATTGTGGCACATGAGCCAACAAAAAAAGTCAATTTTTGGAATGGTTTTGTGGCTCCATATCCCCTTCGAAGTCACTGGGTTTGGAGGGATGTGAGACAATTCTAACTGTTTTGCGTAGCCCATAGCTATAGAATAAGAGCCAGATTGGCCCCAACCACGTTTATCCAACTTCCTTTCATGAATTGGTGCCATTCCATGAAGATGGGTGAGCAGAGAATCGAAGGCTATCTTTAACTCCATAGGAACCTAAATTTTCTTCCATCCTGACCAGCAACTGCCATCCCAACAGGAGATATCCCACAATGTGTTTAGACCAGCGTTTTCCATCCAAGTATGCATTGAATAAAAATAATGGTCATCAACTAATGGTGGCTTGTTCATGATGTTGTCCTTCCAAATATTAATGTGTTTACCATTGCTTGGGATCTAGTAAACATGATATTGGATCAGTGGGGAAGCCAACACAAAGATTTTGAGCAAGTGCGAACTTGATTTTGGAAGGGGGATGTCAAGGCAACGTTTCCTTTGTCTTTTGAGGTATTTCCTCCATATTTATTTCTGCGTCCAACCTGGATTCGAAGCCATGAGCCTCCAAACAATTTTAGCTCCCATAAAAATGTTTTGAGAGAAAAGATATTTAAAATTCAATCCACCTTCCATAAGAGGTTTGGTGAATTTATCCTAGCTAACAAGAGGGATTTTATTTTCATTTTGTTTTCCACCTTTCCAGAAAAAATTGCGAATGAGCTCCTCCATATTCTTGAGGATGCAGATTGGAGCCAACAGAATTGAAAATTGAAAGATGAGGAAATACTTAATTAGCACCGTCTTACCAACAATGTTTAGCCAAGAGAAACCCCATGCCTGGATCCTAAGTTTCAATTTATCGATCAGAGGGAGCCAATCTCTGCTGAAGGCGGTTTTTTGGAAGATTGGAAGGCCCAGATACTTGAATGAAGTCCAATTGGAAGAGCCGGAAAAACCTAGACATCAGGAAATAGCACTGAGAGCACTAATTTAAATTTTCCAACAATAAATATAACACTTCCCCTTATTTAGTTTACTGCCCATGGCATCACAGTAATCATCCAACCCTTCTTTGAACTTTGTAGTGGAAAGAAAAGAGGCTATGCGCAGAAATAGAGAGTCATCAGAAAACAATGCATGATTGATATTTTTAACTCCTCTAGCTATGTTGAGGCCCAAAATCAAATCTCTTGATCGAGCTGCTTCTTGTTCAAATAGAAACTTAGAACAGAGGCTTGGAGAACAAAAAGGAGGGGAGAAAGAGGACATCCCTGTCGAAGCCCTCTTGTAGCTTTGAAGAAGCCCGCAACTTGCCCATTCGCCAATGGGGCTATCCAAGGCTCAGAGATACAAGCACAGATCCATTTGATGAATTCAAGCCCAAACCCAAACTTGTGCAAACACCAAGGAGGAAGCTATGCCTAACTCGATCAAATGCATTAGCTAGATCTAGTTTGACAACCATTCCCTTTTCTTTTCATTGTAGGCTTGAATGGATCGCCTCTTGCACTAGAATAAAATTATCAACAATCTGCCTCCCATGAACAAAACCACTTTGATTCTCTGGAATAATATTAGGAAGGATACCTTTCAATCTGTTGGCTATCACCTTTTTTATGTGGAATTATGAATTTGGATAAAGCATTTTTCCATAGACAGATTTTTATCTAGAACAATAGATTAAAGACTTTGCGACTACTTTTCCTAACTATAAATAGGCACACAGAATAGATCAAAGAACTTACTTGGAGTCCAAGTGCTTCCTATTCTCCTTTTGTCACTCTTGCTGTAGCTTCAAATCCAAGCTAGATGTCCGAAAATATTTCCTGCAAAGGTGAACACTAAACAACAAAAGATAGAAATAATACAAATGTCTATTCAAGTTATTCAGTTAAATCAATAAAATATGAACCATATGCATCAAATAAGAATTGATAATATGGAGAACATGAGCTTATACAGATAAATATGTGGGAAAGTAAGAAACAATATTTATTAATGGATATAAGGGGAGGTTACAAGCCAGTGATTGATTTAGTGTCACCATCTCCAGCAGCATCCCAGCCTCATCACAATTCACATCTCTCCAGCATCATGTCATTCAAATCAATTCCTCAATTGAAATTCCACCAGCATTTCTCTACTCAAATTCTTCCTTATCAAACACTAAGATTTGTGCTCAATTTATAGAGGTGCTGAAGGTAGTTTTACAATCAATGACTTTCCAATAATAGGCAAGACATGTTCCCAATATTGTAGATGTCAAATGGACACATGGATGACACATGGATTCAAAGTTTGACACATGTGAACCCTTCTAGAAGGCACTGGCCAAGTGGAAATTCCGGAACAATGAGAATTTTTCTCCCAATGTGACCAACGCACCCATGAGTGTCGATAAGTGCTTTGCAAAGTAGCCTTGAATGGGGCTACCTGCATATTCAACGCATGTAGTCCCTTAAGAGGTAGAGTTGATGAGCTCTCATATGATATATTATAAACTTCAAATCTTGGAAACCTTTGAATATGGAAGTCATGAATGATTTGTCTTGTTCTTTGTCTTAGGGCATATAAAAACTGAAATGATAGGGGATGATAGACCCTATTCATTGGTCCTAGAAATGATGTCCAGTTAACCAGGTCATTGGGAATGGTGCCCAAATTTACCTATAACAATTTCCCCCTAAAGCATGAAGTTAGAATAATAATAAAAATATTTTGATTGATATGCTTTACACTGTGATGGGTTGGAGATGAAGCAAAGTGGTGACTTGCATCAATCTTACAATACATTACATCATGATATATCCTCTTGATCATAATTTTTGAGGGTAGGAATTCCCATGTTCAGCACATAAACTATCTAATAACATGTACATAATTCAGAAAGTCGTCTACATTGGAGTGTTTCCCAATACAGACATGCCTACAGATATAGGCCCATATTCGAATGAAAATCTATATGTAAGGTCACCGTATAGATGATGTGTACAACAATCCTGAAATTGTAGCCTAGATGGCTGAAACTAGATTCGAGGTCTTCTTATCTCATTCACTCTATCATTTGGGTACAAGTCTAGCCATGCGAATATATGATTTGTAGTCAAACATGGAAATACATCGTTTGATTACCAACCAATGGTGTAAGCTGTTCAAAAATGTGAGAGAACCACCATTAATGTCAATGGCCCTCAAGGTACTGCAATACATTTTTTAAGGTGTGAATATATGATTTTATGTTGAACTCCAAACAAAATCTTTCAGTCAAAAGTCCGGAAGTGAGCATCTTGTCGATGTTGTAACAAGCCTCATGGTATTGGAACATAATGTTTCTAAGTGAACTTCCTGGATAATTATTTGTTGTTGACAGGAAGCCACCTTATTGCAAAACGAGAGTTACTGATTTCGGAGACAAAGGTATGACTTGATATAGCAATTTTCAGGGATGATGGTCATGAGAATGAAGGTTTATGAGTATTGCAGAAGGATGAGTATTCACTGGATGACTTCTCTTGAACATATCAGCGACATTGAGATGAGTTGGCAACATTGACCCAAAACTGAAGTGAAGGTATGATGAACCATAGGTATGAATGAACAGTCAAGAAGATTACCCAACCCAAACAGTCACAGTGATGGAGTGAAGTGTCATGTTCAAGAGCAACCTGTTACTGTAAAAAGTTCTGTTCACTTTCCCAAATTTTCCCCGGTTATTTATTGACCAATACCTCTTTATTTTTTAACAAGCTTGAGGAGGATAACATTTTCTTGATCTATAATTCAACCCTTCGGGCAAATAATGTATCACTATTTAATAATTTAATGAGTCTAGTGATGAATGAAACTCGATTCTTGCCATGATCGACAAGTCCGTCGCTATTTTATGTTTTAACGAGCTTAACGACAATGATAGACCAATCCTTTTTCATATTTAGAGAGTTTGAAAAAGAGGATTGTTACACCATTTTTTGGTCATCTAACTCTTCATCATTAGATGGACCCAAGTACACCATGTAAGACCAGTTTTACCCCAAGTAAAACTGCTTTCACTATGTTAATTAGGAACCCCCAAAAGGAATAATTAATTAAACCATAATTTAATTATTATTCCCAGTCATGTTTAACCCAAAAACAAAGAAATTAATGAGATACACCCATAGATATCTTATTATTTTCTAGGAATAATTATTTAAATAATATTCCTTGTTAAATATGACCAAATCAACCACTATTAATTAAATAAATCATTATTTATTTGATTATATCTCAACCACTTCCTCAAAAGGATAAATAAATCATTTATTTATTTATTCTTCACTAATCAAGGGATTTTGACCCAAGTCAAAGTCCCTTTCCCTCCAACAAATAATAATAAAATATTCCATAGAGGTGGATCTAGATTTGGTTAACACTATTTTAATCATGCACCAAGATCTAGAATGACCCAATATTTTGTTATAAATAGGAGGGTTTTCCCCTTCATTCTTCACCTTTTGTTGCATATTAGATCACTCTGGATCTATACACTTGGTCTCATTTCTGCCATTTTGCTCCCATTGAGCTCTACCTTCTACATTGGGTTTTCTACATCTACAAGAGAGAGAAAGCTTAGATTTGAAGTGCTGAGGACTACAAAGAACCCATCCCATTGAGGAGATCTGGATACACCTTCTTGTTTCCTCCCAGGTGCCCTGTAATATAAAAAATCATTCAAAAAATCGTGTTCTTGTCTTGTCTGTTGGATGCATGGAGCAAACTCTTTACTTTACTACTTAATGTCTTTCCATTTATAGATCTGTTTGTTGCAGCATTTTAACTACTAATCGCAGATCTGAAGATGTTTGGCAGCCTCTATTGTTGTTAGGGCTATTAGTTATGCGTAGCTAAAGTGGTTCTTTTTCATGCCTGGTTGAAGAATTACACAACAAGGATGAAATAAAACTCCAAAAGTAATTTTTTTTTAAGTTATCACTCAGATCCAAAAAAGTGTAAAATAATATCTGAGAGAACCCCTTTAGTCATGTTTGACCAAGGTATTCCTTTTTTGTAAATAATCTATCTCAGTTCCGAAAAGGGTTAAACTTATACTGAGTAGATATCAATTCATTTACTTTTATGAGCTCGAAAAGACAGGTGCTTGGACATCTTTTCACATTATTGGAGTCTGAAAAGAGTTGAAATAAGACTCCAGAGGTTCCTTTTTTTCTGTTATCGAAGCTCGAAAAAGAGATAAAAGGGTGCTTCAAATCCTTTTTTGTTTTTAATAAAACAGGAAAAATAAGGAGAAAAAGTATACTTTGTGGTCAAATCATTCTTGAATAAATCTGCACGACTAATCTACTCATTGGTTGCAAAACCTGTTTAGAACAACATCAAATGGTTTAAAAATACATGTTTCTTGATAAAAATATAATAAAACCATAGTCACAGCAATAAACATTCATTGAAAATAATCAAATGACTAATTAAAAGATATTTACCATTCATTTTTACCATTTGAAAGTTACCATTTTCATTTTGGAGCTTTGAACCTATTTTTGCCCTCGAACTTCAACAATTGATTGGGTGCAATAGGTAAGAATGTTTTGAATATGTTTTTTGATTTTTCTAAGTTTTATACTATGTTTTTGTATTTTTATGTTTTCCCAAGACTAAACTAAATGTTTGATGTAATGCAGATGTTGGTCATGTTCAACCAGTAGAGGAATCAGAGCGTGAAGTAGATGCGCCAACAGAGAGGGCTGTCAGGAGAGCAGTCCTTCAGGATCTTGATATGGCTGAGAATTTGGTTGAGCTTCGAAAACACATAGAGGTTTTGACCTTCGAGATTTTGGATTTCCGGATCGAAGAGTTACCCATGCGACTGTAGCAACACACTATTGGGGTTCCTAACCACTGGATGCGGTTACTACGTAGTATAGCTAGATCTATAGCATGTTACCACGAGCACCACTAGTTTACTTTTGAAATTTTGCATACATTTTGAGGTCAGATGACCAAAGTGTCTTGGGCACAAATTTTTGTAAAAACCTATAACTATCTATCTATATGATTTCAACATTTTCCTATGTTTATTGTGCAATCCTATTCAATGATTTGAATGTTTTTTTACATATGTTGCAAATGTCTGTCTAAAACTTGATTAGCTAAAGAATCAGTCAATGTGTTCAATTTTTTGGAAATGTGTTGATATTGAATAAAATCAAAGTGTCTTTCCAAAATTCGAACTCTTAGGAACAATCTATGCAGTGTTGGATTTCTAACAGTATAAACACTAGTAAGCTGTAATACCACAAGTTGTGAGTCTAACCTTATGATGATGCAGTTAATACCAAATGAAATGGAATTAGAGAGAAGTTCAATCAACACGTTATACTCAACGATATTGTTCGTCGACCTACCAATATAAATCCTTTGAAAACTCACTAACTCGTTGTTTGGAGCGAAAATGGCCCACGCTGCAAAGGATAGATTCTGCATACTACGACTAGCACCATCAGCATATCCAACAAATGGTTCTGAAGATTCAGACATCTGCAATGAAATGTAAAGTGGATTACTAACATCAAGAAAACTCTAAAAACAAACTAAGATAGTGAATGAAAATCAACAACATATATATATATATATATATATATATATATATATATATATATATAAAAGATTACTACGATCATGATTAAGCATAGTAACGTTTCAGATACAACCCATTTCTAGGCTGCGCCAATGGAATTCCATCGTAATCAACCAACTCATAGGCAACCTTAGCAAGAAATATTTTGACAATATAGGGTCCATGCCATAATGGCTCAAATTTTCCTGTACCTATTACATCAAGCTTCTTGATCATAAAGTAGGACCAAGTCACCCTCTTAGAAAATGTGAGGCTGGACATTTTTGTCGTATTGAGTCTTTATACATCTCTTATGTTCTTCGTTGGCCAATTGGGCTTCACGATGCATTTTATCAAGATGGATGAGGTTAAAAAGATGCGCTTCTTCTTATGAGGTGTCAGGTAACAAGTTGATTGAGAGTTTTAACGACGACATTTCACATTGGATTGGTAAGATAGCTTCCAGACCATATAGTAATTGAAAAGGAGTAAATCAAGTCAGATTTCTCACTGAGGTTTGATACACCCACAAGGAAGAATACAGGATCAAATGCCAATTTCTTTTACGAACTCCTATCATTCATTGAAGCATATGTTTAAGAATATTGTTGATAGCCTCAACTTGTCCATTTGATTGTGGATAATAAGGAGTAGAATTATCATGTGACAATCCTAACTTAGCAGTCAATTCAATCATCATGTGGTTGCAAAAATGCTTCCCATGATCTGTAACTATAGCCTGTGGGACCCCAAACCATGCAATAACATGATTAAAGAAAAAAAATGCAGCTGTCTGTCTTGGGTTGTTAAATGTAGGCATCGCTTCGGCCCATTTGGTAAAGTAGTCGATTGCGACAATAATATAACCATGCCCCCTGGATGAACGAGGGTTACAAGTCATGAAGTCAATACCCCATTTTGAAAATGGTCCCATAGAGGCAACAAGATGCATTGGTGCTAGCAGTTTGTGAATTTTATGATAAAAAATTTGGCATGCATGACAACTTCTAACTGTGAGGATGCAGTCGCGAAATATGGTAGGCCAAAATTAAACAACACGGAGTATCTTTTGTGCGGTAGCGTATTTAGATAAATTTCCACCACAAGCCCCAGCATGAAAATCATTTAAAACCTTTTCAGCCTCCTCATGAGTGAGGCACCTCCTTAAAATGGTATCGACACCACGACGATAAAGTGTATCGCTGAAGATTAGATAATCTTTGGCTTGGTATCGAATACATCGATGTTCAAAGTGAGAGGTATCAGGTCGAAAAGTTTGAGTTTGGAGATAAATGATGAAATCTCCATACCAAGGATCAGATGATCTGATCAGAAATAGAGACTCATCAGGAATTGATGGTTCTGACGTAGTTGCAGTACTATCAGAGGGAAGGTCACAGAGAAGCTTAGCCAAAACTAAAGACTTATTTGACTTGGATTTGATGAATTCCAGATCAAATTCCTGCAAAATGACAATCCATTTTGAATATTCCCCCCCTAGAAATTCACGTGATAAGACATAGCTATTACAATACGAAATGACAGTGGTCTTTCGGAGTAGGATATAGTGGCGAAATATTTGGATAGCTTGAACAGCTGCCAAGGCAAGATTTTCTATGTATGAATACTTAACTTCCGTATCATTGAGATTTTGACTCAAATAATATATCAGATGTTCAATTCCATCTTCTACTTGGACCAAAACCATAGAAATGGTCGTTTTATTCGCGTAGATATATAGGAAATAATAATTTTGATAATTAGGGGGATACATTAATGACGTCCGGACAAGAGTATCCTTGACAACATCCAAAGAAGCTTGCACAACTTGGTCCCAATGGAAGGGAACCCCCTTTTTCAAGGGTTGAGTAAATCCTTTAGCCATTTCGGCATATTTTGGAATGAACCTTCTTAGGAAGTTAGCCTTTCCTTGAAGTTTCTGTATATGAAGTAAATTTGATGGCGCAGGCAAATCAAGAATAGCCTGAACTTTCAATGTGTCGATTCAAATTATTCTTTTGAGACTACAAATCCAAGTAAATGACCAGAACCAACAAAAAACACACATTTATGTGGATTGAGACGTATTTTGTAGTGTTGACAGCGTAAAAAGATGGCTCTCAAAGCAATCGGTTGATCAGTCTGATTTTGTGAATGCATGGGTAAATCATCTAGATAAGGTTGAGCAATGTGCTTGATGTCATTGAAAGCGTAATCCATTGCTCTCTGAAAATTTTCCCCGATGTTCTTTAAACCAAACGGTAGTTTCCTATAAGCGAATGTGCCCCAGGGACAGATGAATGCTATCTTATGTTGATCCTCTGGGCAGATATTGATTTGATTGTAGTTGGAAAATCCATCCATGAACGAAAATATTTCACATCCAGCACAATCGTCAATAATCTAGTCAATAAAGGGAGTAGGATAGTTGTATTTTGGACAAGCAATGTTGACGTCTCGATAATTGACTCACACTCTAATTGTTCCTTATTTTTACATGACAGGAACAATATTGGAAACCCACTCAGTTAGCAGAACAGGGTAAATGAAAGCAGCACACACAATTTTTTCAACTTCTACTTTGATGGCAGGAACTTTCTTCAGATGAACAAGACAAAGCCGTTGACACACCAGTTTGACATTAGGATACATATTAATAGTGTGTTCAACAATACTAGTATCTATGCTTGGCATTTCCTCAAAAGACCAAGAAAATACATCACGAAATTCACGAAATAGAGAGAGATATGATTCGAGTTCTGATGGAGAACAAGATACACCGACATGAATATTTTTTGCAATGCCAGGTTTGGTCTAAATATCGATAGAAATGGTTTCTTCAATATTTTATATATTTCGCTTAGAATCGATTGCATTAATAGGTAAATAATTCGAAAAGAAATTTTTGATCGATGGGTGATATAGTTCACCAAGGTAATTTTCTTCATAATCAGGAAGATGGGAACGATGATGATAATCTTCCCATGGTTCTCCTTCTGACATCATGGCTTCCAAAATATTCTCATCCGTCAAGAAAAGTGAGGAAAATGGATCGAATGGAGTACCAAATTCTAAGGAATGATCAACCCAAACAATCAGCGACGTTGATTTCAAATTCGCCGCCCAAGCCAGATAGGTTGATTGTTATGCCAAATCAATAGGGCTCGACAGAAACTCATCCAACGTAACAATTTCAGAATCATATGTACTCTCCCTTAAGCTCAATGGAGTGGAAGAGATCATGTAGCAGGTCTCTATACTTGCTATTTCTACCGAAGTCATAGGCATTGGTAATGCAAAGGTTCCCAAGAGAGTGGAATCCTTTAAGAGTCCTACACCAATGTTCTGAAGTGCTAGTTGGGGTGCATGAATGAACGAAACGCTTCTAGTTACCTACGAAGTGGAGGAAAAGAAGGCTAATTGATTAATGACTGTTATGGTACCTTTATATGGAAAGGAAATCATTCTAAAATATGTAGAAATAATTACAGTAATTGCATATACCCATGGCCTTCCAAGTAGAATATTATAGTCAAGGGGTCCGTCAACAACCTCGACACCAACATTCACTATTTTCCCCCCTATTTCAACATGCAGGTTATTAATAATACCACAAGTCTTATATGTACATCCATCGAAATCCTTCAACGTTGTTGATGATTGTGATAATCGCGGCGAGCCAAGTGATTTCCAAAAATTTAGAGACATAATGCATGTAGATGCTCCCTCATCAATAATAGTATGATGAACAAGGTGATTGATAACATTTACCTATATGGAGAATGCTAGTTCTACTGGTAGTTGTGGCACATAGCTCGTATGATTAAAGATGACAAGATTAGAATCAGTCAGATCAGTTCCACCAATAGCCGACAATAAAGCTTGTTTTTGGGAGGTACAATTTTGTAATACCTCAAGAGAAAACATAGTTGAAGGGGATTGAGCCAAATCTTCAACTATATTATAATTTTGTGCAGCTCTTTCTCGAGGATTACATGTCTATTTGTGAATTACTCCCTTTGGTGGCTTGATTGTTAATTCAGGAATAACAGTAGGCGGTACTGATTCTGCAGACAGATTCATAGTCGAGGTAGTAGGTTGATCAGTGGCTTGACTACCATAATATTTATTACACGTTGACACCAAAATATCTGTTGAAGGTTTTGCGACCGATAACATAAGTACTTGAGAACTAGAAGTTTGATCTGTAGCAACCAAATTTATGTCTGGATTTGGAAATGGGTCTGTCAACACAACTGACCCATTAGAGGTCTTGATGATTTTTGAGACTTCAGTGCGATGAGGACAATCCCTAACAAAGTGTTCCTCATTACAAATTATGCATGGATAACAAGGTTTCCTAGGTCTAGATGATTGATCAAATGATCATTCCTGTGGGTTAGAAGTTTGCTTTTTCTTATATTTCCCTTTTTTCTTACTTCTAGGTTTCTTGTCACTTTTGCCCTTGTCAAATGACACGACATTAATTTCAGAAGAAGGTAAGGATCAGATGCAGTAGTGCGATGTGTGCTTGCAGTGCCAATCAAACCGTCTCTGGCATGGGAGTCCTTTAATTGAGGAGGAACAGTAAAATTAGATCACGACGCGTTAGGAATTTTTTCGTAGAGCATGCCATACTGAGTGTAAATCAAGTCTAAATATTGGGAACGAGCAATAACCTGCTCTTATGTGATGATGCCACCCTTAGCCACATCCTAAGTTATAGATGGTAATAGGGACTTAATGAACCACTGAGCAAGGAGCTGATCCAAAGCAAATGTCTTAACCATTCTACGACGACGAGGCCACTCATGAATATGATTGAAGATGTGAGCAGCATTAGTCTATTTGAAATTGGTCAGGAGTTCTGTTCCAGTTTCATATCTGATGGGTAACTAGAAGTGAGTCAAAAATACAATAGCTAGGGCAGTGAAATTATTAAAAGAAGCTCTAGGTAACTCAATATACCATTTTGCAACCGGATCTGTGAGCATGCACTAGAAAAGACGTAGTCGAACATAATCATCATTTAGGGAATTTGATGAACACCATAAATGATAAGTCATGACATGAGTGGACGAGTCTTCCCAGGGTTTCCATTGAACTTAGGAATATCCGAGGGTAATTTGTGAGGTATCAATGACCACCAAGGAGCATAGTTGATTGGATCATTGGTTAGCTGATTTTAATATGGTAACTCTAAAGTTGCAACAAAGGGCAACTGTCTATTAAGGTCAGGTTGAGCATAGCCAGGGTAAGATGGAATTTCTTGAGTAAGAGGACTTTAAGCACTAGCATAAGAAAACTGGTGCTGGTAACCTGGATAGGGGTTGTTTTGAAAAGAAAACGCTTGAGGATTCTGTTGACCAAAACCTGGATATAATACTTGTTGAAATGAAGTTTGAGGAATTTGCGCCTTAGGCTGCCAAGGGGTCTTTCCACCAATTTTATAACCAAAATTAGAATAATTTGGATTCCGTTGATAGGTATAACTAGGTTGTGGCTGTGACATCCCATAAAATGGTAAACCAGCTTGTGAATAAATGATTCTGGATACAGGTTCTTGTAAATTAATCAAAGGATTTGGAGTTTATGGACCCAATATTTGAGGGTATTGAGTTGAAGGACCCACTTGATAAGGTTGTTGTACAACATTTTGATTCTGTAACAGGGGTAAATATGTATTAACAAGTGGAAATGATGTGGTTGTAATAGGTTGGACTGGTTGATACAAGTGTACAACTGTTTATGGTTGGATAGGAAGAGTCGGATGCCATTGATAAACATTCATTTCGACATTAGGTTGACCAAAAAGTGATGAAGTAATATCATATTGGGTGACTAAAGGTTGCCCCCCAACATGAGGAGGATAATAAGACGGAAAATATTTCTCTCCAAATGCTAGGAGTCGAGTTGATATGGTACTTGAAGGAGTAGACCCAGAAGAACCGGCTTGATATTGCCCTGATGATGTGTATAAAGAATCAAGTTGTTCATTACTCAATATAGGTTTACCGGTTAGAATACCAGATGATGACATTGGTAAAGTCCATGGATTGAAGATGCACCAAAGAAAATTCAAGATAAATATTTATAACTTGATGGGACCATAGGGCCACCATGAAAATATGACTTTGGTGAAGTTGTAAACATCGACGGGATAAGGAGGGTAGGTGCTGACATAATTGGAACAGATGGCCCAACTAAAGATGTTGGTTCAGGCATGGTTACTTGACCAAATGTATCCCCTTTTGGTTGACGAGAGTTTGAATAGGAACATGATCAACAAAATTAGATGGTGATGATTGAGGAAAATACTCGTACAGGTAAAGGTCCTCCCCAAAATGGGTTGGAATTAAAGGTGTCTCATCTTGTGGGATTTATTCAATCGCAATTAAACCAGGTGGAAGTATTTCACTGTTAGGCCCAAAGTATATTTTAGGTGGTTGACTATGTGATATGGGAGACTCAATGGCTACATAAATTCATGGGATGACCAAGGCAACAAAAACTTCTGGTTGTTCGACTTCGGGATTCATATGTTCTGGCAAATAAGAGACAAGATCTGGATCAACTTCTGGTTGAACAAATTCGGGTCCAAGAGGTATGGTCTCACTGATTGGATGGATCATGACCACGGGTAGCTGTGAGGACTCCGTTTTGACAACAATAGGCAAACTGGGATGTGTAGAAAAAACTTGAGCTAACCCTGGTATATGGGAAGATGATGTTTCACTAGAGGTACAAATAATACTTGATTTGGTAGAGTGTGATCGCCTTCGCCTACCAGGAGTAAATTCTAGTGGTAAAGGTGGTTTTAATGCTAATCTACGCAAACGACGAGGGAAAGGATTTTGTTCTTCCATGATTACTGATTTATTTTAACCAAAAACAAATAAACAAAATAAAAGGGTAATGATAGGAAAAAGGTTTACCAAGAAACTGTGAACTTTAGAATACCTCCTGGCGAACCAAGAAGTACAGGCAGGTAATCTCCCCGAATGTTGTGTTCGGTGTATCACAATTTACAAGGCAGCTGACTCGGTTCACTATGGATGGATAGAAGCCTAAATTTGTCCTCCCAAATATACCGGAAGGTACTTGGAGGCCCAAGTCCGTATTAGTGCTGTCTGATGCGAAAATGCACAGTGACAGCACCCCTTTATACTTTTCGTACTGTAACACCACCCGATATACCCGAAAGTGCGTGGACGAGCTACGATATACTTATGTACATGGAGTGAGGTATCACACTCGAAATGTATCACAGACAAGTTAACGACAACTGCTATGTTTTACGATGCCAGAACACATCTCTAGCCTAGACCTTCTTAATTTTATCCTTATGGTTCCAATGCTTTGTTAGGTAAATTGAGATAAATTTTAAGTTGATCTTGTTTATCAATTTTCCTTTCAAAGGTTCATCGTGATGATGCATTGGAAATTCCTAAAATTAAAACTAAGAATGATAATAAATCTTTCACTTTTAGTTTTTCAATGAAAATCATAGCTACTAGAGGGAAAGAGCAATCAATTTGAGAGAAAACAAATCAAAGAGCACAAACTAAATGCAGATTTCTTAATTGTTCCTTTTGCAAAACACACAATCCACTATATGAAAATGCAGTTTTTTCTTTTCAGTTCCTTTAATCTTATGAATGCAGAAAAAAAAATAAGTGCACTAAATCAATAAAAACAAATGCCTTTTACTTTTAAGAAATGAGGAATATAAACAAAAATTTCTCTTTTTAAGGAAAAATGAGGAATTAAACAACAATTTCTCCTATCAGGAAATGAAGAATTTACTACAATTTACTTTTCAAAAGCAAATGGATCTAATGCAACAATGAAAATACTTTGAAATTAATTCGTCAATGATAAAGAAAAATTCTTTAAACAAAAATTGAACAAATTATTCTTTCAAAGGAGGAAGAGGTAGATAAATTCACTGGTTAATATGAGGCTTCAGGCTTTCAAAACACAACAGAGAACAAACTGAAAACAAAATGCAATGACAAATTCAATGGAATTTGGATGGTCTTTGGGGTCAACACAGTCTCTAAGGGGAGGCAATTCGTTGCAAAGCACCCCTAAAAAGGAGACATTGCTATGCAAAGCACTGTGTCATGTCCAACAATGTGTTGGGCGCAGTGTACAATGAAAAACACAGCTGTTTAATACACTTCTAATGCAAATTTGGATTTCAAAAAACCTAATATTTCTAAGTAAAAGCTACTGGGTGAATAAATAGAGAAAATTAGAGGCTAATACACCTAGGATTATGGGTAAAATCCCTAGTGGAGCCGCAAATTTATTATGTGGAATTATGAATTATGGATAAAACATTCCTCCCTAGACAGGTGCTTATCTAGAACAACAGATTAAAGACTTTGCGACTACTTTTCCTAACTATAAATAGACACATAGAAAAAATCAAAGAACTTACTTTGAATCCAAGTGCTTCCCATTCTTCTTCTGGCGCTCTTGCTATGGCTTCAAATCCAAGCTAGATATATGAAACTATTTCCTGCAAATATGAACACTAAATATCAAAAGCTAGCAATAATACAGATGTCTATTCAAGGTATTCAGTTAAATCAATAAAACATGAACCATATGCATCAAATAAGAATCCATAATATGGAAAACATGAGCTTATACAGATACATAAGTGGGAAAGTAGGCATCAATCTTTATTAATGGATAGAAGGGGAGGTTACAAGCCAGTGATTGATTTAGTGTCACCATCTCCAGCAGCATCCCAGCCTCATCACAATGCACATATCTCCTGTAGCATGTCACTCAAATCAATTCCTCAATTGAAATTCCACTAGCATTTCTCTACTCAAATTCTTCCTTATTAAACACTAAGATCTGTGCTCAATTTATAGAGGATCTAAAGGTAGTTTTACAATCAATGAATTTCCAATAATAGGCAAGACACGTTCCCAATCTTGTAGATGTCAAATGGACACAAGGATTAGAAGTTTGACACACGTGAACCCTTCTAGAAGGCATTGGCCAAGTGGAGATTCTGGAACAATGACAATTTCGCTCCCAATGTGACCAATGCACCTATGAGTGTTGGGAAGTGCTTTGCAGAGCATCCTTGAATGGGGCTACTTGCATATGCAATGAACCTAGTCCCTTTATAGGCAGTGTTGATGAGCTCTCATATGATATATTATAAACTTAAAATCTTGGAAACCTTTGCAGATGAAAGTCATGAATGATTTGTCTTGTTCTTTGTATTAGGGCATATAACAACTGAAATGATAGGGGATGATAGACCCTATTCATCTGTCCTAGAGATGATGTCCAGTTAACCAGGTCATTAGGAATGGTACCCAAATTTACCTATAACAACCTTGGTTATTAATTTGTAGCCAATTTTACATAGTGAAATAGTTCGAAATATGTTAAAAGCACTGGCTCCCTTTTCCTTCGGGATGAGGGCAAGAAAGGAAAAATTTGTGTTGCCCCCAATTTCTGATAGGCTTGGGATTTCAATACCATTTTGTGCAAATCCTTTTCCACTATATGCCAACAGAATTGGAGAAATATTTTTGTGAAGCCATCTGGTTCGGGGGTTTTGTCGGGCTCCATAGCAAAGAGAGCAACCTTTATTTCCTCTTTAGTGACCTTTCCCTCCAGGGAATGATTCATCTTGGAGGTAATATCTGTGGGAACCACATCCAGAAATTTAGAGTTCTGGTTCCACACACCTTCTTCACTGTAAAGATTTTTAAAATGAGAGAAAGTTTCCCTTTTAATGCTCATGAAATCATTGTGGGTAATGAACTCCTCCTTGATTTCTGAGATGGAGTTGAAGCTTCTTCTCACTTGGGCTTGTTTGTGAAAGAAGGAAGTATTCGTGTCTCCCGCCTTAAGCCAAAGACTGCAAGACTTTTTTCTCCAAAAATCTTCCTCCGATAGACATGCCTTATGGAACTTATGTTGTAAATCTGCCTCCCTGTCTAGAACTTCTTTAGTAATGACTGCATCTTCCATTTGTAAATGACGGGTCTCAAGATAGACTTGAGCATGCTTCCTTTCTGCTGTTGGATTAGGGAGGATTTTGGCCCAAATTTTTAAAGCTTCTTTCACTCTTCTGAGATTTTCCTCCCAAACAAAGAAAGGCAAGCCCTTGATAGGTTAGTTCCAACTTTCCTTGACCTTATCCATGAAGTCTAGGTTTTTAATCCATAAAGGGATAAATCTAAATGGAATAGGGCCAAGATGCTTTTGGGCCAACAACTCAAGCTTGATTGGCTTATGATTTGAGATGCTGCAAGGAAGAATTTTCATTCTAGCCTCTAGATATAGAAGGAGAAAAGAGCTTTGAAAAATAAATCTATCTAGTCTAGCAACAATATGACTAGGACCGACTCTTTTGTTTGACCAAGTGTACTTACCGTTGAAGGGCTTGATGTCGAGCAGGTCCCAATCTTGCATGAGGTCCTCCACCCATTCCCTTGCCTGGTCTCTATCAATGCTACCTCCTTGCTTCTCATCCATAAGCAAGGTGAGGTTGAGATCACCAACCATGATGATGTTTTCCAGGTTCTCTATTTTTGCCAGATTTCTAATAGAGTCCCAGCAGGCCTTCTTCTCTCCTGCGTTTACTGGGACGTACACATTGAAGAGGCTAAATACCTCATTTGTTTCAAGATGTTGAAGTTTCAAATATAGCCAGTGGGTATTTAGAATCTCAGTGACCATTGAGTAATTATTTATATTCCATAGAGTGCCCAGTCCACTCGAAGCTCCTTGAGCAGAGATGGCCTGTCCTCCACCTTTATTCCAAAATTTCTTACTTGTATGGAGGAAAAAATTGTCCTCCATTTTCGTCTCCTGGATTATAAGAATATTTGGGGTTTCTATCCGAAGCATGCTTCTCATGGCTTCTTCTTTCACTTTTCTCCCCAATCCTCTGCAATTCCAGGAGACAACCTTCATCACTTACTTTTTTGATTTTGATGAGATCCCTTGGAGCCCTATGTCTGGTTTCTTGTCATCTTGGGAGTTTTTGCTAATAATTTCTCAAGGGTTGGTTGACTGACCTAAATTTTATCTTTGTATGTTTCTTGCTCTCTCTTTTCCCGGGCAAGCATTTGACCTCTTGTCGATCTTCTAGCCAAGATTTGTGATTCCCCTATTTCTCCTTCCTCCTCACATTCCTTCGAGTCTTATTCCTCCTCTTCAGCTTCTACATGCTTTTCCTTAGGTATTTATGAGGCACTTTCACCCTGCCTCGAGCCTGAGTGTGTCCCTTTGTCCGAGATCCCTTTCTATTGCATCTCGACATCCTGGACCTCTATTGAAGTTGAACCGAGAGGCCCAAACTTATTTTCTTTCCCTTTAGGGTTAGGATTTTGCTGATCAGAATCCAGTTGAGGACCTTTTCCTTTTGGAGCCCCAGTAGCTTTTGGGATTTTGGAGCCCCTTACAATAGCTCATCAAATAGTTAGAACTAGCTAAACTGAATTTAACTCAATTAATGTGAGTTAACTGATCCGACTCACACCACACTAGTGCTACAACTGCAACTGGACCCTGTAAATAATAGAATCACTCTACATGCCTATTCTTTGACCCTCAACTCGAAATTCTTGAGCTAACTAAGTCTATCACACTTAGTTAACTATTACAAGTTGTTATGAGATAAGATTACAATTAATGTTCCAATTGATTTAAAAATTGGTTGCACACTAATGTGTCACTAGGATCCCTCACTCATGTGTGACCTGTGATCCCACAGTAGTGTGTGTGAATTTTCATGTTGTTTTTGGATGCCAATTTCACTGTTTTTTGTTGCAAATTTCAACAAATTTACAGTTCTGTGAGTTTGAATTTCTGTAAATTAAAGTTAAAAATCCCTAATGATGCGCTCCTCTTTTCCAAATTCCATTTCATGCTAGTCATATTTTCCTCTAAATTTAAAGATAAAATATTTTGTGTGAAGCAGCCTGTTATCTAAGACTTTCCACGATCACTTATTGCTATTCCATTTTTCTAAAAGCATTGCTCACACATTGAAGGCTAAATGGTTTTAATCAAGGTTTTGGGTTTTAAAAAATAATTGGACAAAAAATTAATTCTTTTACAATTTTAAATAAATGTCTTGGGCACTAATGTTTACTTAGCCAAATATTTTCTCCCAAGGTACAACATTTTTTGGCATCGTTGCCCAGGAACGAAGATACAAAATTATTTTTCCCTGGGTTTTCATTGAGAATCATTTCTTTGATCGGTGAGAAAATAAAGTGAATAGGTTGAGTCACTCACCAAGGCAACAATCATGGTTCCAAAAAGACCACACACGAGGTCTGATACCTCAGAATAGAAAGCCCTCGTTCTCTTTGACCCATAGAGGTTAGTTTCTAGAAGAGTTTGGAAGGCTAAATCACCAGTAGCCCCAAACCCTACTTTGTCTACTCCTGGTACTAGTACTGGTAAAAAATTTCTTGGTTTTCGTTAAGGAGAAATTATTAAAAATCTTGATTTTTTCCAAGAAGGTTTAAAATCTCCTCAAATTGTTTTTTCCTCAACCAAATTTAGAAGAAAAATATTTTGAGTCAGTCTCATTCTATTTTCGAGAGTTTTAGGAGTTTTAAGTAGTCAAATTTTCAGTCTCACATCAATCTGTTTCTACTATTAATCAACCAACCCTATTTCGGCTTCTCCTCCTGAGTCCTTTGTGTTTCAAGCAAGAAGTTCTTCTGTAATTAATTCAAATCTAGTCATGGCTATCCCAACTTTCCTCTTTAATAGATATTCTCCCCTAAATATCCCTCAGATAATGAATGCTATGCCACAAGATTATCTCAATCTGCTACGCAGATTCACAAGGGAAGATGAAATGACAACAAAAAAAAATATTGCTACATTTTGTTCTTTTGCTGAAAAACAGAATGTTGAGTATCTTGATGTAGTTATGAGATTGTTTTTCTAGTCACTTGAAGGAGAAGCAAGGAAGTGGTTCAAAACACTCCCTGCTAATTCTATTAATACTTGGGAAGAGTGAGAAAATGTATTTATACAAATATGGGGAGAGAAAAAATATCACAATTACTTTCTAACATATTTAATGCCATTAAGAGGAAACTAGAAGAAGACATAAATGAATTCATCAAAATATTCAATAAATTATATAACAATATGCTAGCAGAGACAAAACCTCCACCTGCTGGAGCAAAAGTGGTGTTTTCAGGAGCCTTTGAGTCTAATTTTGGATTTACATTGAGGGAAAGGATATCCCCTACCTTAGAACAAATTCAAGCCGATGCATTGGAAATTGAATCAAATCTGTCTGCTGTAGGGAAAATCAAGTCAAAGTAACAAGTTGATGACAAAGGAAAGGGAAAATATGAAGTAAAGGTTGCAGGTCATCCCGGAGATTCACATGAATAGAAGTTGGAAGAGATGAATAAAGTCATTAGGAATTTGTCAAATAAATTGGTAAAACTGGGACTTGAAAATAAAAAACCCCCTAGACAGATTCAACAAGGTCAAAACTAGAATTTTAATCCTCAATTTAGGAGGCAACCATTGCAAATACTGCAAAGGGAGAAAAAGGATCAAGATCAAATCCAACCTCCCCTGTATATAAAGGATGGAATAAAATAGGTAGTGGAAGATAATATTAAAGAACAAGAGAATCAAATTTCTACTTTGTATGGGGAAGAAGAAGGTGTGATAAGAAATGAAGATTTAAATTTTTACTTTCATGTCTCTCTGGATGTGGAAGAAATTGAAGGATATTGCAAAAATTTTACAGATTTCATGCATGCAGAGTTGCACAAGAAATATGATCTTTGATGAAGGACAAGTTCAAGGGTACAAGATGGATTAGAAGAAAAAAAAGATCAGACACCTCAACAACAACCTCCAAAACAACTTAATAAAGGAAAACAACAGATTAACTTAGTCCCAAAAGTTACATTTCAGCAAGGAGAAATCTCAAGAGGAAAACTAGACACAGGGGTATTAAATAAATCTGCTCAGCAACTTGTGGAAAATTCTCATGAGTTTTCAAAGCAAAAGGTAAATGATGAAGAACAAGAGAAGGTAACAAAACAGGGTCAATCTTTTAACTTGGTAAAGGAATTAGAAAAGATTAAAGTTCCAATTCCTTTGGTTGAGTTGGTTAAAAATCCAACATATAAGAAACAAGTTTCTGATTTTATAAATATTTCACAAGATAATCATGCAACAAATACAATTAATTTGTAGGAGGACATACCAATGGTAATGTTTGGCCTCATGTGGAAGAAGTGGATTCTTCTACTCCTCCTTTCTATATTTCTCTATTAGTGCATAAATTTATTCTTCATAACTATATGTTGGATTTTGAAGCTTTTCACAACCTAATGCCTCTTTCAGTTATGAAGAAGTTAAACTTGCAGATCACTAAGCCCTACATGGATCTTTATTTATTTTTTATTCTAAGAAAGTGTGTGGGATTGATCAAAGATTTGGTGGTTTCTCTGGCTCAAATTCCAGCAGAAGTATTGTGATGGATGTAGTTGTTGTAGACATTCCAACATGTTTTGGAATGCTCCTATCTAGATCCTGGGGAGCCAAACTGGGAGTGTTAAAATTGGATTTTACATATGCTATAATCCCTATTTTTGGTGGTGAAGAGAGGAGATTATACAAAGAGACTAGGTTTGTTAAAACCATTACAAAGGAGGGTTCTAGTAATTCTCTTATTTACAGTCAGGAAAATGATGAATTTTCCTGTTTCATGTTACAAGAGACAAAATAAATTGCTGAAGACACTAAAGTGCAGCTCCCTTCAGCAATTGAAAGTAAGGAGATAGAAGTCAGTGGAGTCTAGAAGCTTTATTTTGATGGTGATTATTCAAGAGATGGAAGTGGAGCAGGAGTGCTTTTGATTTCTCCAAAAGGTTAATTCATTCCTTTCCCCTGTAAGTTGGAATTCGACTCCACAAACAACATTACAGAATATGAAGCTTTGGTTCTTGGTTTACAAACTACTAAATATTTAGGAATACAATGTATTTTTGTTTTTATAGATTCATAGTTAGTAGTCAAACAGATTAAGAATCAATGTCAAGCATAACATCCAAGATTGAGAGATTATACAAATGAAGTTTCAGATTTTATAGAAAATTTATTTGTTGTTTTTAATATACAATTTATACCTAGAGAAGGAAATAAACTTGTTGATTCTTTAGCAGTTGCAGCCAGTACTTTTAAGCCTCCTCTCAATTGATGCAGAGATTCTACTCAAGACAGATCCTTTTGCACAATAGAGTGTGTATTCTCTTCAATTACGAAATGCTCACTATTATCTTCACTAAAATCACGTAGATTCAACTAAAAATATATATATATAAAGGGAGAGCCAAACAATAAACAAAATATTTGCTTATAATAAAACATGAAAATTACAAATTCAAACCATCTTGCCCGAATATAAAAATTGTTGGCCTTTCGGCTCTTGCCCCCTTTACATAAGCTCTCAAACCATTCCTCTCTATCTCTCTATCCTTCATCCTCACGCAAGCTTCATATTTATACATAATTATGAATTAGTTCCAATCCATGATTTCCTCCACACAAATCTCAACCAAATTCTAAAATAGATTTATCCCTTATTTGACTCAACTAAGTTCTATTTAAGGAATTCCTAATCCCTAAATTATCTATCCAACTCAATTCCACTCATATTCTCAATTAATTAAGAGTTACAATAATCCTCAAGCTCAGATTTTTCTCTCTTAATTTATTAAAAATGAGTATAATAATTTATAAAATAATTAAAAAGACATCACCCCCTAATTACATAATATTTTAATGAAAATCAAGCAGGATGCTCCTGCATCAGACTCCCCATGTAGATAAGTTTCCATAGACTCTTGTCTATGAGGTCTACCACTTTTCTGTAATAATGTGATAGCCACAAGTCTCTATGACTTGCTACCTCTAGGATTCCAAACTCTATTTTGCCGCTGGTATTTTAAAGTATCAACTCCATTTTGTAATTCATAACCAACATCACTCAATCTGTCAATCGCATTCCATCGGCCTCTCCAGCAATTTCTTTTGCCAATTACTCAGAGTAATTCCACTTTGTCTAATGCTTCTGTCTCCACTTGTGCTGAACACTCAATTCCCTGAAATGAAGAATAATCAAGGACTTCTCCTTCATCACAACTATAGTCATTGATTTCCCTTATAGTAACAAAATTCTCATCCGATGTTGTACCTGCATTCATCAAAAAACTATTATTATAAAAAGATAAGACCTTTCAGCCTCTTTTGATGCTTCAAGCACCAATGTCCCATCATAGTCTTCCTGGATTTCAGTAGATCCTGTTTTGAATTGCTGGCTGCTTTCATCTTTATCCTATTACTTCTGTTTCTTTTATGTCTCTAAAGACATAACTTTCTTGCTGCTCCTGATTTTTCATCTCATCTCCAAATACTTTCTGCTCAATTTCTCTGATTTCAACAACATATTTATTAATGTTTCCTTCTATACCTACAACCACATTATTATTTTAAAAGTTATAGCATTCACTCAACTCTATAAATGTTAAAAAAAAATTCATCCCTATAATGCACAGTAACTATAATCTCTTATGTATCAGGTTCTTCAAGTTTCATCTCCCCTTCAAGTTCCTTAAGCCATTGTTCCAAGAACTCTATTTCCATGTGAAATCTTTCCAGCATTTCATCACAATCTTCATTCCCAGCTTCATTCTTCTTCTGGAAATATTCCTGAGTTATCCTGGTTTCTATATCATCACATTACAAAATTCTGTCATCAATTTCATTAAACAAATTCAGTTGTTTACCTCCTTGGAATATCACTTCGGCATTTTCATTATGCTTCTGCTCCATAACAACTTCAATTGATTGTCTTACACTAAACAAGAATTCATTTATGATTTCTTTCTGCTGCAACAAGTCAGTACCTTCCTCCTCTGAAAGGAATTCTCCTTCATACTTCACCTTAAGAGTTTCATTAATCTCCGTGACAATTTCACCATACTGTCCACCATCTTTCGCACATCCTGCAAACATACATAAACTGTGATATTTAAAAATACAAGGCTTCATAGCATCATCTGCTTCCCTTGTCAACATATCTTCCAATTCTTCTGAACTATTCCAATAGCCCATGAGATCTTTCTCATTGATCTCTCCACCTAGAATTTCACCCTGTTCTGGGCCATAAATTGAAACTTCCATTTTCAACTCAGCCTCTCTGAGTTCTTCACATCTCAATTGCACACTCATCATCTGCTCTAGCTTCCTCAACTCTTCTTTTAATTTTATGTTTACCTGTTGTTCCCTCTTTGCATGTAGCCTCTGCCACTTTATTTTCTTCCTCATGGTCCAACCATGTCTCTGGTTTTTTGTATTTATCTGCAACAATTCCATCAATAACTTAAGGTGAATTTTTATCTCATATTTATCTTGCTCATAGTCTTCATCAATCAACTGCTTACATATGCCATTTGCCTTAGAATTTTCCTTCTTCTTTCTTTTGCTGTAGTCTTTCTCAGAACCTCTAAAATGACTGACACCAGTCATCCTCTCCTCCTTTGTGAACTTAATTTTTTCACTTGTGGATTTCATTCAAATCCCCTTTTCAGCAAGCCTTCCTACTTTCCATTCAGCAATACAAGCTCTCTTCCTGCTCTAGGTATCTTTCGGTTCTCTGTCTTGGAATAATTTCTGGAAACTCTCTTGCTCCTCTTTGCTGCAAACAACAACTTTAGTAATGCTTGTGTTACAATGACCAACTCTTTGGGTGTCGAGCTCCGCCGATCATGCACCCAATTACATTCAAACCTTTGACTTGACTTACGACTCTTTGACTCTAGACTTTACATCAACTCTTCATCTTGGATGGAAAATACACCCTCTTTTATAGTGACTCAATGGTTTAACTTGACTCAAGCTATCCAAATTTTCATTTGACCTTAACATATGATTTAACTTCAAGGCTTGACCCAATAATTACAATAGTGGATATTTTGACTCTAATTCAACTTATACAACATACCAATGAACATCTACCCTCAATACATTTTCATGATGTAAAATATTCACTTTCTCTCATACTCCATTCTTAAGAAAATATCACAAGTCACCAATTACATCATCTCCCTTTATCACTTCACATGGTATTGAAGCCTTTAAATCGAAATGCGATCCATTTTCCCAAGATTTATTTTATGGTGAAAGCAAATAAACCATTTAATTTTCAACATTCAAAAATACCTCTTTGAAATGAATGATCATACCTTATGCTCCCTTCAAGGTTATTAATAAACCTTCTCTTTGAAATTTCAACTCTCCGGATTCCACTCTTCTGTGTCGTCTTTATCACTGTGAATATTCACATGCCACTCATCACCTTAGTGCAAATAGTTTTCCCACACTTCCATGCACCATATAACTGCACATTATAAATTGTACATCAATTCACATCTCTTCACCTTTGTACAAAGAACAAACTATTCATGTTTTCAACCTCTTTGATGAATAATGCAAAACTCGTACATTGTGTCCATCCTGAAAAACACCTCCTTAGGCATCGCCATATGATGGTAAAACAAGGATTCTACAACATCGAGCAATTGTGGTTTGTTTGTGTTTTCATCCTTAAACAAAAATCAAATGAATTCTCCCATTTCCAACTACAAGCTTTGGTCCAAAATGATGCAGCCAAAACTATGAAGAACCCATACTATGCATAATAAATCGTCTCATATATTATAAAAATGCATGTTTCTCTTTATATCACCTAGGATAGCGCATTCTCCTTTTCCATTTATTTAAGCGGAACTTAATTTCCTTTAGAGCTACAATGGTGATAAAACCTTATACATCCGCATTTAAACATTTTCACTTTAATTCTGATTATGGTCTGAACAACATGTTGACATAAATCATTCCCACAAAAATACTTATCTATAATTTATATTTTGGTTAAGAAAACCAAAAAATGTCAACATATAATATGCTCGGTCCCATAATTTTACTTAACATACCTTTCCAATTTTCTGCGCCCTTCTACTTTGTCCGAGTGAACCTACTCTCAGCTCGTTGACTAGTTTCTTCACAAGTTAGATCTCCAAATGTACTTACAACATTTCTGTCTATGTGAATTGCAAATTTGCAATTTCGCATTGCAACTCAGTTTTACTGCTCCATGGCCTTTAATTATCGTAGATCATGATTGTGCTTGCAATCATTGAGATCTCCACCGATCTCTATCTCTCCTCGATGCACAGCTTCCCTTCTAAGTACAAACTAGGATTTCATTGCCTATCACCTTAACTCCAGATTCATTTCCTGTGCAATCAAGCTCGGATGGTCGATCTTCTGGATAACAGATCGATGCCTTATGCATTCAATCTCCCAGTGGCATCAGGACTAGATAATCCCTCAAGGCTATGTAATGCCCTTCATGAGCCCATGACTTGAATGACTGCACATTTTGTTGTCCAAACCTCACTGTGTCATGTCTCAGAAAAACCTCACCACCTTTGTTTCACCTATATTTATTATAGATTTCGTTACTAGACCCTTGAATTTTTCACCGGATCTCTGATCCCCACAAGAAATCTTCCCTTCATGAAATAAACTGCTCTACTGTGGTGATACGATGGCACCACCACGAATAGACCACCCCAAAATGATGTAGTTCCAAACTCTTAACTTTACCATTACATGCTACACGTAGCTCCAACACTCGTTACTTCACAATACACAACATTGTGGGAAGATCCACCTCCTTCGTTGTTTGAAGATCCCAGTTCACTATCTCAAGAATTTTGGAGGGGTGCGAACATGCACTCAACTCTTTTGCTGCTCATCTCACCATAGGTAGACACACGGAAATTGATGTAGAAAACAAATTCCCACTTTAATATTTAGTATAGAAAATGATTATATTATACTAAGTCCCAAAGAAATTAAATCTCCATATATGATGGAACTCATACGTTCCTTATCTCGTTGTGCACAACTCTGATTTCCATGCCATTCTAAAACATAGAGACAATGAACCTCTATAAGTTAAAATTGCCTTTGTAACTTCACTATTTAACCAAGCAATTACCATTCCATTACAAATGTCGATGCAACCATTAAGGAAATCGTTGCCATACGTGAATGTAAGAACTAGAAGGAAAAGACTATAATAATATTTGCTATGTTAATGGAGGCATTACCAACATGGGACATCGCATGAGGAAGAGGAAATGTTTTGTGGTGTTTCTCTACTGCCAACATGAGCCATCGCAGTCGAAACTTCACATGCGTTATAGCATTCTTCTGCGTTGCTAGAGTCATTGCCACCAAAAGATATCGTTCCAGAACTATCAAACACTATGCTACGTTACGACAATGCAAGTGGACTCTTACACCACTGCTAGCATCGCATACAACCAACGCATTTTATGCAAGGTGTCAATGCTATTTTCCATAGTCGATTCTCCATCTTGGATTCACTTCACGGTCCCCAACTTCTCCAATGCCTGCATCCAAACAAATCTATGCTTCTACACTTTGAACGCACTCTACTACAAATGAGTTAAGATTGTAATCTCAATGTTGGACTATTAACACAACATCAAATACTGGCCATACACCATGATCACATGGTGACTGCGTTTGAAATTTGAACGATACATTCCAAAATGCTAACGCAGTATTGAATCCAATTCACGCTGGCCGCACACATCTCCACAATGAACTCATCTTCCTGCAATTTCCATACTTTTCTATTGCATATCAATATACTTGCAGGTTCAAAAAAAAATGTAGAACAAATAGCTTTTTAGCTCTGATACCAAAATGATGCAAGGATTCTGCTCAAGACAGATCCTTGCACACAACAGAGTGCGTATTCTCTTCAATTACGAAATGCTCACTATTATCTTCACTAAAATCACGTAGATTCAACTAAAAATATATATATAAAGGGAGAGCCAAACAATAAAAAAAGTTTTTTCTTATAGTAAAACAGGAAAATTACAAATTCAAACCATCTTGTCCGAATACAAAAAATTTTGGCCTCTCGGCTCACACCCCCTTTACATAAGCTCTCAAACCATTCCTCTCTATCTCTCTATGTCTCTCTCTATCCTTCATCCTCACACAAGCTTCATATTTATACATAATTATGAATTAGCTCCAATCCATGATTTCCTCCACACAAATCTCAACCAAACTCTAAAATAGATTTATCCCTTATTTGACTCAACTAAGTTCCATTTAAGGAATTCCTAATCCCTAATTTATCTATCCAACTCAATTCCACTCATATTCTCAATTAATTAAGAGAATATTTACAATAATCCTCACACTCAAATTTTTCTCTCTTAATTTATTAAAAATGAGCATAACAATTTATAAAATAATTAAAAAGACATCACCCACTAATTACACAATATTTTAATGAGAATCAAGCAGGATGCTCCTACATCATCAATCCAAGGCTAAGATACGAAGTTGAGATTTGACACAGGCCATCTATTCCAGATAATATAAAGCATTGGCAGATGTTTCAAGGTGAAGAGAATGTTAAGGATTTTATGGAAATGATTGGTGAGTAGGGAAAATTTTAAAGATGGATATTTATTTGAAAGTTTAGAAACCTTGGCGAACCTTAGTAATATCTAATAGAAAAATTGTAAAATGTTTGATGATATTTCTATAAAAACATCTAAATTACTCATTACATTAAATTATTCGATATAAGACACTGGATATTTTTAAGGTAAAATAATTTCATACTATAAAACTTGGGCGAATTATTTTTAGAAAAAAATGGAAATTGGAGAATATTTTTTTTAGAAAAAGTACATAAAATTATCCCACCTGCGAATATTAGCCCCTAAAATTTGCCCTGTTGGTGAGTTTGCAAACTTTGAAATTGATTAAGAAGAAGATACTAAAGAAGAGAAGAAATATGGATTTTCTTTTAAATATTCTATAGGAAATAAAAAAATACTGCAGCTTAAGGATAATGTGATACAAAAGGGATTAGTACCATTGGAGAGGTTGTTTAATTCAAATGATGTTGCTATCAACCCAAAAAATATATGCTTAGAGGAGGAACTTGAATATTGCAATCTTGGAACACAACATCAACCAAATATGGTGAGGTTGGCTAAGGATATTCCGGAAAACTTTAAACATAGGTATGTAAATATTTTTAGGAAGTTTGTTGATGTATTTACCTGGTGATATGAAGATTTGAAAAAATATGATACTAGTATCATTCAACATAAGATTCCTTTAAAACCACAGGTGAAATCTTATACGAAAAAATTAAGACAGATAAATCCCTTATTGGTACCATCGATAGATAAGGAAATCAAGAAGTTGTTACAGGAAAAAATAATTGTTCCTCTAAGATACTCTGATTGGGTGGACAATCTAGTTCATATAAGAAACAAAAATGGTGAAATTATATTATGCATTGATTTAAAAAATTTAAATAAAGCATCCCTGAAAGATTACTATCCTCTCCCTAAAATGGATCACATCTTGCAGAGAGCAACAAGATCCTACATGTTATCAATGATTGATGGTTTTTCTGGTTACATCCATATTTCAGTAGAGAAAGAGGATCAAAAGAAGACAAATTTTACAACTCCTTGGGGCACTTTTATGTATGATAAAATTCCTTTTGGACTAATTAATGTTGGTGCCACTTTTCAAAGGGCTATGAATATAGCCTTTGTAGGAGAAAAAGACAGGTTTACAGTAATTTACTTGGATGATATTACAATTTTCTCCTAATAAGAGGAGGAGCATCTGGAGCATTTTTAGCAGACTTTTGAAAAGTGTAGAAGGTATGGCCTATATCTAAATACCAAAAAGTATCATTTTGATTTAAAAGAAGGAAAGTTTTTGGGCCATATTATTTCAAAGGAAAGAGTTAAAATAGATTCGAAAAGAGTGGATGAAATTAAAAACCTGCCTCTGCCAAGAAGAAAAAAGGAGCTTTAGAGTTTTCGAGGAAAAATAAATTTCCTTAGAATATTTGTCCCAAATTATGCAGAGGTTGTCAAAGAGATCACTGATATGTTGAGAGAAGGTGCAGAAGTTAGATGGAATGCAACTTCCAAGGAGTCTTTCTCAAGGATCAAGGAGGACCTTCAAGAATCCCTTCTGCTCGTAAGCCGTGACCATAAAAAACCTTTTCATATTTTTTCATTTACTTCTTCTTCTACTATTGCAGCAGTGCTTTTGCAAAGAACTGAAGAGAAAATGGAAAAATGTGTGGAATTATTTAGCAAGGTGTTAAGGTGTGCATAATTGATATATAATATCTCGGAAAAGAACGATTATGCTTTGGTCAAAGAAGTGAAAGCCTTCAAGGTCTATATTCTTCAATCTCAAATTACAGCTTATGTTCTAAATGTTGTTGTAAAATATGTATTGAATCAGAGTGATGTTGAAGGAAAGAGAGGAAAATGGATAGCAAGGATTCATGAAAGGACAAGGACCATCTAAGTTGGTGAAAGTACAAGGTTTGGCAAATATTTTAACATAATTTTTTTTTCAGGCTATGGCAATAAATTTTCTGGCTGAAGTTGATGAAAATAAAGCCACAACAGAAAAAAAGTAAAGATACAGAACCTTATAATAGAATTCAATCTAAATTCCTATGTTCTAAGGGGTATAAATATATTGTACATTATTTATGTTTGCTATCATGTCCTTCTTCTTTAAATAGATCGAATTATAAGGCCTTGAGAATAAAAGCTAAAAAATATGTGATAGTAAATGGGAAACTATATTGGAGAGATCCAGTTGGTTTCCTTTTAATTTGTTTGACAGAAGGAGAAAATGTTGAAATAGTGAATGAATATCATGGTTGTATTTGTGGTGGTCATTATGGATGGAAGGTAACAACTCATAAAATTTTAAAACCTGGGTTTTTCTGGCCTTCTCTATTTTCAAATGTTTATAGATTGGCAAGAAGTTGTTAAAAATGTCAGGTCTTTTCTAAGAAGAAAATACTAGCACCATTTCCTCTGATTCCTTTTTTTGTGGAGGAAACTTTTAGGAAACAGTGATTGGATTTCATAGGGGAGATCAATCCACCATCTAGTGGGAAACATAATTGGATTTTGACAGGTACAAATTATTTTACCAAATGGGTAGAAGTTGTCCCAACAAGAAGAGAATGATTTAGTGGTGATCAAATTGTTGGAGGAAAATATATTCAACAGGTTTGGTTGTCCCAAAAGGTTAGTAGCAGGCAATTCTCAAGTTTTTAAATATGCAAGGTTGATCAATTTCTGTCAAAAATATAATGTAATTTTGTCTCACCCTACTACCTATCACCCTCAGGGGAATGGGTTAGAAGAAACTTCTAAAAAAACTCTAGTAAATATACTCAAGAAAACCATTACAAAAAATCAAAGAAACTGGGATACTGAGCTAAAATTTTCCTTATGGGCAAGTAAGGTAACTGCTAGAAGATTGAATGGGAGATCACCTTTTGAGCTAGTATAAGGAACAATTGCTTTATTTCATAGCCAGTTGGTAAAACCTGTTGCAACAATTTTCCAATATGTTCAATAAGAACCAAGTCCTCTAATTAGAAGAATGAACCAATTAATAGAGATGAATGAAAACAAAGAAAGAGTCCTAGAGAATTTGATTGATTATCAGGGAAAAGTGAAATTTATTTTTGACAAGAAAGACAAGGATATTATTTTGTAGCATGGAGATCTAGTTCTTAGATGCGATGCTAGAAGAGAAGACAAAGGTAAACATGACAAGTTTTATCCTTTGTGGTTTGGTCCATTCAAAATAGCAGAAGGAAGAGCAAACAACACTTTTATTCTGGAGAATATGGATGGTGAGCATGTACAACTGCTAGTGAATAGGCAATACATGAAGCATTACTTCCAGCTTTGACTTGCAATTCTTTCATCATTGTATATTCTGGTGTGGGAATTATAAATATGTTAGTGAGTTATCCATTGTAATTTTTTAATTTATAGTTTTGACTCCATGCTCAAGGTGAAGGCACTAATCTGTGGTTCTTAGTGTTTTCTTTTTGAAAAATATTATCCCTAGGTGGAGCCAGATGTTGTAGTTAATTTTAAATTTTCCTATGAATGTATATGAGTTATGTCATTGTAAAAAAAAATCAAATATCAAAATAAAATAAGAAAAAGAAAGAAAATGAGAAAGTAGTTGAAGTTTCGATTTATTGAATAAATATGTTTAGTTCTTATATAGGGAAAAGTTTAGGGGCTAATATTCACACGTGGGCTAATTTTCCATGTTTTTTACCAAAAAAATGATTCACCAATTTCCATTTTTTCCAAAAATGATTCGCCCACATTTTATAGTATAAATTATTATACCCTAAAACTCGCTAAAATTTTATATACACTAATATAAAATCATTAGAAGTATAAATATTTTTATAAAAATATTGCCAAACATTTTACAATTTTCATAATAGGGAATAGTTAGATTCGCCAAGATCTCTAAACTTCAAGATAAACTTCCATCCTTAAAATTTTCCTTGGTTCTTAAATAATGGATTAAAGACTAATAGTCCAGTTTAAGCGCTTGTGATAAAATAAGTGCAGCATGAGTGGGAATGTGGACCAACGAGCAAGAGAATTAAACATCGGACATGTTCAAAATCGAAGATGAATTGTGTGATGAGGTACACAAGATAGGGCAAACTTGACAACACAAATCATCTGACATTTAACTATAGTAGTGCCTCCGCAATGAAGTTTAGTAGGGCACGTCGACTCGAATTCAACGACTTAGATCAAGTGTAGAGGCACTCCTCCAAAATTGTCTTGTATGAGATACCACCTATGTGGTTACATCAGCAAGAAATCCTGCTACGTCAGTAAGAGAGCCGACCCCCACCATTCCTCCTACCACGTCGCCTTTCCATCCACCACTTGTCGCCCATAATGTCAAATTATCCATTAAATTCACCCTACGAAGTTTTAAAATCCCACAGGAAACATTTAATTCCCATTCGCCCCTACCATTTTTCTATTTAACCTATAAAGCCCAGCTTCTTTCCCATTTTCTTTCATATTTTCCTTCTGCTCTCGTTGTCGTGGACCTCAAATATGTCAGCTGGCATCCTTGTCATCATTATCAGCTAGCACCAAGTATTTATACAACAATCCATCACTCCATAAGTATTGAAATGCCAAAGAAAATATTTTTAGTTGGGTCATATTCATACATTCCGCTCATGGATACTGAAAGGGATATTTTTGATACTGTTTGCACTGTAAATCACCTTGAAACTTACCAACATGTCCTTCTCAACCAAGTTAATTCTCAAATTTATGTTGTTGTAGTTAGGTCTGGTGTTCTTTCAACATTTATTTCCCAAACTCATCTATTTACGGAGTTTTTCCACTGGTTAGTTTCAACTATGTACTGGAAAAAGTGTTTTGTGATGAATAGGTTAGGAGAAAACATTTTACAGGTGTCCTCCCTCCTAATTCACCAAGCATTTTGCTTCCCCTCTGCAAATACATACACTTATTTTTCTGAAGAAACCCTGTTAACTTATTTTCAAGATTTATCAAGACCTGAATATACCCAAATTATGTTCCACTTGATGCTTGATGGACAAAAAAATTCTTTGGAATCAATTTAGTTCCCTTTAGATTTTTTTTATTGAAGATGTCAGACCTATGCTCCAAATTCTAGCTAAAATTTTGGGAAGAGAAGATTCTGCAGTAATTGATAAAGTCACTTTAGGTATGTTTAGTCTGATGATGAAACCTGAAGTTTTCATGGATATACCTGCTTTTTGGGAGGTGGTAGTCAATGCTCAATTCATGAATCTCTCATTTACTGGTTGTTTAAGATTCCCTTCCTTAATTACTTAACTTTTCCTATATACTCATGTTGAAATATTCATGCATTTGGAATTAAACATCATGGATCCCAATAAGAATAAACAATTGTTAGTTTTTTGGACTGATGTGGTGAGAAGAAACCCAAGGAATGAAGGCGTGAGGGATTTTTCTTCCTCATTCCTTTTAGTTTCATATTCTATTATTAATAGTGAGAGACCCACAAGATATTGCTGGTGGAGGCTAAAAGAAAAATCAGCTCCACATATGAAAAAAATGCAGTACTCAAAGGAGCTTCTATTGTCAATTATCTACATAAATATTTTCAGCTTGTTTGGATGATGAAGACTACTTTTTTTGAGAAACCTACATAAAACAAGGTCACCAATTTCAGAATAATACATAACAGGTTCACCAAATCCCCAAATACAAACACAAATATTTGGAGGAAATGTAGGGAATGGATGTCACCCAAGTAGCTAATACAACAACATGACCATCCACCACTCCAGAATCACAAGTTATTCAGTGACAAAGTGCTTCCATTTCTGCAACAATTTTGTTTCATGAATTTTAGTTAGATATTTTATTCAATGTAATTTTTATGTTTTCAAATGTAATGATCGAGTATGAGGACAATTGATCTCAAAGTAGTTTAGGCAGTTGACAGTTATATAATTGTCGTTTTGAAAATTTTGTATAAAAACATTTTCAAATGAGAGGTGAGGGTTCTGGAATTTTGGATCTCAGAGGCAATCAAAATTTTGTACTTTCACTCTTCATGTGCATTTGAATAAAGTTTCCATAGTGATTCCAGAATTTGTTGGGTATGATAAATTTTCTCTGTCACATCGTTTGTTAATGTTTTATTCTTAGAAAACATTAATAAAGCTGTTGGGATTTGATTTTACAGTTCTGTGAGTTTGAGTTTCTTTAAATTAAAGTTAAGAATCCTTAATGATGCGCTCCTCTTTTCTAAATTCCATTTCATGCTAGTCATATTTTCCTCTAAAATTAAAGGTAAAATATTATGTGTGAAGTAGAATGTTATCTAAGACTTCCCACCATCACTTCTTGCTATTCCCTTTTTCATTTGTATTCAACATCTGAAGGCCATTCTGAAATTTTTTCTCACACATTTAAGACTAAAGGGTTTTAATCAAGGTTCTGGGGTTTTAAAAAATGATGGGACAACAAATTAATTGCTTTACAGTTTTAAATAAATGTCTTGGGCACTGATATTTACTCAGTTAGAGATTGTCTCCCAAGGTACAACACCTTCATTCCTTCTTTTAAAACAATTTTCTCTAATTTAGGAATGATTTATTTTTGGCCTTCTTCTGATTGCATGCACCATCTGTACAATTTTCTAATTATAAAATTGATAGTCTTCTCCCCTTTAACTCCAATATCAACTGGGCCTTCCTTAGAATTGACATGCAAAAAATATTTATAGCGAATTATCAGTTAATTGATTGACCACTAATTGTGAATTAAATCATATTTAATTCACTGGACCTATCACTAGCTCATCTCTCAGTTAGAACTAGTTAAACTGATTTTAACTCAATTAATTGAGTTATCTAATTACAACTCACAAATAACTGTAACTGGACCCCCTAAAATCATGGCATAACTCTACATGCCTCCCCTTTGACCCTCAACTCAAATTTACTAAGCTAACTAAGTATTCCCGACTTATTTAACTAATACAAGCTGTCATGAGATGAAATTACAATTTTTATTTCAATTTAATTAAGGGAAAATTAAATCAGAAGACCCCTATGGTGCCATTTCTAAGTGCCATTTTCTGGGTGCCAATTATGGATTCCATTTTCAATGTTTCTTGTTTCCAATTTCAACACATGAAATTCTACAAATTGTCCATGTAAAACGACATATAACAATATACTGATATTTTGAACCACACACAAATTTATATCCATTTCAAAGTTTTCCAACCATGTTTAATTTTACACAAACTATATTTATAGAACATACCATAACTTACAACATTTTTCTAGAAAAACTTAATTACAAAATGTAAAATAATAACGTACTTTATCAAATACATGCATATAGAAAAATTCTTATTCTTATTTGCATATAAAGATCATGCTATTGTTGGAGTCATGACCGAAGATAAGGATCACCAAATCAAATTTAAAGATGTGGCATCTAAGTCAACAATTAGGCATGAGATTTTCCCTCACGAATTCCTAAAAAATAAGTTCCAATGATTTATTAAAATATATCAAACCATGACACCTGTGTAAAAAATGGAGAGGTTTTTTTTAATGGGTCCATTTTTGACAAAAACCTATTTGAGATTTGGAAAATTCGTTTCCAGCTTCTTGGAAACCATGCCCGAAGTTACTTTATTTTACAAGAAAAAAAAAAGTAAAACTAAGTTTTTTTTTCTGACACCTGCCTATTTAGCGCTCTTTTGATAGATGATTGTTCAACTGTTTACATGTGCTTTATAAACACATTATTTGGACATAAAACACAATTTAAATCTTTCCTTTTGGTGCTGAGACCTTGAATGTCCGCTCATTTTTAAAGTTTTTAAAAATAAAATAATGCTAACACTCCTTTTTTCAACGTTTTTAACCTTGTTTATTAAAAATTCTCGTTGGCACTCCCGTTGTCAGAATTTTAAACCTGTTTAGTACAAATTTGCGCTGACACTCCCGTTTTCAGCGCTTTAAAAAATTATAGGCTAAAAAAATGTGATAACAATTGGCTTCACATGGATGTTTTCAATTATAGATGGCAACAAGAACCCCTATAAACCAAAGGCCTGATCCATTGGGCTGATCCCAACTCAACAATTGCAAATTGTAACCTGCACTCATTCTGCAACTAAAAAACCAAACTAGAATTTCACATGAATTCTGAGAGAGATACTTGCCCAACAAGCTTATTATTCACACCTACCTACTCTAAACTGCTGAAATAATTGTTGAATCAAATAATACAAAAATTTCAATACAAACAGTCAAGTAGCTTCTCAAATAATGTAGCTCCTTGATTGGGCTCTTCTCCTTGCTCCACATCAATAGATTTTCATTTCTCAATCTTAGCTTTAGCATACATAAATCCATCACTCTTACTTTATTGAATTCTTTCAACTTATTTAAAAAGTTGAAAACAAATTCATTATTGATAAAATCTGAAAAATTGCGCCTACTTACTGACTCGAAAAAGTCTACAAAAGGATCCTCAAATGTTTACAAACTGATCTCACAAAAATGTAAAATAATATCACTTTGATGTGTAATCACTTCAACTGCATATTTTCTTCCATGCATCTTAATCTGATGGTTGTCATAAAGAGGCTGGAAATATTCATATGGTAGTTGCAATGGAATACTTTCTGATAATAAAAATATCTCTGCTTATTTTTTAGAATTAGAATCCTTACAATCATCATTTTCAAAATCCATGCAAGTTAAAACCTTCAAATATAAACTCATATAACTTTCCATATACAAAGCCACAAGATCATGAAAAACATGAAAATCTTCCTGTTGATCTATAATGTTGTCAATGTGTTCTAGTAAACCTATCTGATTTTGCATCGGTCCAAGTTCCTCTGCTTGATTTATGATTTTAAATATCTCTTTTAGGAACTTGAATGAAGAAAAACACAAAGGAAAAGAGTACCCTCAGCTAATTTATCACTCTCTTTATGTCCAACGTTGTAACTGTGATATATAGGTTGAGTGCTTTCATTAGGCTGCTGAAAATGAACAATTTTTGATGAAGGAAATACAATTGGTTGTTCATGAAGGCCATCATCATAATAATCATCATATTAATCATATATAGGAAAATTAAAAATTGAAGCAAAAAAATTATTTTCAACAATATTGTTATTTCTCTCTGCAAAAACATCATCATTGAGACTTTCAAGAAAATATATGATATTATCAATCCTCCGCTCTTAATGAAATGTATCAGGATTCATAATAAGTCTCTTTTGAACATGCTCATTATCTTGTTCATCTGCATCTGTAAATTCATCTAGGATATGTTTTTGGAGTTTCTCACGTGCCTGAAGATTATAATCTATTTCATGAGCATCAATAAAAAATTTTGTAAGGTCACGACTACCCTATTCATGAGAAGGTAAGACAGATCTGAATGAAAGGCTGTTGCATAACACAACATGGAAACAACTTGAGGGGGTTGAATGTCTCTAGGAATATTGTGATAAAGACTGAAAAACTTCCTTTTGAACATAGAGACAATTTTATGCCTCTGTTTCTCTATGACACGAAACTCTAAAAAATGTTGATCCTTGGATTTCCTCTTGCCCCAAAATTTTAGAAAAAACATCACTCAGTTCCTCCCATGAATTGACTGATTCTGGCTCTAAATGTCTGAACTATTCTTTAGCATCTCCTTGTAATGATTGAGAAAAAACTATCTAGTAAACATGAAAAATTTCAACTTCAAAAAGGCTTATAAAACGCTCGAAGGCTTGAATGCATTTTTCAGCTGCAAAATTGTCAGGTTCCATGTCAAACTTGGGAAGGTATTTGTAATGTTTTGAAGGAAAATCATGGAATGTATTAAAAAATATTAAGGGTCTATATCTCTGTTTAATCTTGGAAGGTATGAGATTAGATAAAGGAGGTGTAATATTATCCTTGATCACATGAGGCTCACAATACTAGTCATGGACATCATATGGATTAGAAGAGAAAAATTGGTCAATATCAACAATGCAAGAAGAAGGTATATTTGCAATTTTTAAAGAAGGATATACAAGTGTATATCTATGGCATGCATTTGAATATAGTAAGAAATGGGAAATTATTTTGATATGATCGGGAAAGGAGAAGTAGTTGAAAAAAAAAAATATTACATCGTGGATAAAACTCGAGCTTTGATACCTAGTTTTACAATATTTTCCATTCATGTCTCTTTCAATAAGGATTTCCCTCTAGTGGAGTCTTTCAATTTGATTTAAAACTTGATTGCATTCATCAAGTGAATGATGAAAAAATTTCTTATGTCTGAAAAATTTTCACCACCAGCAATTAGATCTGGATCTTGTCATTCTCCCAGGGAAAATTTCAACTTCGTTCCCTGACAACGATGCCAAAATGTTATTACTCAAAAATGCCTTGGCTGTGAAAGGAGATCTCTGAGGTAACTTTTGAACCAAAATTTAGAATTTATATGATAGCCCTTCCAGGTTAGAGAGGGATCTCTCTTGTATAGCTTAGCCAAAAAAGATTGGCTATTTGATGAGCTCGATGGCTAGATCATATCTAGAGTGAGGGGTTTTGAAAAAATGGGTTTGGTTGGGAAAGAGGGAGTTTCCATTGGGTGATGGATTCTAGTGAATAAAATGCTAATATCAATGTGCATAAAGAAATCAGGCAGAGGCAATAAAGGATATGACTTCTTAGACAAAATTACCATAAAGATGTGGAGACAAAGTATAGAAAATAAATATCTAAAATAGAGCAAATAGATTTCTGTTGTAAATATTTAAGTAGACAAACATGGAAAATATTCATATAGGATGAATTTGAGCATTCATAAGGAATTCAAATTCATATCATTTTATCCAAAATATTGAAGACTTGGCGATTAAGATATGCATCATATAGAAAAACTAAATACCATAAGGAAAATACACTGGAAGTCATACACACATGAATCTATGAAAATTGTCTATGTAAAACTGCATATAGCAATATATTGATATTTTGAACCATACAAAAAGTTCTATCCCTTTCTAAAATTTCCAACCCTCTTTCATTTTACAAAAACCGTCTTTATAGAATAAACCATATCTTACAACATTTTTCTTGCAAAAATTAATTGCAAAATATAAAAATAATAACGTACTTTATCAAATACATGCATAGAGAAAAATTATTATTCCTATATGCATCTAAATATCATGATGTTGCTGGAGTAATGGCCATATATGAGGATCACCAAGTCGAATTTGATGAGGTAGCATCTAAGTCAACAACTATCCATGAGTTTTTCCCTCATGAATTCCTAAAAAATAGGGTCCAATGATCCCTTTGAATATCTCAAATCGTGACACCTGTGTAAAAAATGAGAGGTTTTTGTTAATGGGTATGTTTTTGACAAATTCTAGCTACTCAGAAACCACGCCTGAAGTTACTGCCTTTTACAAGAAAAAACAGAGTAAAACTAATATTTTTGTTGACATTTTCTTAGTCAACGCTTGTTTGATAGATGATTTTTCAACTATTGATGTGTGATTTATCAGTGCATTATTTGGACATAAAACAAAATTTGAATTTTCCTTTTGACGCTGATACCTTGAATTTCAGTGCATTTTTAAATTTTTCAAAAATAAAATAACGTTGAAACTCTCGTTGTCAGCGTTTTTAACCCTGCTTATTAGAAATTCGTGCTAACACTCCTATTGTCAACGTTTTAAACCTATTTATCAAAAATTTGCAATGACACTCCCATTTTCATAGCTTTAAAAATTATAAACTAAAAAATTTGATAACAATGTGCAAAGAGGTGAAACAAGTAACTTCATCGGGGTATTGAACAAGTCTACTAACAACGAAGTGATGCTTGCATTCTTGTAGTGAATTTTCCCTGGTACTGAACAAGATCATTGGCAGTGGAGAAACATCAAATATGAATAATAAAGACACTGATAGTTTAAAATCACAAACATATTACCCTTTTCCTGGACTAAAACTATTGTGATGTAGTAAACTTTGTTAATGTGTTTAACTGAGACAGGAGTGAAGGGGACTATATCTATAATCAAGTTAAGTGGTAAAACCAAAGTAATCCACATGATGAGTCAATACTTCATAAGAAACTAGACCCTGTGCATAACATTGGACCAAGGTAGAGAAATTATAGTTCTACCAATGTGTTGCCAAGTGTTGTTGCTGCTACAACACCCTCCAAATTTTCTCCTATATCCAAATTTTGGAGCCTATTTTGACCTTGTGAGTTGTTGTTTCTAGTAGTAAGATACATCCTATGCATATCCTCTAAGTTTTGTAGTCCCTTTGTGAAGAAAACCTAAGTGTAATATTTTGGCATGGGAAATGTTACACATTCTGAAAGTGGAGTTATGGTTCACTTCGCGAGGAAAATTTGGTACCAATGGGTCTTATATATCGTACATACATGCATTAGACTCATTCCTAAAGTTTTATGCACTATTATTTTAGTGTCGTCACTATTGTCACAAAATGTTTCTTGTGTCACACTTGGGGGATATCGTTGTTTTGTCATCACATCAAAGGGATCATGTTTATTTTTAGTTCTAAGTGTTCAATGTTGTGACGATAATTTTTCTGAGTATGTGATCATGTTCAAGTCTTATCTTGGTTTCATCTATGCCATACCGATCCCACACTTAGTAAAATTCTAGAAAATTGTATGCCTGACCAACCTACACTCAGTCAACCCATATGAGATATGCATTGTGCAGTTGCAAGCCTCAATTGTGCATCCTTATCTACAGGAACTCCAGAATGCACAGTCAGTGCCTCCAAGGATTGTGCATTACCCAGTCATAGTTCCCAGGAGCTTCCCCCGGCCTTCAAAACCGTGCAAGACTTCCTCCCAGCCAGTCTCTTTCTATGCATTACATAGTCTCAATAAGTAGTCTATCTCCCTACCTCCCTAAACTACACAATTGCATAATATAGTGGCCATTCCCTCTCTTGAACTACACATTTCATAGTTACAGTGGGAAATCCTACCTCACTGTGATCCTTAATTGCACAATCCTTCTTTTCAGGCCTTTAGCTGCTGCACATTACCTAGTTGTAGTCATCAATCCCTTACCCCAGTCCTATGGAACTATGAACTGCACAATTCCTGAGCATTCCTCCCTATCCAGTACCTAGTTCCATATCAATAAATGGTTTTCATCAAGAAGGATAGACTAGGAGATTTCCAAACTGATGTCTTCTTATCATGAGTGAATTTCATTTGCAAGTACTATACTATGACATGACATGATGATGCTTAGAAAGGAGGAGAAGGAGAATATGATAGAAGAAACTTATGATGTTGTGAAGGAAAGATTATCATTGAACAAGAAGATGAAGGGACAGTATATTTTGACAGAAGTCAAAAGGACCAAGATCATAGTAAATACTCCCTATATTTCAACCTTTTGGAGGAGGAAGAGGAATAACATACACCATATTTCTTGAATACACAAAGATAGTAGCAGTAGAAGGATCTTGACATTGACACATCATCATCAAGTCCATGTCATCAATGTCAAGTAATGTATTGTCAAAGTGTCATCTCAAGAGTCATCATGTGCCACCTTATTTGTGGATGTAATTATGTAATTTTCAATAAAATTAGAAATGTAAAGTATGTGGAAGTCCAAAGGTCATTTATAGAATGTGAAAGGTCATTGTAGAAGTTAAAGGGTCTCATGATAATTCAAAATTCATAGGAAGCTCAAGAGTCACGAGGGAATCTCAAGAGTCACAAGGGAGGTGGAAAGTCACCTCATTTGTTATATATACACCCTCATATATCAAGCAAAGGAATTTTCACCTTGGCTTCTCCTACTAGGCATTATAGAGGAAGATAATTCTTTTGGAGAACAAGTGGTGGCTTAATGCTCCACTATTGGAGCTAGTTGTGTTCATTGTATCGATGTATCTTGGAACTTTCACTTAATACTTGAAGCGCATTGAGTAGACACACATTCATGCGTTTATTGTAAATGTTCTATGAAAATTCTTTGAATTTTTGTGGTATATGTTGTTTTTATTTTTTACTAAAGAAATTGAACTATTTCAATGGATTTGGTGCTTATCTTATTGAATGTGTGTACTTATTTTAATGACTGTTACTTCTATGTGAACTATTTCTCTTGTTGGTTAATAGTTCTTTCATATATATGCTCGGGTGTCTTTATCATATTAGTACTATTATTTTTCTCGTAAAGACTCACTTTCATTCTCTTATGGTGAAAGAAACTTGATACATTTCATGATTGAAAATTTCACAACATACTCACTCGTTCATTCAAAAGTACATGTATATTTCTCTATTGTGCTAACCACTACAACCAAGGAAAATATTTAGGAACAATGGCAATTGGGCCATATTTCTGGAAGGGCTCCTATACTAAATGATGTGAGGTCTAATTGAGACTTCATATTGGGGAGACCCATTGTATTTTTATGAGTTCCAACACCATCAACAATGTGCAAAACTTCAGGATGTTGCAAGGGTTGAAAATAAGAGTTTGACTAGATTTGAAGAACTTTGACCATTATTTACTTGGTTGGATTTGAATTGGCTGAGGAAGGTTTGCAGGAGGGATGACTTGGGTTTTGTGGGAGGTATTGGACTTGGTATTTTGGTATTGGATTTTTCACTTTTATATAATTCTATAAGAGGATAAGTTGGTTGGGTTTTACCCTTGTGTGGGGTTTTCTCTTGGCTTGGAGTCTATATATTGTGTCATTTTTTTTTGTGAAATTCATGGTTTATGTTTTGGTAAATTTTGATGAAGAGAACATAATAATTAATAAGAATACAACAAACATTCATAATCAATTATCAAGTAAGACAGATCAACTTTAAATTGCTATCCTATTGGTTTCAAAACACAGTCTTTAATAGGTAAGTTCTTCTGCTTAATGAGATACTCTGAAATTGATCTATTCTGGAGAAAATTCTTGTTTCTGTGATTTATTCAGGCTCCAATATGATTTTTCCTTCCTCATCAAGTTCTAGTAATATAGTTTTAACTTGGATATTATCACATATAACCTTCTTTAAGCATGAAACATAGAAAACTGGGTGTACTCACAAAGATGTAGGTAATTCCAATTTGTATGTTATAGTACTAATATTTTGAAACACCTTGCAAGGGCCATAGTAATTGGGTGATAATTTTTTATCTGTCTTAGCTTTCAAGAACTTTTTGTAGATTCTCGATGTGATATTCCACTGATTGAGCGTTATAATTTACTCTTAAAGATGATGTGATGGATGGTGGATGATATCCATAAAGTTCCATAAATAGGGCCATTTTTGCTACAATATGGAAGAACGTTTTATACCACCCTTTTTCTAGAGGTAACCACTTAATACATTATGTTTATTTATTAAATACAAAGCAAAGAAGATATCCTTCCAAACATTTGTTCACTATCTCAATCTTACCATTAGATTGAGGATAAGAAGATAAGCCATGAGATAAGTGAGTACCAAGAAAATGAAATAATTATGTCCAAAAAATTCTAGTGAAAATGGAATCACTATCACTTACAATAATCTTTGGGTTTCCATGTAGCTTTTAAATTGTTTCCAAATGCACTATCGACTATACTAGATTTAAATGGATGAATTAGTGCACAAAAGTGTAAATACTTTGTAAGTCTATCAACTACCACCGTGATGACACTCTTTCCTTTAAACTTTGGTAAAAATGTGATATAATCCATTTACATCTCCTCCCAATGCTGATTTGGAATGCCTAATGGTTTTAAAATACCCACGATCTTAATTGTCTCAACTTTATTTTCTTGGGAAACCAAATATTTTGCCAAAACTTCTAAATATCAGATTTAAAGCCATCCCAACAAAAATTCCTTCTTGACCCTGTGGTAAATTTTTAAAAACCTCGAGTTACCTCCTATAGGAGAGGTATGAAATTTAAAAAGAACCTTTTATTTTAGTTGGGATTTCTTACATAGATATAAGCGAGCTTTGTACCACAATGAATAAATTTTCTAGATAAATGTGTCGGATTCATTGGTATCTTGTTGAAACTTTTGAATGAGTGTCAATACTTATTCATCATTCTTCAATTCATTTCTTACTTCAATTATTCAATTAGGTTGGTTAATATAAGCGGCACATATAAATTCCTCCACATCCTCATCCCTTCTTGAAATTGGTGCATTTGCAAAAATATTTTGATTCTATTTTTTATATATGATTTCAAAGACATAACTCAACGTCTTTGTGATCCATTTTTTCTGCTCTTCTATAGATAATTTTTGTTCCAAGAAGTATTTATGACTATCATGATGTTTTTTTACCTTGAAGTGTCTCCCCATTAGATAAGGGTGCCATTGCTTCAATGCATGTAGTATTGCTAATATTTCCTTCTCATAAATAGGTTTTTGTAAATAATTCCGCTTGATTATATGACTTTCAGAAGTAATGGGTCTTCATTATTGCATTAAAACAACATAAATTCCATTTCTTGGGGCATGTCATTCCACAGTAAAGGTTTTTGTGAAGTATGGTATAGCTAAGACTGAAGCTTGGCACATTTCCTCTTTAAGATGTTCAAAGGCCCTAGTTGCTCATGGAGTCCAAAAAAAGCATCTTTCTTTAGTAATGTTGTAAGAGGTGCTGCTATTTTACTGTAATTATCAACATGATTTTGATAATACCCTACCAACCTAAGAAATACTCAAATATTCCTTAAGGTTGTGGGGATTTTCCATTCCTTGATGGCTTTAGTTTTGTTAGGGTCTACGTTAACAAAATCACGAGATACAATATGACCCAAATATTCCACTTATTATACCTTAAAGAAACATTTGGATGATTTTGCATACAATTGTTTCTTTCCAATAGTTTGAGCACCTTGTCAACATGTTGAGCATGATCTTTCCAAGACTTGATGTAGATTAGTATATCATAAAATGATACTAACAAAATTTTTCTAAGGAAGGGTTTGAAAGTGGAATTCATCAAACCCTGAAATTTCAAAGGTGCATTAGTAAGTCTAGAAGGCATGATGCAAATTTCATAATGGCCTTAATGAGTTCTAAATGTAGTTTTTGTAATGTCTTTGGTCTTCATTCTAATCTCATGATATCCTGTACAAATATCCAACTTAGTGAAGTAAAATGCTCCATGTAGTTCATCCAACAATTCATCAATGATAAGAATGGGAAATTTTTATTTAATAGTACATTTTTTGATCTCTCTATAATATAGACACATACAAAATTGGATATATAGCCATCCTTATTCTGCACCTATACTACTGGAGAAGAGAAATAATTTTTACTAGGTTGAATTATACATGCCTCTAGAATTTCTGCAACCATACATTCAATTCCACTCTTCTGGGTATACATATATTTGTATGGTCTAATTTTTGGAATAACACTTCCTAGAATGAAGTGAATAGTGTTGGAAATTGGATAAAACATCATTTCCCCTATGTTTTGTAACATGTGCTTAATCGCCTCTTGTGGATCCGTTAACTTTGGTGATGTACTATTTTACCAATATGTGTGGGTTTTGGTGTAACGAAAATCATGACTCCAAAAAGTGGTATCAGAGCCAAAGGTCTTGAGTTAAAATCACACTCGGCTCGCGCGCAGGGAGAGATTGTTGGACATTGGATAAAAAAGTGCTCCCCTTGTGTTTTGCGGCATGTGCTTAACCATCTCTCGTGGATCTGTTAACTCTGGAAATGCATTCGTTTACTAACACTTGCATGTTTTGGTGTAATTAAAATCATGACTCCAAAAAATAGCATGATCATGATCACAAATAGGTGGGAGACTTTTGGGAGTCTCAAATACCTTGGAATTATTTTAGAGGACTCTTTGGATATCTAGAGAAATGGATGACTCAGATATTTGAACATCTAGTGAACATAATTTTGCAATTACACCTCATTGTTCCTTATTTAAAATATTTGTTATCCCATTAGAGCTAATTATCTTACCATGATTCCCTAGGACACCCCTTAATTAAATTTACTTTCCTTCCAAGAAAAAATTCAAGTAAATTTCTTGAAAATTAAAAGCTATCATCCCCAAATATTTTAACCATTTTACTCCTAATACAATATCAAAACCATTGGAACGACAAGCATTGGACTATTCAATACATATTCCTCCATGGTTAGATTGATATTATGGAACTACCCTGAGCAATTTATAGTTCCTCCATTTGAAACCATCACTTGAAACTATGGTGTTGGATACAAAAAGGAATTCAAATCCTTGGCTATATTACAATGAATAAAATTATTAGTACTACCTGAATCAATCAACACTATTACCTTTTTCTTCTTGATATATCCTTCTATATTGAGAGTTTGAGGAGTGGTAATTACTGCCAATGCATTACAAGATATGGGCATATTCATTTATTCTTTTTCAACCTATGGGGTTAGTTCCAAGTGTATATTTTCCACTTTTGATGTTTATTTTTCCTTTTATTCCTCCTCTTCACCATCTATGTAAAATAATTTTTTCTCAGTGCACTTATGAACTTTAGTGTATTTACTAGCACAACTATAAAAAAATCCATTTAACTCATCTTTCCTCCAATTTTTGTGGTTTCAACCTTGGCGGTTGTGGGAGACTAGGAGTGACAATACTTGCATATTTATAATTGTGAGTGGTAGACCTCCATTTTCCCATAATTTTTATTTTAAATTTCTAGCCACATTGAATTCATTTTCTAATAAATTAATTTCCCAAAGGAAAATCCTTTAAAGTACCTATGAAGACATCACTTAGATGCTCCTATAGAATGCCATTTACCTTGATATTCAATCTTTGGAAGTTTTCAATGTGCTATGGAATTGAACCCTTTTGTTTTATATTTATCAATTTGCTAAATAATGTATTACTCTTTGTATCCTCATAATGTGCTAGCAATTCCCCCATAAAAATTGTCCAAGTGACAAGTGATTTATGAGAATAAATCCATTGATACCACATAAACTGATTGGGTTTTAAATATAAAGATGCAATGCATACCTTTTGTGTGTGTTTCACAACATGTAGATCAAAGAAGTTCTCCATCTGTAACATCCGAGTTACTAGATCCTTCCCATAAAAATTCCTCATATCAATATTTGGAACATATTTGATATTCAACCCAAAGTTGGAGTCTCTAAATTCATGATTCCAATTCATTTTGTTTTCATCAAGAGTTTCATGGCATACCTTGTCACCATTAGCCTAAGCCGTTCTTGTAGCAACTTTGTCAAGCCTTCCTTCAAACCTTCCATGTCTTTTAAACCAGCCATGTCTTCCATTGTATTTAAACCATACATGTATTCAAAACTACATAATTTTAAGCCATCCATGCATTCAAAAATTCCTAAAAACCTTCCATGTATTCTTTTAACCCATCCATGCCTTTATACCTTTAAAAACATGTCTGCTCGAAAAGAAAATTATGATGATTTTCCCCAGAATACCTGTTTGAGACTGAATTCTAGAGGATGATAAAACCATAAATTCCTTAGACCATATCTATGAAAATATAGCGGACCAAGGTCCAAAACTGTAAGAAGATGTTCATCCATATTCCTCCTTTAGGTTTTATCAATTTCACAGTTTGAATCTTCACAGATAAAATTTATAGCAAAAATTCCATGCTGACCTAATTGAAGTAGAAAAAAACTAAGACCAAGAGCTCTAATACCAAATGTTATGTATCCAAATAAAATATAGCATATAAATATAATAAAATTTATATCAACGATTTGATAATAAGCCACTTCGAGGGGGAAACCTCGCTTTACATCACATAGATAAATAATTCTTGGATGATTTAAATGACAAGACGTCCTTGGTATATATAGGAGTCTAAAGGTTCAAAATATAATTAGGGCCTACATAAAAATAATAATGTAAGGGAACAATAATAATAATAATAATATGCTTCTATGGGGAAATAAAATAAAAATATGGGGGATAGATTAGTATTATAGGGACATATCAAAGAAGCACCCTTTGGGAAACACAAAACACTACATATAGAGCACTCAACCTCCTCCAAAAGGCAATATTCAATCTCTCACAAGTCAAGAGATATTATAGGCATCTAGGCTAAGAAGAAGAAGGATGAAGTAGGATGCAAATGGACAAATTCATCTCCAAAATTTCTCTCTCTTTCCTTGCCTTCACACGTGTGAATTTCTGGGCATATTCTTGGCAGCAAGTTGAATTTCTAGGTAGTAGTGCCAAAATTCTGGGCATCAAAATTGAGTTTCTATGCATATTCAGAGAAGCAAAAATTTTGTCTTAGGAAAATTAGAGACAGATGAATTTGGGTAGAATATTTACTTGACTAGAGGGTTAGTTGACCAAGTTTGACCATAGAATTTTTGATAAGTTTGATCATCATAGTTTACTAGTAGTATTAGTTGTTGAACTAAAGAGTTTCTCTAAGGAAAAGGTTGATGGGTTTTCCCCCAAAGTGAGTTTTCCTAGGTTAATTATTATGTTCTCTTTGTAAGTTTCGATCTTTATTGTCCTTCGACATTTAATGGTTTATTTTCTAAAGGGTATTTTCTTAATGATAAAATTAAATTGCTAAAAGTAGAATTACATCATTAGAAGTAATTCTTATTATTTTAGAAATTAGTGCTTGTATCTATTGAACTTGAAAAATCAATAGTATGGAATTTGAACCATAGGTACATGAAAATATTCTATATACATCCTGCAAGTTGTTAACGAATATACATATGCCCAATCTTCATAATCCTTGATGTATTTATTATATTATGTAAAACACGAAAGAATTTAATTTTAAATTAGAAGAAATAAAATTAAAAGAAAGGAAATAAAAAAACCACCTAAAATTAAGATCCTTGAAAATAGCTCATACTCATGTAAATAACATATTTACCATTAGTTACTACCCACCACAATTTAAGAAAATATTTCCATAAATGATGAAATAGGAACACAACGTAAATAAATATACTTACTAGGAGTTATTGCCCACCATTATTTATAATCTTCAACAATTTAACAAATATGAGTAAAAATGTAAATGTGCGGACTTAATAGAATTTAATTTACAAAAACACATGATTTAATTTAAGAGACATGCCTCTTGGGTATCTTGGGTAAAATACACTTTGAAATTTTTCATTTTATATATAGATTTATCACTTACATATCTCTCTCTCACACACATTGTGATATATAATTTCTTTTCGTGGTTATTAGTTGTATTTTTGAAGTGTGATTTCTTGACGAAGATAAAATAACTATAATATATATTCACAAGTGATTGCCATTGTTTAGATATAAAATACTTGTATTAATTTGGTTGAAAAATCAATATGGTATTAGAGATTTGGTAAAGGAAAGAGCACAAACATCACTCCTTGAAAAACCCTACCTTGAGAGTCATTGTGAAGAAACCCTAGATATCTATTCAAGTTGCATACATGGTCCCTAATATTAAATCAAAGAATAATTTAGAGGGGGGCACTAACTTTAGGGATTGGAAAATAAGGGTTGACCTAATTCTTGTAAAATAAGAAATTTTTAAAATTGTGCAAGGCAAAGTGACTAAAACTATAAATGAAGATGGAAAGAAGAAGTACAAGAATGATGACATCACCATCATCAACATTATTGTGGACTTAATCATGGACCATCTTATCCATACATCTCAAATCTTGAAACTTCAAAGAAGATGTATGATTCCTTAAATAAGTTATATACTGTTAACAATATGGGCCAAGTCATGAGCTTCAGAAGGAGCTTCGTGATATAATAATGACAAAGAATGATACATTGGCTTCGTAATTTGTGAGGGTTTCTTAAATAATACATCAACTACAATAACTTTTATTTGATAGAGAACTTTTTACGTCAACACTTAATGGACTACCATTTTCATGAGATCCATTTACAACAAGTATCAACAACATAAAGAAACCTCCAAGTTTGGAAAAACTATGGGTGGCTTGTGCTCAAGAAGAATCAAGACTTATATCTAGAGAAAGAAAGTTAAAAAAATAAGAAGTTTCTAGAGCATATGCAACTCATTTAATGAAAGTTTGAGGAAGAGAGAATTCTGGTTTCTAGAAGAAGAAAAAGGGTTTTGAAAGCATATCCAATCGTCAAGGGAAGAAAGATATGTCTCAAATTTAGTACTTTCGTTGCAACAAATTTGGTCACTTAAAATCCCAATGTCCCTGAGAGGTTCAATGATAGATAGAGTATATGAAATCAACATGCTACCATGACATAATTTGATGAGTAGTCCAAAAGATCCAAAGTTGAAGAAGATAAGATCACTTCTACTATACTGCACTTACATAATGTCTTACATATTACAACAATATATGGTTGATTGATAGTGGAGCTTCAATACATATGGCATGGGAACATGATCATCTTACAAGTTTTATGGAAATGATACTAGTACTAAAGGTAGAGCTTGGACACAACAACAATTATGTAGTAAAAGGAATTGAGGCAATATTTATTAAGCTGGGAACATGCGAAAATGTTCACTTGAGAAATATAATCTATGTTCTTGTTTTGGAAAAGAATTTGGTTTCAATTTCATGTTTAGAATATAGAGAAGATAAAGTGTCCTTCATTGATGGTAAAGTCCTTATGTGGGAGAAGGGCTCTGCTAGGGTTATTGGTATTCATGAAGGAAGGTTGTAGGGACTCCTAGGGCGATCTTCCAAAGCTTTAGTAGATAATGATATCAAGACTAGTGAGTTATGGAATAGGCGATATGAACATCTTCATTATAGAGTCTAGCCAATTTGAAGTAGCTTGTTTCAAGTGTACCATATTTGTAGATTGATCATACATATTTGTGTAAGGGGTGATCTCTTGGAAATAATATTAAGATACCATTTTCAAGCAGTGAAAATGGGTACAAATAAATTTTTGATCTAGTCCACTCTGATGTGTGTGGTTCCATGCCAATGAAATATCTTGGAGGTGCTCTATACTATGCATCCTTTATGAAGGAATTATCCTATAAGACATGGATCTATCTAACAAAGTTAAAATACAAATTTTTCATAATGTTTCAAGAATTAAAAGCTGAAGTGGAGAACTAGACAAGGAAGATCATCAAAATAATGAGATTAGATAATGGAGGAGAATACACCTCCAAGCAATTCATTTCCTTCTGTAAGGAATCTAGGATTAAGAGGGAGCTAATAGTTTTCTATAATCCTCAACATAATTGAGTAGCCAAACGAAAGAATAAATCTATTGAAGAGTCCGTGAAGAGGATGATACATGATCAAGTTGTACCAATGATATTATGGGGAGAAGTTTCCAAGATAACCATCTACATTTGAATAGAAGTCCTCATAGGCTTCAAGAAGATAAGACTCTTGAAAAAACATTCATTGGTCAGAAACCACATGTTGATCATATCAGATTATTTGGTTGTCCAATCTTCATACATGTAAAAAAGGGTAAGAGAAATGAGTTAGAGACTTTCAGTAAGAAGGGGATATTTTTTGGGTACAATGAATCATTAAAATCCTATAGGATCTATGTTCCAAAGAATCTATAGGTGGCAACAATAAAATATGTGACTTTGATGAAGATGCAACTTATTGCAAATCTAGAGAAGAGCACTTAGACACTAAATATGTAGAGAATAATCATATATATCCTAAAGAGAAGGTTACATGTCCTCCCTAATCCTCCAATCATACTAAATATCATGAAGATATTCTAGAAGGACATTGTGAACCATTGGATCCTATGGTTGTTCCTAAAAATAGAAAAAAAAAACAGCTTGGCTAAAATCTACTTTACAAGATGCAAAATGATATATGGATACAAAAGGCACCTTCAAGGAATATAAGGGACATAAGAGGTATTCTGGTTATGCGACCTTACTGACTAAGACAATTGATTCTGAACCTTGAAACTTCAAGGAATTATCTACTTCACAAGTGTGGAAGGATGAAATGATGGATGAATAAAAATCTATTAAGAAGAATGATGTTTGGGAAATTTTTCCAGGACCTGAAGGAAATTTTGTTGTAACCTCAAAGTGGATTTACAACATCAAGCATATGACATATGGGATCATTGAAAAATACAAGGAAATATTCATGGCTAGAGGATTCTCCTAGAAAGAGGGAGAAGACTGTGATGAAGTATTTGCAGCAATTGCAAAGTACACCGCAATTAAATCTCTTACTCTATTGCTTCATTTATGGGATGGAAGCTACCTCATATAGATGTAAAGACCTCTTTCCTCAATGGTGTGATAGAGGAATAAGTGTACTTAGATAAACCCTAAGGTTGTGAGGTTCATGATAAAGAATCTCATGTGTGCAAATTAAATAAGGCCTTGTAAGGACTCAAGAAAGCTTCAAGAGCTTGGTATTATATAAATGATGGATATCTGATGAGAGTTGGTTTCTTTAAAAGCGTTGCTAATCCAAATATTTATATCAAGGTTGTGAAAGGTGATCAATCAATGATATTGCTAATATATGTTAATGATTTGTTCCTGATAATGTAGATCATATTATGCTTAGTGTAAGAGGGATTTTTCCTATAAATTTGACATGAAAGATCTTGGATTGATACATTACTATTTGGGGCTAGAAGTATAACATAACGCTAGTGAAATCCTTCTTGGACAAGGAAAATATGTCATCAAGATCCTTCAGAAGTTTAGCATGATGGATTCCAAGTCTATGGAAACTCTTATGGTGAAAAATTTAAGAAATTTGAGATATTTTGAGTATAAACTGGTCGATATATCCATGTACAAGAAGTTGATTAGATCATTGATGTATTTGGTAAATAACATACCATATATTTTCTTTGCGGTAAAAAACTTGAGACAAATCTATTGGAATTGACACATGAGAATAGGATTGCATCAAAGCATATATTGAGATAATTGCATGGTATTGTTGAATACTATTTAAGATATGATTGGAATGGTGAGATACAACTACAGGATATATAGACTCTGACTGGATAGGTAGTGTGGATGAAAGGAAGAGTATATCTATCATAAGTTTCACTTTAGGTTTTTCTATGATAGCCTGGATTAGTAGGAAGAAAACCTCTTTCAAAATCAATATTGCATAAGCATAGTATATTGCAGCTTGTTTTGAATATTTGAGGGTGTATGGATTTGGAAGCTACTCTCTGGATTTTTTGACTAGATGCTGGAATCGATTATGTTGTTTAGTGATAATCAAAGTTTTGTGAAGCTCACATAAAATCCAATGTTTCATGATAAGGCAATGCATACTTAGATCAAGTACCACTACATTTGTGATATGTTACAAAAGGTAGCGATGGGGCTGTAGTATATCTACATTGATGACAAGTCGACTAACATTCTCATGAAGCCTCTATATCGAGCAAAGTTTGTGTAATTATAAGAAAACCTTGGATGTAATGTTCCAAATGGGGAAAAATAAGCTCAGTAGGGAATATATTAAGATATTCCACTATGGATTTACAGCTGTATGGAAATACACCAGAAATTATAAACCAGAGATAGACTGGTAGGGAATTTACTGGTTCTATCACCTCTAAAGAGAGGGTGAAAACCAAAGGCTTCCTGGCCCGCTCCAGACTTTGTCTATAGAAACTGATGAAACACAAAAAGTGTGCGAATGACACAATCCTCTTGGATTTTTATAAACTTGGGAACCTTGGATCTATAGATCTAAAGAAGGGATCTGAAAGAGGAGGAAAAACCAAACAAGGAAGAAGTGGGAAATTCCACTTTCAGGAAAATCAACAAGAGGCTTAGTAAAAACGATGTATAAGAAAATGGGTGCAAAAATAATGTAGGTCAGGGCTTGTTTCCCCTATCTTGGGCTGTGTGGGACTTGTCTGATGAATTTCAGGAGAAAAAAATGAGTTTAAGACCCTTAAATAGATCTCCCACGAAGTTGACTAGCTAAAAATCAGCTAATGAGAAGAGTTGTTGCAACAAGGAAACCCAGCAACCAGAATTGCGCAGTTTTGCCCAGAAATCACTGGAGACCAGCCATAAGGCTCAAAATTCAGCCATAGAACATCAGATCAGCATTATGAAATATTCTCCCATTAACATACAACAAATCACATGAAATAATAGTGCAGAAATCCATTAAAATGACATCTCCGACATTTATAAAATTGCAGAAAGGATTGGACTGCGTCCCTCTAAGTGTGCTTCAGCAGATAAATAATGGAGCTCAGACCTATAGCAGATATATGGCTGTAACATCAGATCCATACCAGATCTGGAAACTAATCAGCCTCTTCTACAAGTCCCCTTTGGGGTTTCTACAAAATATTGCACAAGAAGATGTAGATCTGACTTTTAATACATGAAACTACAAAAAACTTCTAGAAATTGCTGAAGAAGAGTTTTATTAAAGTATATAATATATGAACAATATATTTTATCAAGCTACAAGATGAATCTTAAAGATGAGAGGCAAGCCTCAATCATCTGATATCTATTACAAAGAGAAAATCAAATAATACTAGCAGCAACACATGAAATAACACAGTACCCAAATGGGAAGCACTGTAGCTTGAGAAGAATATGAAAATAATTGCAATATACAGATATGAAAGTAAAATGGGAGTAATATCCTCTTCCAAGTGGTCACAAGACACCCTCCCTGAGAGAAATCTCCTCCAAAATAACTAGATCTTGCAGATCTAGTTCACCACTTGTTGCAACTCACAGCAGCTACAAAACCCTCAACAGGATCAGCGCTGCTAATAGAAATGGAGCTTGGCCAAAATTCTGGATAGTGGAGAAATGTAGTACAATGCCCTCCAAGAGCTTCTCAAGGAAGGAGGGAGGATTCCTAAACAGGAAATCCTCTCTTTCTCTTGCTAAACAGTGCAAAGAAAGGAGTTTCTCAAGAAAATTCGAAATTACAAATATGATCAACAACCTTAACAAGAGCCTTCTCCTTCCTTTTATAACTTAAAGGTGTGCACAAACCCTAAACTACCTCAATTGAGTTAACCCCTTTCACATTGGATCCTTCTTCTAGAAATGCGCTGGGTCTTCAAAGTGGTTCAATTCCTGTTCACACACAAGTGGCTTTTATTAAGAAAGCCCTGATTTTTCTCTGTTCACATTGGGCATTGATTTATTTTTGAGTTTTAGGAGTTTTTCATGTCCTCCTTTCCATTTTTATTCATCAATACATAAGATTAAGACAAAATTAAATGTTCCTATTAGCTTGGGCTAATTAGGAACATTACAGTCCTCCCCTCCAAAATTGTTGCTTTCCCTCAAGCAACTGCAAGGTGAGTGCCACAAAATTTCCTCCTTGGTGATATCAACATAATATAAGCTCCCTCCATAGATCGAGTGCTCACCAAACCATCCATGTCTTTCTCCTCCAATTTTCTCATGGGATACAAACAGCTCATCTTATAAGGAGACAGTAAATCATACGAAACAAACATGGTTTGCCTCATGCTCTCTCTGGAATATGAAACAGAAAATACATCGAGAGTGGTCCTCTCATGAGGCACATTCCATCCTTCATTCTTGCTGCCCATGCCACATCATCATGGCTGAAAGTGTGATGCATGTTTGGTGCTTTGGGGTAGCACCCTTCTCTTTGCAAAAATCCCCCTTTTCCTCTCAAGGGAGTGGCTCAAATCAGAAAATTTTGGAGCCCAAAATTGGCCAAGAGGTTCACATGATATATCATTTCTCCTTGGAATATTCGGCCAGAAAAATCATGGGGTAAGAATGCATGAAATCAGAAATAAAAACATGTATAACATGATCATGTCCTTCACCAATAATTCTTCTCCAATTAAGGGAGAGGTGCATGGTTCTATTCCCTCCCTCCATAGAAGGAAGAGTGGGCAGATTCAACTCTCCCAAAGATTCATGTTGCTGATCCAATTCTACAATGCCCATGCCTCTTTGAAAATGTTGATGTAGCCTTCTTTTAGATCCCTTCCACCAATAGCTTCTCAAGGTGTATGTTGGAAGGCTCCCCTTCCCACACTGCTCCAAGTCATGGTATAATAAGTGGCCATCCCACCACCTATTTTCTACAATAAGCTTCTTCAAAGCTTGGAAATGATAGGGGATAATGATTGTTGGCTGAATGGAATTAAAGAAACACATATCATGCTCTAGTCCCCCCCATGTGAGAGACTTCCCTTCGTGATACCAACTCAATACATGACCTTTTGCATAGGGAAACATCATACACAATGCAACAGTCATATAAAGTTCCATCCTCTCCTTGACATACCAATGAATTTGGGAGATTTCATTCACCCTGAACACATTCACCCAATGTGTCATCCCTCCTCTCATGCATGGGGCATCAATATGATATAGACAACTATCCTTATGCCAACCCATGAGAAGGTTACAAGTTCTCCCAAGCCCAAGTACATACATGATTTTAAAGTGCACTCTAAACAAAAATACATGCACATACATGGTAGGCAAAAGTAAATTTATGGACATGGGATTCATCATGTGGTGTCCATACCTCTTCCTTGTCAAACAAAACACCCATGCGTTCTTCTTATGCAGCCTCCTCTTGAGATACAAGGCATGTGACAAGAAAATCAAAGATTTTGGGGAGTGTTTAAACTCACCCAACAAAACCTGGCGTAGGCTGTCCTTTTCCTGCATCAAATCTGAATTTTGTAAGTGGTTCACAAGCCACTTAATTGCTACTCCCTTCATCTCACCATGGCTGAAAGTGAGAATTATATTTGGTGCCTTAATACAGCACCCATCATGGTGTAGAATCTCCCTTAGCCCATCAAGGAAGTGGCCATGTTTGAGAACAATCTTGACCCATAGTTGGCCATGAAGCTTGTATGGTATAACACTCCTCTTGGGAGTCATGGGCTGCAAATATGAAGTAAGAAAATACATGCAACCATAAAATGAAATTTTATTCTCATAAGCATGCATCTTACCCAAAGTCTCTAGCATTGTGATAGTTTCCCCCTTGGGAAGAGATGACATTGATGCACAAGGTTGAGGGAACACTTTTCTCTTCTGCTCATCATGGGAACTCCTTGGCGGAATTCCTTCAAGTAAGGAGACATCAAGGAATAGATCATGAGAAGATGTAGGGACTGGTATGTCCTTGCTTTTCTTGCATTGATATTTCAACCTTCTTTGTGCAACATGTTTATGAAATACAGAGGGGAAAAAGTTTCTCACTATTTGAAGCTTGCCCTTCCCTCTGTCTTCTGCAATCTTCAAGATCTCACCATCTGATAAGTATGGCACATGCTGCCCACGGATTGTGCCATAATATCTATGTGTGAGATTCTTAGGAACTCCTTGCAAAAATGCAAGAGCTTCTCTCCTTGGAGCAGTTTCTCCTTCTTCTTCTTCATGCGGTACTAGAGGTCCTCTTGCTATGTCTGCGCTGTCACCACTAGTCTTTTCTTCAGAGATGGAACATGCCTCATCCTCAATAGGAGACCTTAGAGATTGGTCTTCTCTTGAATTAGGGATCCCCATGTCTTCTTCTTTCTCTTGAAACCTCATAAAGGTTTCACTGCAGCTTCCCTCATAAAGGTTTCACTGCAGCTTCCCTCTTGAGAAGAGGACCCTTCACCCAAAGGAGATCTGACCCTTGGCAGTGCATCCAATAAACTTACTCCTTCTCTTTCCCTCTTCATGAAGGAGTCACTAACGAAATGTTGAGGATCTGATGATATGGCTGAGTGCACATATCCATAAGATGAGGATTTTGGATTTTCCTCATGCATAGATCTTGCAGATCTGACTGGAAGATCTTCTCTTTCTTGAAACTCTTTGGGAGCTTCACTGCTTCTTCTTTCTTCTTCTTGCACAACCTCTTTGGAGAGGTTCTTCTTAGATTTGAAAAGAGATGAGAGTAATATCATCCTCTCCATACTTTCTACTTTCTACTTTCTGCTTCTTCTCAGCACTTCTCTGATAGCTTGATCTCACAGGCTGACCTAGAGATCATGCTATGATACCACTGTAATGTTCCAAATGGGGAAAAATAAGCTCAGTAGGGAGTATCTTAAGATATTCCACTATGTATTCACATAAGTATGGAAACACACTAGTAATTCTAAACTAGAGATAGATTGGTAGGGAATTTACTGGTTCTGTCACCTCTAAAGAGAGGGTGAAAACCAGAGGCTTCCTGGCTTGTTCCAGACTCTGTCTATAGAAACTGATGAAACAAAAAAAAGTGTGGGAATGACACACTCCTCTTGGATTTTTCTGCCCCTGGGAACCTTGGATCTATAGATCTAAATAATGGATCCAAAAGAGGAGAAAAAACCAAACAAGGAAGAAGCGGGAAATTCCACTTTCAGGAAAATCAGTAGGAGGCTTAGTAAAAAAGTTGTATAAGAAAATGGGTGCAAAAATAACATATTTCAGTGCTTGTTTCCCATATCTTGGGATGTTTGGGACTTTTTTGATGAATTTTAGGAGAAAAAAATGAGTTTAAGACCCTTAAACAGATCTCCCACGAAGCTGACTAGCTAAAAATCAACTATTGAGAAGAGCTGCTGCAACAAGGAAACCCAACAACCAGAATTGCGCAGTTTTTCCCAGAAATCACTTGAGACCAGCCATAAGGCTCAGAATTCAACCATAGAACATCAAATCAGCATTATGAAAGATTCTCCCATTAACATACAACAAATCACATGAAATAATAGTGCATAAATCCATTAAAATGACATCTCCGACATTTATAAAATTGCAGAAAGGAATGGATTGCGTCCCTCTAAGTGTGCTTCAATAGATAAATAATGGAGCTTAGATATATAGCAGATATATGGCTGTAACATCAGATCCATACCAGATCTTGAAACTACTCAGCCTCTTCTACAAGTCCCCTTTGGGGTTTCTACAAAATATTGCACAAGAAGATGTAGATCTGACTTTTAATACATGAAAATGTAAAAAAATTCTAGAAATTGCTGAAGAAGAGTTTTATTACAGTATATCAGATCTAAACAATAGATTTTATCAAGCTACAAGATGAATCTTCAAGATGAGAGGAAATTCTCAATCATCTGAGATCTATTACAAAGAGAAAATCAAATAATACTAGTAGCAACACATGAAATAACGCAGTACCCAAAGAGGCAGCACTGTAACTTGAGCATAATATGACAATAATTGCAATATACGGATCTGAAAGTAAAATGGGAGTAATATCCTCTTCCGGGTGGTCACAAGACACCCTCCTTGAGAGAAATATCCTCCAAAACAACTAGATCTTGCAGATCTAGTTCACCACTTGCTGCAACTCACAACAGCTACAAAACCCTCAATAGGATTAGCACTGCTAATAGAGGTGGAGCTTGGCAAAAATGCCGGATAGTGGAGAAATGTAGTACAATGCCCTCCAAGAGCTTCTCAAGGAAGGAGGGAGGATTCCTAAACAGGAAATCCTCTCTTTCTCTTGCTAAATAGCACAGAGAAAGGAGTTGCTCAAGCAAACTCAAAATTACAAATATGATCAACAACCTTAACAAGAGCCTTCTCCTTCCTTTTATAACTAAAGGTGTGCACAAACCCTAAACCACCTCAATTGAGTTAACCCATTTCACATTGGATCCTTCTTCTAGAACTGCGCTGGGTCTTCAAAATGGTTCAATTCTTGTTCACACACAAGTGGCTTTTATTAAGAAAGCCCTGATTTTCCTCTGTTCACACTGGGCACTGAATTATTTTTGAGTTTTAGGAGTTTTTCATGTCCTCCTTTCCATTTTTATTCATCAATACATAAGATTAAGACAAAATGAAATGTTCCTATTAGCTTGGGCTAATTAGGAACATTACATTGGAATAATGTATAACTCATCTATCAAAGAGACATAGCATTGATGTGATATCAACAGGGGCATGGATCAGACCGTTGGTAACAATATGAGCTTGGCCCATACTTTGATGAGTGGAAAATAGGGGTATGGCTTAGACTGCTGGTGAAAACAAGAGAACAACCCAAACTATTGGTGAGATAACATTAGGTACAAACATTCTTAAAATTAATGGCCTTTGAGGTCCAAATACTCATGGAATGGGTTCCTCTTCAACATCATGGCCTAGAGAGAGGCTTTTGGATTTGGGACATGGTTTTCCCTAGGGTTTAACCATGGGGGATGACAACCTTGAACTAGTTAGACTACAATGAGATGATGTACCCACCAGTTCATGGTGACAAGTTGAGTAAGTACCATTGGTTAGGAGAGATAACCTAGGTTGTGATACAAATTGATGATGATGATGATGTAGGTTAAGGGTATTGACCTAGATAAATATTCTATCGATGAGATTTACTATTTTTTTAGAAATATTATATATACAAAAAACATCTCGATAGTCATTGTGAATACCTCCCTAGATAAGAGGGAGTGTTGAATAATGTAGTTATGGTCGATGTTCATAATCCTTGTTTTATTTATAATACTATGTAAAACATGAAAGAAAATTAAATTTTAAATTAGAAGAAATAAAATTAAAAGAAAGGAAATAAACAAAACCACTTAAAATCAATATCCTTGAAAATATAGCCTAATAACACAAATACCATATTTATCGTCAATTACTACCCACCATACTTTAAGAAAATATTTTCATAAAATATGGAATATTAACAAGTTGTAAATAAATATACTTTTTTGCTTTTGTTTTTCTAGTTGTCTATGATCCTCCAGGCTTGGCTTGTGGCCTGAGGAATCGCGACCTAGGGGAATATAAGTCATCAAAGTCACCTGGGGATCACATCTGGCCTAAGCCACACCAACCCTTAGCTGACTAGATTTTTAAGCATGTCTCCTCCCCCTAGCACAGGGCATGACCACCCCCCATTAGGTTTGATCCTAGGTCGCCTTGCTGACGAGGTCCATCCTCAACCGGTTATGCTAGTGGGACTTGATGTAAATAAATATATTTACTAGGAGTTAATTCCCACCATTATTTACATGATCTTCAACACTTTAACAAATATGAGTAAAAATGTAAATTTTCATACTTACAATAATTTAATTTACAAATATACATGATTTAATTTAAGATACATGTATCTTGAGCATCTTGGGTATAAAATAAAATTAAAATTTTTAATTATATATACACTCTTATCACTCACCTATCTCTCTCTATCTCACACACATTGTGATATCTACTTTTTTTTCATGGTTGTTAGTTTAATTTATGAAGTGTTATTACTTAATGGAGATAAAATAACTAGAATATATATTTAAAGTCAATTACCATAGTTCATAAATAAAGTACTTGTATCAATTGTACTAAAAAATCAACACAATTTTCAGGGTCTAAAACATCCTACAGTAAAATTTGTAGTGAAAAGTCTAAGCTGGCCTATTTGAAGAAGATTTTAGGAGCATTCAAGGAACCTAACTTTCTTAGACCATATCTACAAAATCATATCAAATCAAGTTATAGAATTTGAATCATAGGGACATGAAGATATTCTATCTGTATCCTCCAAGTTTCATGTTCTTAAATATATCAGAATAAGAGTTATAGTGAAAATTCCCAAATGACACATTCACCCCATAAATCAAATTTTTTCTTCCACCTTTAGCCTCCAAGAATCACCCCAAAAGTTATTCCTCATATACTATTGTGATCTCAGATCTCTTTTTTCTTGGATGATTTTTACATTAACTCATATTCCCTTTATTTATAATGTTTGTATGCTCAATTATGGGGCTTACTTGTAAATCTGGTTAGGTCATCTTGATGAAATATTTCATATCTCCTCATTCCTATGGAGTTAAAGGGAGTGCGATATACCATTATAAGGGTATAAAAATAATATTGAAAAACATATGTCTTACATCCCATTTTATCTCGGTAATTGGAGTTAATATTCATTCAAAGACAGGGTATCCAAACGGGGCATCAAAAGTCCAAAAAAAATATTTCCATAAATATTCATTTTCTAAACTTTATCTTGGACATACATATTATCCCTCTATATTGAGATCAGTGACAAAAATATTTCCAAAAATAACCACCACACATTAGTGTAAGGATCATAGAAGTAATTGCAACCACTACAACATTGATGGTCACACTAAGTAGAAGTTCCATAAACTACATCCAAATTTGAACACAAAGAAGCACAAGAGGAATGGGAAGATAAAGAATATTCTAGCCACAAATTCGAGCAATCAAATTAAAATAAACTATAATGTCGATTATAATTTTTTTTTTATTTATATCAATGCAAAATTAGGTGAATATATGTAGCATTCATCACCAATAAGAGAACGACATGTCCAAACTATTCCACTTTAAAATCCATGTTGAGAAGGCCAAGATAAATGCTCTATTCAACTTTGGTTCTTAGGCCAATTTCATGTAGTGGATCTACCCAAAAAACTAGGATTGGAGGTTCATGACCATCCTAGTCCATATCCATTAGGATGGGTAAACAAGGATGCATATATCAAGGTAAAAAAATAGCGCAAGACAAAATTTCCTATAAGTGTCAGTTATATTAATGAAGCAGAATTAGATGTAGTACCACTTATACAAGGGATGAAATATTCATGCAATAGTAAACCAATACTAACTCATCGAGGATGGGAAATATTTCTTGATCAAAGTGCACAAAGGAAAGTCCAAGATTTCACTTGCAAGTGCCAACCAAGCTAAGAAGTTGATTAGTTCCAATAAAAAATCTAGTGATGAGTTAATATGGATAAAGGCATCCCTAGAGGGTTGTACTAAATAATAGAAACAATTAGAAGGGTTTCTACAGGCATACAAGGGATTTTTCCATGAACCTAAAGGAATTCCACCCAAGAGGGAAGTGGGGCATGAAATGCAACCATTTCTTGAATCCCCATTTCCAAATATTTGGTTGTACAAATAATTTGTTCTAGAAGTAAATGAAGTGAAGAAGTAATTGTAGAAACTATTGGAGAAAGGTATGATTCAACCAAGAACCTCACCTTGTGGGTCACATATCATAATTGTACCAAATAATGATGGGAGTTTGTGAATGCACATTAATTATATGGTATTAAACAATATTATGCTCAAGAACGGGTTTCCCTTTCTTATGATTTATGATCTATTATATCAATTGTAGCATGAAAAATAATTCACCTAGCTGGATTTAAAATTGAGATATCAGTAGGTTTGAGTCAAAGAGTAAAACACCTCTAACATTGCTTTCATAGCCAAAAAAGGATTGTGTGAATAGTTAGTCATGTGATTTGGTTTATGTAATGCACTAGCTAAACTTACGTGACTAATGAATTATATAATACACCCTTATCTAGATGAATTTGTTATATTTTATTTGGATGATGATTATGATTGGTTTATAGTGCTACTTCGGAGGATCACACCTCACATTTGATGTAGGTGCTAGAGACTTTGAAGAATCGCCAACTATTGGAAATCCTCAATAAATGTGAGTTTACTCAATAATATTTGGTGTATTTCGGGTATGTTATTGGTGGAGGGGAGCTTAAAGTAGCTCTCAAGAAAATGGAAGCCATTAGAAAGTTGTTATTTCCTATAAATGTATCTGAAATAAGGAGTTATGCTGGGGAAACATGATACCTATGAAATTTCATAGTTTCATTTTCAGTAATAGCTACACCACTCCATGCCATAAGAGTGTCTGGTAAGAGTTTCTAGTGGGGGGAAAGTCAATATAAGTCCTTTAAAGAGTTGAAAAAGAAAATCAGTTAAACACCAGATCTCGTGTTATGAAAATTTTAAAACCCCTTCAAAGTGGAGATAGATGTAGGTGCATATGTGATAGGAGAAATCTTAATGCAAGGAAGAACTATATTCTATGATTTTTTAGTATTTCATGGGTAAATTCTAAACTTCAATAAGTTATATTCCATTGTACAAGATTTTAAAAAGAAAAAAAAACATTCTATGATGGTAAAGGAGACCATCATCCACACATATCACCAATCAATATAGTCTCTACAAACATAAAGTAACCTATAATAAGCCAAAAACTTCAAGTTGATGGGGCTCTTACAATAGCTTTATTTAGTAATAAAGAAAAATAAGGGCATAAAAAACAGGTTGGCAAATATGTTCTCATAAGCATCCACAACCTACAACTCTGGCAACTTTGATGCACCAAAGATTCTTTCACCCATGACGCATATAAGAGACATACATAGAAGATGGGGAATTTAAGGAGGTGTTTCAACATCTATAAGGCTAGGGTCACACAAACTATGGTGAAACCACAATTGACTATCATATCTAGAATTTGTTACTATACAATCTGGACAAGATTTCTATTCTTAAAGGTGAGGTATTGTAACTTATTAGAGAGGTTCACATCTCCAAGTTTACAAGGAATTTTGTTATTGGGAAGACAATTTCCAACTTACAAAGGTGCATGTGTTGGCCCATAATGTTAGAATATGTGCAAGGTTGACTAGATATTGTATACTTTATTCTACCAAGAAGCCTAGTAATAGGAAGCAAGGTCTATACCATTCCTTACCTATACCGACAAATCTATTTGATGCCAACTTCCATGATGGAGGGATTGTTAAAATCACCAACATTTACTCTTTCAAAAATTTAACTTACCATCATCCAAATATAGGAAAATTTTGTTCTTGTAATGATTAAAAACACTACAATTTTCTCAAACTTTTCTCTTACCTCTACTTGACTCAAAATACAATCTCATACATATTCTGATGACTATATTCCCATAATATTCATAGATTCAAAAACCATTCAATATGGAAATTGTATAAAGAGATATAATGTTGTATGTCTTAATAAATATCACATGCATCCAACAATGGTTACTGCCTTGCCAAGCATAAAATCAAATATTTCACACACCCCTTCAACTTAGGCATTCATTCACACAAAAATTCACAAATTTTCTAGGGCACTCAAATTTACAAAGGAATCGATTCTCAATTCTTGCCACTTTAGTGTTGTTGGAGCGGGGTCCCCTAAGGCACAATTTTAGATATGTTTTTGTATAATTTTATATGTGCGCACTACACAAATAGAGTCAAGGGGCTTTGGGGTGGGTCAAATCCCCAATTTTCGTGTAAATGGGCTTAAGGGTAAATTGTGGGCCTCAAACCATGGTTTGAGACCATAGTATGTGCATGCTAGGCGTATATAAATAGTTAGATTGAGTCTAAGCTAAGTAGTGAATGAATGCTATGAACTATTGATGTTTAGATAATTTTATGCGTCTGTAAGGGTTGTTGGGTTGGGTTAAGAGGCTCCTACTGGCTATGTGTGTGAAGACCTAGTCCTGGCTATGTGCAAACTCCGCTGGCGGTGTGTGTGGAAGGGTTTTGTAAGGAAATTTGATGTATTGATTGACAGATTTGAAGCTAATAGAAAGGATAGTATTGGAGAATTTTACTGTGTTATGCATATGAATTGTTTACTGTTTATGCTATGTTAATATCGCATTATTTGTCTTAATTCTTGATGATTGTGCAAGGATATATGATCTGATTATGCATGATTATTAATGGTTAATAGATCTGTTTAAGTATTTTCATTGGTTAATATCTAGATCGGGTTCTGTTTTATTTATCTGTGCTAAGTCGAACAACAATTCTGTTTTGTTTTTCTGAGGACCACTTCATTAATTTCTCCCCCACGGTGTGAAAACTTGGTTCCAACACCCCCCCATACTGCTTCGAGTGAGACTTTGCTATGTGCAAGAAGATCACTTCCGAAAGGGCCAGTAGTTGGAGGGTTTGTTGGTTTATCCATAAACCCTGAACCTGGGTTAGGACCCCTCAAGCAAACAAATGGTTCTGTTGTCAGGATCGAGATCATTTTTAGGGAGATTTGATGTTGTAGCATTCGTCACGAAACAAATTACAAGATTTGATGGATAGAAAGATCCTTGAATTTGCACTCCAAGAGAATAGAAGTACTAAGTTATCTGATTAACAATGGGTACATAAATATATTTATAAGAAAGGGAATGAAATTTTCTTTTGTTCCTTTGTGCACGAACTACAAGAGTGGTTGTCGTACTTAGCTAAATTCCATCGCTGCATAAAAAGACGACGTAGTCACTGAGTGGACTCCTGAAATGATAGAACAAGTAGAAAAGTTTGATAATAATATCACTCGCGCAGTAGATCATTGGATCAATCGCCTCTTAGGAGGATTTGTGACTAAATTTTCCATTGGCCAATTTGTGTCATATTCTGAAGTATAAAGAAGGTTTTTCAAGGGCCCTACAAGTAAGTTCCCACACTCATTGCAATTATTTCTGAAAATGTTATTGTGTGAACGGGGTTGTCTGTGCGAACATACTTTTTGAATGGATAAAAAAGGTCCAATTACGTGCAGTGAAAGAATTTACCGTGAAGACTCTAAAAAAATCATTTATAGCCCTCTGAAGCCTAGATCTGGTAGTGAACCTGAACCAAAAACTGCTAGTTCAAGTGATTATGAAGAATAAAGCTCATCACAACAAAAACCCTTGAGTCTGTTTCCCACTCCATTCATTCCACTTCTGAACTCACATAATAGATCGCCTACTCCACTGCACATTCCATCTCCTACCACGACCTCCACCCCCCCTGAAGTAGATATGGTTGCATTAATGAAGTTACCTAATTTCAGAGGCATTGGAAATGAGGATACTGATCACTTCTGGTTTGTAAATGAGGCCGTATAGTTGCCTCAGTAAGTTAACAATATAGATATTAGGAGAGCGCAACTTGCTACTGCATTCTAGGATCACGCATTATACTGGTACATTAGGTATGCTCAGGAAAATCATAATTTTACCTTAGAAGAAATTAAAGCCACCCTAAAAGAGAAGTTTAAGAAACCTAAGTCATACGCGCAGCTGGTAATAGAAATGAAGGACATCCGTCAAGAACCTAATGAATTCGTATGGGAGGTTGATCAAAGGTTAAAGCGCACCATCAGAGATGGTGGATTTTTTATTAATGATACTCAGCATAAGGAATGGTTCATTGCTATGTTTCTCCCACATCTGCGCCATCCATTAGGTTAGCAAAATATTTCCACACAAGCTAAGGCTGTGGAAGTTGCAATGAAATTAGAGGTTACCCCAACACCTATTGCATTGGGAACTCAACAGATTCATAATGAGTTGGAATAAATGCATTTATAAATTCAAAGTCTATGCAAAGGTAAAGGAAAGGAGGTCTACGCAGAGGTATGGTGTATAAAATGCAAAGCTTCTAGGCACCATAAAGACCAGTTTCCCACCTTCAAAAATTATTTGAATGTTGGAGGTCCTTGTCCATTGAATACTACTATGTGGTGTACTATCTGTCAATGTTATAGCATCATTTATCACCTTTATATACTTTATGATCTATGTATTGGCGTTGGGCATCCCTTTCCTTTCAGACTTGGTCAACTTCTTAAAAAACATTATTTTGAATTCCATACACAACTCTGCCATGACTTATACTTGTGTAGACATAGGTTCGATCATATCTGACCCGTGTATACAATTTAAAATATTAAAAAATATATAATCTCCCTATCAATTGGGCGGGGTTTACGGGTTTTACCTGAAGACCACCTACACTAGCCTGTGCCCAAACTGTTTTCCAACTGAAAAAATGATTTGAAGAAGTATAAATGCACTTCATTGGGAAGGCATAACATAGGAGAGAGAATGTAATTGATACTATAGCCTGTTATAGCCCAGGTCAAGTATGCTTATCCCTATGCCTCCTACACTTACCAGGTTCAAGAAACCCTTGTTTCCTTGTGATGTTCACCCCCCTTATGTGACATCCTTTGTGCACCTCTTATGGAAGAATATTGTTGAGGTTTGGGGTGGACGGATCTGAAGGAAGGTTTCGCTTGGAGCCGTGGCTGATTTCAGGTGATATCTCCAATTTATTTTACATACATCAATAAAAGAAGATATGTCCCATTCCTGATGTCATGGTTTTATATGTTTCATACACATGTTATTGATATTGTAATTGTTATTTCATGTTATCTTTTATGATTTTATATGATCTAACATACTGAAATTTAGGATATATATGTTGTTCACCTAGTCTCTATGATTTTTCATGAGTGAGTTGTTGGTTTTGAAGCATGAGTAGTAGCAGAGGGTTTGCACCTTGTGGGAATGAAATCAAACGTAGGACAAATGGGTAAGGTTACCCATCCCTAGTTTACTAGTTTAAGCATTAGGAATTTGAATTTGATTGCTTCTTGTGATTGTATGCCTTCCGCTCTGTTAGGTCCCTCAACCCAGACCTTAGGGTATTTTTTCCCGCAACAGAATTGGCGACTCCACTAGGGATTACATCTGTGTAATTCCTAGTTCGTGTTGTTTTCTATGGATTTTGGGTTCACTAAATGATCTGATCACTTTCCTAGTCTTGTTGGTTCTTTTACCATCTAGGAAAAATCCCTGATCTTCTTGATCAGGCTTGGATTTTTTGTTTTTCTTTGCTGTCTTTTCTACACGATACTTTTTGTGTCCACATTCGCATATACATCTATTTTTTCCCAAAGGAACTCGCGTATATGGGATTTTCCTTAGACACAGATGCGTATACACTTAGGTTGCACACTATGGATCCGCGTATGGCCAGTTAAAACTGAAAATTTGATTTTTCAAATTCTGTAAGTCTTTCCTGCCCACTTTTTTTCACTCCTATAGAACCTCCTGTATGTCTAGATAGTGTTTCTCCTTGTTGTGCATCATTTTCTCTCTTTCTTGCTTGAAACCTAGTCAACCTAGGGTTTTCTTGGCTTGGTGAAGTTTAAGTTGTGGCTGTTGCACTGAGACTTCTTTATGAGGTTATTGGTTGTTCTGACATTTCATAACAGTGAGTCTATGTTGGTTTTCTCATGCTTGGCTTATTCATTGCTTCACTTTTTTGTTTTTTGGCTTGTTGGCTTTCTTGGTTTTCTTGTTTCTTGAGATCAACTTTTCTGGAAAATCTTGAAGTTGCCTTTTTTGATTTCTTGAAGTTTTTATTTGTTGGAGTTTTATGCTACCATTTCAAGTCTTTTTCTTGAGGTAAATACTTCATTCCACTTGTTGAGTCCCGTCATGAAAATGACATAGTTGGCTTACGGAATTTGAAGTTTCTTGTTGGATCAATTTGTTGATTTTTGGACTTTGGTAGTTTTGTACTTTTCTCAAAATATTTTTTTCTTTTTCCTTAAAAAGTTAAAGGCTAAAAAAACATTTGTTTTTTCCGTTGCTTTTTCTTTTGGTTTTCATCCCTTTTGGAGCAATTTGATAGTTTATCATTTTGGTCTGGTTGCTTGGTTTTGAGAGAAGATTTAAATTTGCATTGTCTCTTTTATATCAAGTTGTTTTGGCATTTTTTGTGCAAATATGTTCTTGTTTGGGCTTGTCTCTGCTTTGTGTGAAAGTGATCAGACCGTCTTATTGTAAAAATCATTTTCTTCACTTTGTGAGTAGTCCTATAATTTTCATTTATATTGGTAGATTTTCATTAGTTGCACCATTAAGCATTATAGTATTTTTGATAGTTTTTGTGTGTGTGAGCGTGATACTGAAAAGAAAAGAATTTTTTCTTGCTTTTAGTTGTTTCGTAGAACCCAAGTAGAAATCTCTTTCATCGAAGAAAAAGTTGCATATTCATGTAGCAGGTTTCTATTGATTTATATTTTGTGTCAAAACACCTAAGTTGCATTCTCCATCTAAAATTTAATTAAAAACAAAAGCCATTAAAATCAAGTGCTTAATCTAAAAATGAACTAGAATTTTTTGAGGTGTCATTAATATACACCAACTAGTCTAGGTCCACTGGGCCTTGGAATAGGTGAGTGGAGAGTTAACTCTCCAAGGCCACTCAAAATATCAAACATAGAAGTTGATTAATGAGTGAAATATAGCATCGTTAAGTAGACCGAGAAAGATCTACCTCCAGAGAGTTAAGCACGAGGGCTAGTGAAGGCAGAGAAGAGAGATACCCCTCTCCTATTTGCTAGATCCTGACCTAAGACCGTTCCTCCTGGCTACCGATATGAATTGGTGTCCATAGTGGATATTCCTAGGTATCACATAGGTGACTACGGGGGGGAATACCCGTGGTCCCTGAGGTAGACGTTGCATCACTCATTAGTACTTCTGGGGGGTGCCTTTGTGAAGCTCAGGTACTTGCATGAGAAAAGGATTTTTTTAGGAGGTCAGCGTAATTGATTCTGTTACCTTCGTTAGTAGGTCTGAGGCGTAATTACCCCAGACTATGCTTGGAAGGTCCTCTTATTCACTTTCTTGTATTTTGGTGTCCGATCCTAATAACTTGGAGTGGAAATCCCTGAAGGCTGCTTGATTGCTGTATCTTAGGGAAATTTTAGTAGAGTGCTCTTTGGTCCTAGATTTCATAGCTTCATAATTTTTTGAGTCTAGCTTAAAATATCATAATTATTAAAATTGGCTGACCGATATGTTCATTGATCGAGGAGGCTTCATGGGCTTTCTCCTGTGAGTGCCGAACCTTCTTCAAGAAGGTGTAGGAGAAATTCTGTTAGTGATTTTCACCCAGTGGTTGCAAACGCATCATAGGGTGATCCTCCAGTTGGGGCTATTATTTCTGTGGGTGGTCCTAGTACTAGTGGTGATATAGAGAGGATTACTCCACTCATCTCTCGAGTCCTTTTTCCGGCAGAAGAAGTTGAGGTGGAAGATATTCCTGAACCTTTAGGTACTCCCTCCTCTCCTTTTCCTACTAGTTTTCCAGATGTTCTTTTGTATGTTGGGCCTCCATCTCAAAGACCATATATCCCCCATATTTTTCCTTTTCTTTCGATGGCCACAGCTGGGAACATAGCTTCGACTATGAGCACTTTGAGTGTGCATACTCCTCTTTCGGTTGAAGGAGGAGGTACCATTTCTATTTCGACTATCACTCCTAGTGCAGAAAATTTTGGCTCTACCTCTATTATGTCTATGAGTGGGGACACCGAAGAATTTTCTTCCCATTCTGGTACCTTTTCTTTTGGAATTCCATCTAGTGCAATTCCTTCTATTTCCTTCACTGCTGCTTCTGTTGTCTCCACGCCCATGTCTTCTATGGCTAGTGGGCCAGCTTCATTTCAGGGTTTCCCGTTTGGAAGTGGCCATATCCCTCATTCGAGCCCTTCCTTAGGATATTTTCCTTTCTCCTCTCAAGGTCAAGTTCAATACTTTTCTCGGAGGCCAAATCTCTAACGCTTTTCAAGGCTGGAACCCTGCTTTTATAGTGTTGGGAATAGGGAATCAATTTTTCTTTGGTCAACAAGGGAATGTACCTTTCTCCACCATAGTGCTTCTCAGGGTTCTCTCCATTTTCTAATGCTTGTAAACCTTACCAAGGGGTTTCATATTCAATCAACACTATTATTGGGGGAAATATCCCTGTTTATGGTAATCCTACGATGGGAGGGGGTCCTACTCCAAATGATTTTGAGCCACAAGGTTTCTCTTATGACTCAGTTTTTTCTACGAACAATCCATGGAAACCTGGTACCTCAACAAATCCAGGCTATTCTTTTTAGAATGTTGGGAATCCTTCCGTTGGTGGATGTAATTATCAAGCTCCTCCACACTTACCATTCCTAGCACCTTTAAATTTTCTGGATTGATCAAAATTGACGAATGATCAAATCCGATATAGCCTTGGTTGGCCTACGGTCCCTACTAAACTTCCCTAAGATATTCCAAAATTTCAAGGTAAGACTAGTGAGAATCTAGCCGATCATGTTACCACTTTCCATTTATGGTGTTCCTCGAACTATTTCAGCGCACCCTAACTGAAAACGCTGCAAAATGGTACATTGAGCTTACTGGGGGAAGTTTTGCTACATTTGGCAAGTTGGATACTATGTTTATGAACCATTTCCAGTTGCATGTTCATTATGATGCTGGGACTGATCTCCTAACCAGTTTCCAACAGGATAAGGCAACACACATTTATTATCATGTTCAAGAATGGAGGAGAAGGAAGAGGCTCATCAAAGCCCAAATTACTAATGAATTCATTCTCAAGTGGTTTATTAAATCCTTACAGCCAAAAATCTCAAAGGATGTATCCCTTTCTGGGGTATTCTCCGAGGAATAGGTTATCTTTAGGGTCCAACAGTTGGAACTGATCTATTCTTAGTATGAGGTCCTTAATAATATTTTTCCGGGTGCTCCTAATTCCAAAGTGGATTTATCCAAATAAAAGCTAGGTCCTCATGTTGACAGGATTTTCGGTTCGATATATAGTGGCATGACTAACCTTTTGAATCAAATGCAATAATTGTCTTTACAATCTTCTCCATCTATTTAGGCTATGCCATTAGTGTCTACTCCTTCCCAAACCTTAACTATTAATGTTGTTCAAGTTTCTAAACCCAAAGGAAATCAACAATCCTATGGGAGAAGAAGGGATGAAATAATAAGAAGAAGGATAAGGATGGGAAGGGTAATGCGAACAGATCCAACAATAATGTTAGAGAGGGTAAGAGAAAGGAAAAGAAGAAAGTTAAGTTTTCATGAAATTTATGCACTGGAGATCATCTTACTCATCTCTGCCCTAAAATTTAGGATTCTCAACACTTGTTAGCTTAGTAGGGTTCCTCTAGTTCCTAGGCTGTCCTGACTAACCATTTTCACCAAGGGCAACAACTTCTTGCTGGCACGAATGCTAATACTAGAGCTCCTGCTAGGGGCAACCAGGAAGGGGAAAATTCCTTAAATGTATATATGATGAGTGCTCATGCTGATATCGCTACGAGATCTCATGATTATGGTGAAGTTGAGTTTTCAAAAGCTAAGGGTGATCCTGGTAGTTCCAATCCACTCCATATTGAGAGGCCCACAGTTGAGCCTATACCTCGCATGCTGAAGGGTTCTACTAAGCATACAACAATAAACCCTAATACCATTTTTTTTCAACACTGTGGATAATCTGGGGATTTCTGCAATAAACCCTAATACCAAGGCAGTCCAAAACTACTCCATCGTAGAAGATCCTACTCAGATCCCTTGTGTTATGTTTGCGTTAGAGGTACTCTAGTCGTGTCCAACATAAAGGAGTGCATTGCTCACTACGAGCCTATTTTGGCCTTGTGAGTTGTCATTTCTAGTAGTAAGATACATCCCATGCATATCCTCTAAGTTTTGTTGTCCCCTTGTGAAGAAAACCTAAGTTTCATATTATGGCAAGGGAAATGTTGCACATTCTGAAAGTGGAGTTATGGTTCACTTTGAGAGGAAAATTTGGTACCAATGGGTCTTATCTATCTTATATACATGCATTATACTCATTCTCAAAGTTTTATGCACTTTTCTGTTAGTGTCGTCACTATTGTCGCAAAATGTTTCTTGTAGAAATTATACAATATGCATGTATATTACCAGACTCTCCTGATCTAAAAAATTAATCTTATTTTAAATACATAATCCTTCCACTTAATTCTTTGCGGAAATTAAATAGCCTATTGCAAAACACATATGAAGAAAAATCAATTGCACATAACAAGATGTTTTACCAGGAAAGCTTAAAGCTAAAAACCCCAACTATCATATATTATGTATATTGATGGAACATGTAACAATATCATACAAAGCTCAGCTCATAGAGATCTCAGTACAATATACAATCGTCACACACCGTCTTGCAGTAATTTGCACCTCCATGCACCAATTTCTTGCCTCCTGACAGTCTGCCTCCACTGTGCAATCCCTGCTGAAGAATATCCTTGAATGAATTCGACCTTACCTTGCCTTTACTGCGCAATAATAATAGGCATATCCAATGAGTGTGTGGATGCATTGAATGCTCCACTATAGTCACAACAGATATTCCATCTCACCCTTTCACCTATCTCTCCACTGGGTCTCCACTGGATCTGACATGCAAGCAGTTAACTGTTGTATTTATTCAGTTGCAAGTAAGACACTATTTGTGAATTAATTAAATAAATAAATTACTCATCTTTCACTAGTGTATGTTAAGGTACAACTAGCACAACTGAGTTTAACTCACTGAACTGAGTTAAACTAAATAACAACTCACATAACTACTCTTCCAACTCTGTTACAACTTGCCACTATCAGTTATAACTAAGTCCTCCATGCATGAGTCACCAACTATCCCTAGGAATGTGTAATTCCTTCAGCCCACTGATGTGCCACTTCTGTTCACTGAAATAAAGTGCTCCAAGAGAATAAGTTACTATTTATTATCTGATTATTATTAAGGGCTAATAATAATTGACTTGCATTCTAATTTTAGACAGGAGATCTATAAATAGACTTCGCCCATACATCTAAAAATATAAACTCATCTAAAAATATATTTTTCTCAACCATCTAGAATCAACATCCTGCTAATTTTAGAATAGGCTCACCATTCTAAAAATAAACATGCACCTAAAAATAGCCTGTGTGGGCCCCACCTAGTTTAGGTGATTATTTTTTACTAAGATCAAGGAATGATTTTTCCGGATGCCACTTTCACTGTTTCTTGTTGAAAAATTCAAAATTTCTTGTGTCACACTTGGGGGTTATTGTTGTTTTGTCATCACATCAAGGGAATCATGTTTATTTTGAGTGATAAGTGTTTAATGTTGTGTCGATAATTTTTCTAAGTATGTGATCATGTTCAAGTCTTATCCTGGTTTCATATCTACCATACTGATCCCACACTTATTCAAATTCTAGAAAATTGTATGCCTGACAAACTTACACTTAGTCAATCCATATGAACTATGCATTGTGCAGTTGCAAGCCTTAGTGATGCATCCTTATCTCTAGGAACTCCACAATGCACAATCAGTGCCTCCAAGGATTATGCATTGCCCTGTCATAGTTCCTAAGAAATTCCTCCCGACCTTCAAAACTATGCAATCCTTCCTCCCAACCAATATATTTCTACGCATTACACAGTATCAATAATTAGTCTATCTCCCCGCCTCCCTAAACTACACAACTGCACAATACAATGGCCATTACCTCTCTTTAACTACACATTGCATAGTTACATTGGAAAATCATACCTCACTGTGACCCTCAACTACACATTCCATCTCATGCTTTTAGTTGCTGGACATTACACAGTTGTATTCATCAGTCCCTTACTCCAATCCTCTGGAACTATGCACTGCAAAATCCCTGAGCCTTCCTCCCTATCCAGTACCTAGTTCCAGATCAATCAATGGTTTTCATCAAGAAGGATAGACTAGGATATTATCAAATTGATTTCTTCTTATCATGAGTGAATTTCATTTGCAGGTACTATACTCTACATGACATGATGACGATTATAAAGGAGGAGAAGGAGAATATGATAGAAGACACTTATGAAGCTGTGAATACAAGATTATCATTGAACAAGAAGATGAAGGGATAGTAGATTTTGACAGAAGTCAAAAGGACCAAGATCATAGTGAATACTCCCTATATTTCGGCCTTTTGGAGGAGGAAGAGGAATAAAATGCACCATATTTCATGAAGACACAAAGATAGTAGTAGGAGAAGGAGCTTGACATTGACACATCATCATAAGGTCCATGTCATTGATGTCAAGTCACATTTTTTCAAAGTGTCATTTCAAGAGCCATCATGTGCCACCTTATTTATGGATGTAATTATGTAATTTTCAATAAAATTAGAAATGTAAAGTATGTGGAAGTCCAAAGGTCATTTATAGAATGTGAAAAGTCATTGTAGAAGTTAAAGGGTCTCATGAGAGTTTGAAAAGTCATAGGAAGTTCGAGAGTCACGAGGGAAGCTCAAGATTCACAAGGGAGGTGGAAAGTCACCTCATTTGTTATACATACACCCTCATATCAAGCAAAGGAATTTTCACTGTGGCTTCTCCTACTAGGAATTATAGAGGAAGATAATTACGCTCCACTATTGGAGCTAGTTGTGTTCATTGTATCGATGTATCTTGGAACTTTCACTTAATACTTGAAGCTCATTGAGCAGACACACTTTCATGCGTATATTATAAATGTTCTATGAATATTATTTGAATGTTTGTGGTATATGTTGTTGTTATTTTTTACTGAAGAAATTGAACTATTTCATTGGATTTGGTGCTCATCTTATTGAATGTGTGTTGTACTTGCTTTAATGATCATTACTTCTATTTGAACTATTTCTCTTGTTGATTAATAGTTCTTTCATATATATGCTTGTGTGTCTTTATTATATTAGTACTATTAATTTTCTCTTAAAGACTCACTTTCATTCTCTTCTAGTGAAAGAAACTTGATACATTACACAATTGAAAATTTCACAAGGCATACTCACTTGTTCATTCAAAAGTACATGTATATTTCTCTATTGAGCTAACTACTACAACCAAGGAAAATATTTAGGAACAATGGCAGTCAGGCCATATTTCTAGAAGGGCTCCTATACTAAACGATGTGAGGACTAATTGAGACTTCATATTGGGGAGACCCATTGTATGATTATGAGTTCCAACACCATCAACAATGTGCAAAACTTCAGACTATTGCAAGGGTTGAAAATAAGATTTTGACTAGATTTGAAGAAATTTGACCATTATTGACTTGGTTGGATTTGAATTGGTTGAGGAAGTTTTGATGGAGGGATGATCGTGTTGGTACAGAAGAAGGATGGGACTTGGAGACTCTGTATTGATTATCAGGCGCTGAATGAGATCATTTTATGGAATAGGTACCTAATCCCATGAATTGATGACCTTCTGGACCAACTCAAAGGGGAAAAATATTTCAACAAGATCGACTTGAAGTCTGGGTATCACCAGGTACCAATCAAACCCTCTGATGTGTGGAAGACTACCTTCAAAGCCAAGGAGGGCCTTTTCGAATGGCTCCTCATGCCTTTTGGATTGAAAAATTATTTCACAACCTTCAAGAGGTTGATGGATGACATCTTGCATTCATTCACCAACTCATTTGTAGTGGTATACTTGGATGACATTCTGATCTTCAGCCAGACTTGGGAAGAGCACCTCCGTCACATCCGAGAAGTACTCCAAACACTGCGGCAACACAATTTGTGAGCCAATTTGGAGAAGTGCACTTTTGGCATGACCCAGGTTCAATATCTGGGGTACATTATTGATGAAAAGGGGGTGCATGTGGATCCAGCCAAGATCCAAGTCATTCGGGATTGGCTAGACCTAACCACCCTAATAGAGCTTCGCAGCTTTCTGGGTCTTGCTAATTTCTACTGCAGGTTCGTGTTGGGATTCTCTCATATCACTTGTCCCTTGAGTCAAGTCACCAAGGGAGGAGCGAAAGCAAAATTCTGTTAGTCAGACTCTCAATAGAAGGTGTTCGTAGAATTGAAACATCGCCTCTGTTCTGCCCCAGTGCTGACATTACCAGACTTGCAACAACCATTTGAGATCGAGACAGATGCCTCTGACTATGCTATTGGGGCAGTTCTTACTCAACAGGGGCATCCAGTGGAATATCACAGTGAGACATTGTCTGACACAGTTCGAAAGTATCCCACTTATGACAAATAAATGTATTCCATTGTGCATGCTTGTCGACAATGGAAGAATTACATTTTGGGGAAGGAGACAATCATCCACACAGACCACCAAGCCCTGCAGTTCATACAGTCACAAGGGAAGTTGCATAATGATCGCCATCAGAAGTGGTCCACATATCTGCAACAATTTCATTTGAACATCTAGTACAATAAGGGTAGCGCCAATAATGTTGTATATTGCCTTAGCCAACCACTGATCGTGGCCATAACCATCGTTCTCAACTCTTATGGGCATGAGAATTCTGATTGGCCGCTTCTCTACAAGAGCGATCTAGAATTCAGCTACACATACAAGGCACTCTTGGGGGTATGCAAGTTCCAAATTTTCACCTCCAAGATGCACTATTATGTCACTTGGGACACCTTTGTGTTCCTTCAAGCGAGTGTGCCAATATGATATGGGAAGCGCACTACAGTCGATTTGCTGGGCATTTTGGGGTCGAGAAAACAGTGGCAGTACTACAGAAGTATTTCTATTTGCCAAACCTTTGACACGATGTCAAGAAGTACATCAGATCCTGCACTTCTTGCGCCATTGCCAAACCGACCATTAAGAAGTAAGGGCTCTATACTCTGCTACCTACCCCTAGTCGACCTTGGGAATCCATCTCCATGGATTACATGTCAGGCCTTCCTTCTACTAAGCATGGAAATGACTGTGTTTTCATGGTCATCGACAGATTCTCAAAGATGGCCATTATGGCAGACCACAAGAAGAATATCACAATAGAAGCCACTGCTAAACTCTTATTTGAACGAGTGTGGGTGCACTTTGGGAACCCATAGTCTATCATATCAGATCGCGACAGCGGGTTCCTCAACACATTTTGGTCCAGCCTCTGGTCAACGTTGGACACCAAGCTCACCAAGTCCACAACTTTCCATCCCCAAATTGATGGCCAGACAGAGGTCCTCAACAGGATGATTGTACACATTCTGCGCATGTACAATTCAAAGCATCCACGCACATGGGATGAGAGTCTTCCCTATGTACAACACAGTTATAACCGAGCTCTCCACAGCTCAACCGGCCACAACCCCTTTCAGGTGGGCTTGGGATTCCAGCCACTATGTCCCATTGACGTAGCCATGCCATTTGTAGCTACTCAGGTTCATTTGGCTCATGTCCAGTCTGAAGCTGACAAAGAAAACAACTTCATTGAGCGCATTCATCACATCCACCAATAGGTTCATGACATATTGGACAAAGCCAATGCTAAGTACAAGCAACGACATGATCAACATCGGGTGCCACACAACTTCCAGGTGGGAAAAAAAGTGTGGCTACATTTGCAGAAGGAGCGCCTCACTGGACCCCACCGCAAGTTTTTCCCGCTCCGATATGGGTTGTACACCATCACCAAGGCTATAGGGAACAATGCCTTCGAGCTCAGTATTCCACCATTCCTTGGTCTGCACCTAGTATTCAATGTTGATCGCCTTCGTCCCTACTTCCCACCTCTATTGGACACCTTTGACATTGCAGAAGAACTCACACCAAAAGAGTTAAACCTAGACTACATGCAATAGGCCACCACATACTGTATCATGGACGTGCAAATCAAGAACACTCGTCAATAGAAGATCCAACTATATCAGGTTGTCAAAGTTGGTCAACTCCTGCACCAAGGCAAGTGGTTCACTAGGGACCAAGTTCAACAGAAGTTTCCTCATCTCATGGAGGAACTCAACGCAATGGGGACCATTGCTTCCTAAGAGGGGAGGAATGATCTAGGTGGATATTGGTGGCCACCCGCCTATTCCACTTGGGGCCCCACCATTGTCTCTTTCATTTTTTTCACAACTTACTATTTTTAGCATTTTTTCAGGTCCTGAACTACCAGAGCCATTTCGAAGCCCCAAATGGAGATAGTATGCCGAAGTTACATCCCCAGGAAGTTGAAACACCAATTTACCCAAACGGGGCCCATATTTTTGGCGCTTCATCTCCTAGGGTTAGGTTTTTGGATGTTTAGGGTTCTCCATTCTTTCTCCATAATAAATAGGCCCTCGAGCCTCATTGTAACATAGTTCAAAGGTCTGTAGCCACCACATCTCTTCTCATAGATTCGATACCAGCACCCTAGCTATTTTATTTCCATCATGTTTGTAAGAATATTTTTGTGATTTGATATTAATGAAATGAAGCCTTATTTCCGCTGTATTTCTATGTTTATGGTTATTTTTGTATTCTGTTTCATTCCTGCATAAATCCGGATCAATTGGACTTGGTATTTTGGTATTGGATTTATCACTTTGATGTGATTCTATACGAGGATAAGTTGGTTGGTTTTTCCCCTTGTGTGGGGTTTTTCCCTAGCTTGGAGTCTATATATTGCGTCATTTTCTTTTTGTGAAATTCATGGTTTATTTTTTGGTAATTTTTTTGAAGAGAACATAATTAATTAGAAGAAAACAAAAATTCATAATCAATTATCAAGTAAGACAAATCAAACTTAAATCGCTATCTATTGGTTTCTCGACACAATCTTCAATAGGTAAGTTCTTCCGCTTAATGAGATACTCTGAAGTTGATCTATTCCACAGAAAACTCTTATTTCTGTGATTTATTCAGGCTCCAATATGATTTTTCCTTCCTCATCAATTTCTGGTAATATAGTTTAAACTTGGATATTATCACCTATAACCTTTTTTAAGCATGAAACATAGAAAACTGGGTGTACTCGCAAAGATGTAGGCAATTCCAATTTGTATGTTATAGTACTAACATTTTGAAACACCTTATAAGGGACATAGTACTTGGGTGATAATTCATTATCCTTCTTATCATTCTTGAGGGACATTTATTTGTATGGTTGTAGCCATAAAAATATCCAGTCGGCCACATAAAAAAATCTTTCACTGTGATGCTAATCTACCTATTGTTTCATTCAATTATATGCTAGATTCAGGTTATCCTTTAATTGTTGGAGAATTTTTTGTTGATGCTCGATGTGATATTCCACTGATTGAATGTTATAATTTCCTCTTAAAGATGATGTGATGGATGGTGGATGATATCCATAAAGTACCATAAATCGGGCCATTTTTGCTACAATATGGAAGGAAGTTTTATACCACCCTTTTTCTAGAGGTAACTACTTAATACATTATGTTTATTTATTAAATACAAAGCAACAAAGATATCCTTCCAAACATTTGTTCACTATCTCAATTTTACCCTCAGATCGAGGATAAGAAGATAAGCCATAAGATAATTGCGTACCAAGAAAATGAAACAATTATGTCCAAAAATTTCCATTGAAAATGGGATCGCTATCACTTACAATAATCTTTGGGTTTCCAAGTAGTTTTTGAATTTATTCCACAAATGCACTAGCGACTATACTAGATTTAAACAGATAAGTTAGTGCACAAAATTGTAAATACTTTGTGAGTATGTCAACTACCATCATGATGACACTCTTTCCTTGGAACTTTGGTAAACATGTGATATAATTCATTTACATCTCCTCCCAATTCTGATTTGGAATGCCTAATGGTTGTAAAAGACCCACGATCTTAATTTTCTCAACTTTATTTTCTTGGAAAACCAAATATTCTGCCAAAAACTTCTAAATATCAGATTTAAAGCCATCCCAAAAAAAAAATTTTCTTGACCCTTTGGTAAATTTTTTAAAACCTTGAGTTACCTCCTATAGGAGAGGTGTGCAATTTCAAAAGAACATTTTATTTTAGTTGGGATTTCTTACATAGATATAAGTGAGCTTTGTACCACAACGAATAAATTTTCCAGATAAATGTATCAGGTTCACTAGTATCTTGCTGAAAATTTTGAATGAGTGTCAATTCCTATTCATCATTATTCAATTCATTCATTGCTTCAATTATTCAATTAGGTTGGATAATATAAATGGCACGTATAAATGCCTCCACATTCTCATCCCTTCTTGAGATTAGTGCATTTGCAACAACATTTTGCTTCCCTTTTTGTATATGATTTCAAAGTCATAACTCAAAATATTTGTGAGCCATTTTTGTTGCTTTTATAAAGATAATTTTTGTTCCAAGAAGTATTTATGACTATCACGATTTGTTTTTACCTTGAAGTGTCTCCCCATTACAGAAGGGTGCCATTGCTTCAACGCATGTAGTATTTCTAATATTCCCTTCCCATAAATAGGTTTTTGTAAATAATTTCCTTGATTATATGACTTTCAAAAGTAATGGGTCTTCATTATTGCATTAAAACAACATCAATTCCATTTCTTGAGGCATGTCATTCCACAGTAAAGGTTTTTGTGAAGTATGGTGTAGCTAAGACCGAAACTTGGCACATTTCCTGTTTAAGATGTTCAAAGGCCCTAGTTGCTTATGGAGTCCAAAAAAATGCATCTTTCTTTAGTAATGTTGTTAGAGGTGCTACTATTTTACTTTAATTCTTAACATACTTTTGATAATACCCCGTCAAGCTAAGACATACTCAAATATTCCTTAAGGTTATGGGGATTTTCCATTCCTTGATGGCTTTAGTTTTGTTAGGGTCTACGTTAAAACAATTACGAGATACAATATGACCTAATTATTCCACTTATTATACCCTAATGAAACATTTGGATGGTTTTGCATACAATTGTTTCTTTCCAATAGTTTGAGCACCTTCCAACCATGTTGAGCGTGATCTTTCCAAGACTTGATGTAGATTAGTATATCATAAAATAATATTAACACAAATTTTCTAAGGAAGGGTTTGAAAGTGGAGTTCATCAAACCCTGAAATTTGGAAGGTGCATTAGTAAGTCCAGAAGGCATGATACAAATTTCATAATGGACTTCATGAGTTCTAAATTTTGTTTATGAAATGTCTAATGTTTTCATTCTATTCTCATGATATCCTGAATAAATATCCAACTTACTGAAGTAAAATGCTCCATGTGGTTCATCCAACAATTCATCAATGATGAGAATGGGAAATTTATATTTAATAGTACATTTGTTTAGCTCTCTATAATCTAGAAACTTACACCATGATCCATCCTTCTTGTGCACTTATACTACTGGAGAAGAGAAATAACTTTTACTAGGTTGAATTATACATGCCTCTAGAATTTCTACAACCATACATTCAATTCCACTCTTCTGGGCATACAAATATTTGTATGGTCTAGTTTTTGGAGGAAAGCTTCTTGGAATGAAGTGAATAGTGTTGGAAATTTGATAAACCATCCCTCCCCCTGTATTTTGTGACATGCACTTAACCGCCTCTCATGGATTCGTTAACTCTGGAGATGCATGATTTTACTAATACCCATGGGTTTTGGTGTAAAAAAAATTGTGAGTACAAAAAGTGGTATCAGAGCCAAAGGTATTGAGTTAAAATAACACCCAAAGCGTTGGGGGAGTAGACATTGGATAAATGAGCACTCCCCTTATGTTCTGCGACATGTGCGTAACCGTCTCTCATGGATCTGTTAACTCTAGAAATGCATTAGTTTACTAACACTTGCACGTTTTGGTGTAATGAAAATAATGACTCCAAAAAATATCATGATCAATGATCACAAATAGGTGGGAGACATTTGGGAGTTTCAATTGATCTTCATAAGCTATTTCCTTTTCCAAAATTTATACAATTTTTATGCTTGATCATCCAAACTTTTAAACATTTAAATTCCTATCGTTTATCAACATGCATCAACTATGAGTGTTTTGGTTTGTAATTGCATAACTTGACACCTTAGAATTATATGAATCATCACTATGACCCTCCAAGTCATCCCTAATCATTATTCATGTTGCTCGATGCACTTAGTCTATATCCTTAAGAGAGATTTGTTGGAAATGAAACAAGAAAATATTGATTTAATTTTCTCTTGAATTAAATTAGAAGAAAATTGAAATTACACATCAAAAGACAACTAGAATGAGTTAACTGAGTTGTTATCACTCGATTAGCTTAGTTAATTCTAGTTGAGGGACTAACTTGAGTTGTGTAGAGTGCTTCCTAAATTTTAGGAGCCTAGGTTGAGTTTAATTTCAGTTGTAACAATTCAATTTAGTTAAATTGAGTTAAATTCAGTTAAACAAGTTCCAACTATTGGAGGAACTAGTAGGAGGTCTAGCAGTGGGGTGCAACTTCAGTTTTCAACCAGTTAACTGATCAATAAACTAATAATTAAATCATGCATGCATGAAATTCTAGTTACCCAGTTGAGAATGAAGTTCAAGGGAATTGAACTATCAATTGCATAATTATCCAAATTGTACAGGTGGTGCATGCAGTTAGAGAATGACCTCTATGGGTTTCAAAATTTAGGATTGATATTTCCCTAATTAATGCGGGGCTAATTCCTTAATAAAAAAAAAAGGAAATAGGAGCTTGGAAGGTATAAAAATTGGCTAAGTGTTGCCCGGAATCATCTTGTGAGGCATTGAGATATATTATACTTGTGCATAGTTTGCTCAGGCTTGAGAAATCATTGTATTTCTTCTCTATTTTTTGATTAATGCAATACAAATAGGAATGGTTTTTTAGCGGTTTCTTTCCTCTAGATATATCCTCGTGTATGTGTATTGATTCATGTCAGATATTTTTTATATTTCTTCTCAATCATGAATTTCTTTCCACATACGAGTAGAGTAGATTTAGTCTTATGTTTTAGAAAATTACATGAGAAATATTGAATATACAATTAATTTATACACGATATCAAAGCTAGATTCATAATAGAGAAGAGAATTCAAATTTATTGTAGGAGGTTCAAATTTCAAGATCAGCGTTCTAGGCTTTCTATAGGATTGAGAAGATTAATTCCACTAGACTCGAGCTTGAGTATGCTTTGGAAGGAACCACAAATTTTGTGGCATGGAAGATTTGTATGGATGCATTATTAGATGGCAATGGGATACTATATATCATCAAGACATATGTAGTAAAACCTCCAACAATTGATGCCAAAGATCTCGCTCAGTGGAAGAAGGATGTAGCTAGAGCGAGGAAGATCACATTTGAGGGAGTTAGAGATCATATTTTCTTGAATCACCACTAGAAAGAAACTCCATTTGCAATGTGGAAAACACTCACAGACTTCTTTGAGAACAATAGTGACCACAAGAAGTTGGCACTTAAGGAAAATCTTCAGAGCATCAAAATGCAAAAGGCTAAATCAATTCCACAGTGCCTGAGCAAGATTACGCAATGTCATGATGAGATTGGCAGGGTCGGTGTTACTGTTCCAGAAGAATATTTGGTAGCTCTACCTCTTTTAGGTATTCCCAAGAGCTAACACATTTACCATCATTTTGTGAATGGTAGATACAAACTACCAAGTTGGGAGAGGTTATGGTATGATCTTATGCAGGAAGAGATCACATGGAGAAACAGATACGAAACTTCATCCAAGGTTGAGGATGAGGAGAACTATGCTTTGGATGGAAAGGAAAATAAATGGAAAGAGAATAGATCTCATTCTAAAGCAGAATCTAGTCAGGCAGGAAAGAAGAAAAACTCATTGAAAATCAAGTACTTTCACTATCATGAGTTGGGACATGCCAAGAAGTTTCCACACAAGAAATCCTATAAGAAGCCTTAAGGAGGAGTGGTAGGTGAGGCTCTAGCTTCAAAATTTGAGTTGGATTTCACTCTCATTGCATGCATGGTTACATCAGTGATAGGTAGTGTGTGGTATTTGGATAGTGGAGCCTCATTCCATATGATGGGAAACAAATATTTTTTCAGTGACTTGGAGGAGAACTACCTCTAGATGCACATAAAGATGGGATATGATGGAAGGTATAACACGATCGGTATTGGTACAATTAATTTTCAGAGGGAGTTTGGCTCCCTTCTCACATTAAAATATGTCATGTATGTTATGAGTCTGAAGAATAATTTAGCTTCATTTTCTATGTTGGAAGATCGTGGCTATGATGTGATATTAGCACAAGAAAGGATTTCCTTAGAAACATTACCACGAGACAAGTGAAGCGGATCAAGGTTCAGGTGAAGAACCACTACAAATTGGATGTATAATATTTTGATTCTTTGAGAACGAAAGGAGAGAAGGTGCAAAGCCAAGAAATTGTGAATTATGGCATAGGAGATTTGGCCATTTTCACCATGGAGCTTTGAAAATCATGCAATAGATTTTTACAAGACTTCCCAAGGGTTAACTAGAGAAGTGAGATACATGCAAAGGGTGTACACTGGGGAAGTACATAAAAGATACATTTCATGATAAGGATAGTAGAGTGCAAGTGGTCCTCGAAAGATTTCAGTCAGATGTGTGTGGACCTTTCTCAATAGCCTGCACGACCAATCACACTTGTTGTGTTATATTTGTAGATTATTTCTCATGTAAGTACTATATTTTCTTCACACAAAATAAAGAACAAACATTCTCAAAATTTTGTGAATTTAAAGAATGTTGAGAAATAAAATTGCAGGAAAGTGAAGGCTATCAAGAGTGATAATGGTGGAGAATATGTGTCAAAGTAGTTTAAGAAATTCTGTGCAAAGGAAGAAATTCGACGAGATTTAATATCACCCCATAACCCACAACAAAATGGGGTGTCTAAGAGGGAGAAAAAATTTATTTTGGGAGTTGCACGAGTGATTTTGCATGATTAGGGACTAATATTGCACTTGTGCCATGAAGCATGCAACACAATGTTGTATGTGCAGAACAAGAGTCCTCATCATATTCTTGGGATGAGTACACCAGAAGAATATTTTTCAAGGAAGAAATCAGATGTGTCACACTTCAAGATATTTGGTTCATCAGTTTACTGTAATGTTTCGAAGGATGCAAGGAAAAATCTAGAGCCAACAATAGAGTTTGGGATATTTGTGGGGTACACTGATATACCTCAAAACTATCGGGTGTACCTGCCATCTTACAAGATGATAGTTGTTTATAGAGATGTGAAGTTCGATGAAGAGAAGGTCATGAGATGTTCCATTCAGAAGGAGCTTTAGTTGCATGCAGATGAGGAGCTTTTGGCTCCAAAAGAAGAACCTTAGCATGTTGTGGAGCAACCAGAAGAAGAGGAGTAGAGAGTGGAGGCACCCAATCATGTAGGGACATCTAGAGAAGGAAGGAAGCATACCAAGGAATTTGATATATTATTTCATGATGCTAGAGAGAATGTGGGACCACCCACATCACAACGCAGGTAAAGGAGGTTATTGGATTGGTACACAGGGTACATGGATCTTATGAGTGATCTAGTTGAGACAAACCCATCCTCATTTGAGGAAGAAGTGCAACAACCAGTATCCGTTGATTCCATGGTAGAGGAATATGATTCCATAGTCAGAATAGTGTTTGGGAATTTTTCCCAAGACCAAAGAACAAGTGAATGGTAAGCTCGAGGTAGATCTATAGGGTGAAGCAAGCAGTAGAAGGAGGGATTGACAAAAACAAGGATAGATTTGTGGCCAAGGGGTTCTCTCAAGCAGGGGAAATTGAATACAAGGATACCTTTTCTCCAATAGCAAGGTACTCTTCTATCGGATCAATTATAAAACTTGTAGCGCAGATGTGATGGAAGATCCATCAAATGGATGTGAGGACAAAATTCATTAATGGAGTGATTGAAGAGGAGGTGTACATTGAACAACTAGAAGGATTTGAGACCTTCAACAAAGAGTCACATGTGTGCAGACTCAAGTGAGCCTTGTATGGATTGGAAAAAGCACCCCATTCTTGGTACACGAGGATCGACAGATATTTCACCAGGCCGGGATTTACCAAAATTGAAGTAGATGCAAATATTTACCATATTGTTGTTGATTATAGTATTATATGTTGATGAATTTATTTTAACTAGTGATGAGAAGTTGATCAAATATTTCAAAGAGGATAATGCAATAGAATTAAAGATGAAGGACATGGGACTCATGCATTATTTCCTCGTTTTGGAAGTATGGAAAGGAGATGTGGATTTTTTTGTCTCTCAGGGAAAGTATGCCAATGCAATGTTGAAGAAGTTGCACATGGAGAGTAGTAAGCCCATGGAAATCCTCTAGCAGGAAGTTGGAGGAAAGAAGATGCCACTTCAGGTGAGGAGGTGGAGGCCACTATTTACAAGAAATTTTTGAGTTCACATATGTAATTTGTGAACACATGACCAAATATTTGTTATGCAGTTAATCAGCTTAGTCAAGAAATGGTTAATCCAACCAAAATATATTGGAAGGCAAACAAACATGTTTTTAGATACCTCAAAGGCACTACTCAATATAATATTTTGTACAAACGGCCAAAGGGAATGAAGCTGAAAGGCTTCATGGATGCAGATCAAACATGTAATCCATCATATCAGAAGAGAAATTTGGGAGGAGTCTTCAATATTGGGTCAACTATAGTTTCTTGGTACAACAGGAAGCATATATCAATTGTAGTTAGTTCAGCAGAATCATAGTACATCCTACCAATCAAGCAACTTGTGAGGCTATATGAATGAGGAAGATTCTTGTTGGGTTATTTTTTAGGTGATGGCTACCACTGTGATTTTATATGACAATTAGAGTTGTATCAAACTCTCTGAAAATACAATTTTTCATGATCGATCCAAGCATATCGACATCGGGTATCACCATCTACGAGACTATGTGCATAGGAAGATTATGTTGTTGGAATACATTCTTACAGAAGAAAAATATGAAAATATTTTGATAAAGGCTTTTTCAAGAGGAAAATTTGAGTTAAATAGAGGAAATATTGGGGTATCTGTTAATACCTTTCTTTTTGAGAGGGAGTGTTGAAAATGCAACAAGAAATTCCTGATTTAATTTTCCCTTGAATTAAATTAGGAGAAAATCAAAATTCCACATCACAAGAAAACTAGAATGACTTAACTGAGTTGTTATCACCTAGTTAGCTTAGTTAATTAAATTTGAGGGCCTGTCTTGAGTTGTGTAGAGTGCTTCCTAAATTTTAGGATCCTAGGTTGAGTTTAATTTCAGTTCTAACAATTCAATTTAGTTATATTGATTTACGTCAGTTAAACGAGTTCCAACTGTTGGAGTGTTGGGTGTGTGTTATATTATTTCCACGACTAGCTACACACACTATATTAGGTGGGAAAACCTACCTATGGTTTTTTTCATGGATTTAACACATGGTTTTGGGCATGATGGTTTTTTGTCCATGGTATTTTGTAGATTTGGTCAAGGGAACTACAATTATGTTCTAATATAGGGTTAATGGATTGGGGTTTATGAATGCTTTGACATGTATATATATGTATTGTAACATAGAAATGAATATAACAAAAAATGAATCTAGTAATCCCAGTTTTTGGATCCCAGGGAAAATCTCTGTGTGTGTCTATTTTATGTTTCATGTTCTCACTATTGTTTATTTTCTGTTTTAAGAGTTTGTTTGCAGATAATTTATATACATGGTTAAATCCTACATATTATATCAAAGAAGTTTCAGCTTCCAGGGGATGCCTTTGCTGCTGAGGGGTTTTTCTTGGGCCCATGGTAGACCCTGCTCAATGGGAGTTCTGCGAGATTGATTCTTACAGTAAAATAAGATGGCGAGGAGTGGAAAGATAGAGATCGAGAAATTTAATGGTCAGATCAGTGGATCATAGTAGATCCGGGTACTAAACCAACAACAATGTCAGATGAAAACTGGGCAAAGTTAGGTAGGAAAGAAAAGAGCACAATACAGTTGTGTATTGCAGATTTGAAATTGTTGAATGTATCCGGGGAAGCTACGATGAAGGCTTTGCGGGAGAAGCTAGGGAATTTTTATCAATATAAAGACTAAGTCTCTAGTGAACAAAATGTTCCTATGAAAAAATATGTATAACCTGATGATGAAGGATGGAGACTCGGTGAAAAATCATTTGAACAATTTCATTATTGTGGTAAGTTAGTTGTTATTCGTTGATATTAAAATATCATATGAAGATAAGTGCATCAGTTTGTCGTGTTCTATACCATATTCATGGGATAGTATGGTTGTTGCAATAGGTACAAATACAATTCCCTTGAAGTTTGATGAAATTTTCCCAGCCTTGCTGTCAGAGGAAATGAGATGGAAAAATATGGAGGGCCATAATGGAGATGCCTTGTCTGTATGAGGACAGTCCAAGTACAGAAACAAAAATAATTTCTCGAGTGGGAGATCTAAATCTATAGGAACGCATGTAAAGGTATGTTGGAAATGTGGAAAGGAAGGGCACTTCAAAAATTAATGTAGATATAAAGCTCCTGAAAAAGGAAAGAATCTGATGATGCTCCCTCTGTAGAGGAAAAAACCACCTTAGATGAAGGTTGGGATGCGTACTTGGCTTATTCTTTAAATACACATGTAGATCATAAGGCATGATTGATTGAATCAGGTGCATCCTTTCACTTCACTCCCCATAGGGATTGGTTTTGCGAGTATGATAAGTATGATGGTGGTGATGTGTTATTATGTAATATCCCAAAATGGGAACAACTACACTATTGGGAATAATTTGAGTTATTACCAATGTGGAGCTTCAGCAAATCATGAGCATGGAAATGTAGAGCAGCTCATTATATGTAAAATAACATCATACCAGCAGATGAAAGAACATCAGCAAAAAGATGGCCTATATTCTCCTTCCCGGGTGGGGAAATGCAACAATACAGGGCATAAAACAACTGTATTCAGAAAATAACACTACACAAGTGAGAAGTGGGACTTGGGTCCCTTAGAAGACATTATATGCAACTCATATGCAGAATTATAGGTGAAAAAAATCACTCTAGCTTATATAAACAGATCTCCCCAAGTCAATGTGCCTCAAATAAGCCCAAACCCCATAGCCTATCTTATGCAGAAAGTACTAAAGCAAGGAATGCATTATTTTAATAAGGGTTTATACAAAAAATGATAAAAAAATTCTGATTTGAGGATTACATTAATCAAATATTAGATAAATGGAGGTTTAACCTCTCTTACACAAAGAAAAGACACCCAACAAGGGTTTTCGGCAAAATGAATGTCCAAAAGGCAGCACTGCAGAAATAACATAGTTTAATATAGCTTTGTATTAATCATGGCTGAATATGACATGAAATAGGTGAATAATACAAAAAATTTCCCTAGGCCCTCTTATTATAACTCCCGGAGGGAAATAAACACCTCCTCCTCAGTTACTAGGATAAAACAGCAATGTTTAACCCAACAACAATGCCCCTACAAAAAAAGATGCAGTTTCTGAAGATGACTTCACTGTAGATGTTGCTGGCTGAGTGGCCTTAAGCCAAATGATGAAATAGAAGCTCAGATCCTTCCCTCTTGATCCCTTAAGCAAGCTGATCCAAAGAGAGGATGGAATTCCCGCACGAGAATTCTTTGCACTAAGTAGTGCAGCAACTTCAGCTAAAAAACTGAAGCATGCAAATAGTCAAAAGACCAAAGATAGCTAAATAATAAATGATCTATTTGATTCTATGCCCTCCTTTTTATCTTTGGTGAGCCTCCTCACCCTGGACCCCACACATTGTTGAGGTGACTTCCTAGTGAAGATTCTTCCTCCAAAACTACGTTGCCCTAGTTGGCTTCCCTCCTCTTTGTAGCAGCGCTATTGACTTGGTCAACTGGGAATAATCCACCTACAATGCCTCTTTTCAAACTAAGGTATCTTCAATCTGGTTCTCATATGTGTGTCTAGGCTGATCCTTGTTCACATTGAGCTAGTTTACTTGGGTGATTTCTTCCTCCTCAAGGATGCATGTTGACTTAGTCAAACTTGACTATGTCCCCATCTATTTTTCCACTGTTCACACTTGGAAGTGTAAAACCAGCTCCTAAAGTGATCTCCTTCCTTACTAAGGTGGAATTTATCCATATCTTTATTGTTCATGGGCCTCCTTTCCCATTTATTCCTCTCCTAAGTGAAAGCATCAAAATATAATATTCCAATTTGCTTGTTTACAAATTTTGGAATATTACAGTCCTCCCTTCCCAAATGTTTCTTGTCCTCAAGCAACTACAAGGATAGGACTGAAGAGCATCCTCTTCCCCTCCTATAGTAATCTCATAATATGAAATCCTCCAAGGATCAAGGTGATGCATCATCAATATGTCTTCAAGTCGCCCCTCCCAAGTGTGCAAGCCATCTATTGGGGAATATCCCAAATAGCTAACTTTATGGGACAGTGAAACCACCATGGAGGCAAAAATGGGTTGTTTGAAGGTCCCCTTGAAGCATGAGGGCTTATATATATTAGGATTCATCATCCCCATTTTAATCTCTCCTCCCCAAGCTATCAACCAAACAAAATGAGTCACCCTCCAGGATGGCAACTCATGAAGGATCTCTTCCACCTTGAGCTCATGCAGAATAGGTGGGTTGGAAATCTGAACATGGTAGACAAGATAGCCTACCCCACATTTCCTTCCTCTCCACTTAAGATGAGTGTAGAGAATTTTCTGATCTTGGGCTACAATATTGTTCCCCTCAAATGGCAAGAAGGAAGCTAGACCTCCAAAGGCCCCTCTCCCAGCGTTGTGAATCAAGCTGGCCCAAACCATCTCATATATGATGGATAAGAAATCACCATCATAAGGCATACCTTCCATCTCATGGCCCTCCTCATATAGAAACAAATACTTTTCTATAGAGGCCATGTCTCTTCCCATGCTCCCCTTAGAACATGTAATGAAGAAAGTGTGGGGATCCTCCTCCCCAAAGAACACATCCACTCCATGTGTTCCTCCTCCAATCATGCTCCCCATAAAGGCAAGAACATCATTAGAAAATGGGCTCATGATCAGCATCAAAATGAAAGAAATATTAAAGGTTTCATGTGGTGCTAGAAAGTACCAACAATCTCCCAAGTGGTCACAGCGCACTTTTCCCCACTGCAACTTCAGACAATGGCATGGCAAGTTGTCTATTGACAAGTGGTTTGCTGTATAATTCATCACACCCACTAGTAAATAGTAGATGGTTGAATATGTCAACTCAGCACACCAGAAGTAACCACATACTTGCCCCAAATCATACAATATATGGCTATCTCCATCATAATAGCTGGCCAAAAATGAACCATGGAGCCTAAAGAAAAACTTGCCCCTTTGAAGAGCAATGCATTGCAAAGAAATGGTAAGAGCATGCAAGTATTGTGTGGAACAATCAATAAATGTAAAAATATAATTCTTACCATGTAATAAAAGAAATATGGTGACAAGATCCATAGATGAATCCTCCATAGTGGTATGACATACCCATATGAAGAGGAATGAACCACATGCTCCATGAAAGTCCCCCTTCTCATGCCTGGAAATCCAAGTCAAGGAGAACATACCATAATGAAAAATGAGTCCATCCACCATTCTACCAATCTCACCTCCCTTATGCCCATCAAGTGCACCCCTTATGAAGTGATCCTGGGAACACTCCATCAACAAGCTCCTGCTCCAAGGTGACAACGTTGTTGGCCTATGCAAATAGGCTCCTGCCAACTCATAAACCCATTCTTTGACATGCCCCATGCCAAAGACTTCTCCCATAATGCTGTTGCATATAATAAGTTCCTTCCAAGGTGGAAGCACTTCCAGATCATCTAAGGCTAAGGAGTAGCCTCCTTGCACTAGGCTAGTGCCATCTCCTACTTCTGCAGCATTATGCCAAGTGTGAGAGAAAATCTACCCTTGCTCTCTACCAATCCTCCAAAGCAACAAAAACCTTTGCTACCTCCCCAAACCTCCATCATAAAACCCATGTGGTGAAAAGATCACATCATCATAATTCTTCCACACTTCTTTCCATATGATGAAAGTACCCTGCCAAGTTCCTCCTATCCACATACCCTTGGAAAAATGATATGTCTCATGATGGCCAAACTCTCTCAACAATAGCCAACTCAGTTTTTACTCTTGCTGCCCAGTATCATAACTTTGCAAGTAGCTCTCCCACTTATTTCTCTCTATCCACATCCACTTATCCACCGATGGATGCCTCCTACCGTTCCCCATCTTGGTATTCCTCCAAGGAAGATTACCATTCTCCCATATTAGATTTTTCTTCTTGCATTCCATGGGATGCTAAAAAGCAACTCCTTTGAGACCTCCTAGATAAGATCTCTCAGTGATGATCATCTTGAACCCATAAGGATCCAAGGGGGCTAAAGGAAAAGCCTCCTTTCTACTACCTTTTGACAATGTTGTAACCCTCCTCTAGGGTGTTTTGGCTATCTCATGTCTCAACTCCCGGATGAACATTTGATTCTGCATGAATTTGTTTGGAGCAAAGTTCACTCCATCCTCCAAGTTCATGACTCCCTCCAAAAGATCACACTCCAACCTCAAGGGTTGTATGAAACTCAACAGGGGTCCATGAGAATGATGGTTCATCTGCTTCTTGAACCATTCAAGCTTGCACAACATAGTGCAATCCTACTGCTCTACCTCAACAATAATGTTTGATCCTGGGCCATATGAAGACATATTTCCACAATTTCTAGAAATATTTGATGCAATAAGTAAAAGTGGAAATATCTCCATACCTTGGTGAGATGTGGGAATCTTGCAGAGCTGCAAGGGCTCCTCCCTCCAATGTAATGGCTGCCATAACTACTGATGTAGAAGGTTTCTCTCCCAAGGCTGTGGCAGCGCCGGTACATGTATCCTCCCATGGTGGTGTGGACCCTCTCTCCTCTGATATTTCTCCATCAAAGGTTCTAATCAGCTCTTGAGTGAACTCAGAAAAAGAAGTCACTCTTGTGTGGCTTAAGTGACTACACCACCAAGCATTGGCTTCACCCTCCAGATGTGGTGCTGCAACTTCTACTGCCTCCCTCTCTATCACTGGATGAAGTAGGAAGAATGCCTCAAGCTTCCTTGCCCAAGCTCTTGCTGTAGTTGACCCATCAAATTTAGACAATAGGAATCTATTACCTTTAATTTCCCCTTGGCTACAAGGGTCTTCTTTCTTCTCTCAGTTGAATGAAATGAGGAAAATCTAGGGTTTCTTTGAAAGCCCTAGGTTGGCACTTGTATTCTGCCAAATACCCACTCGGGATTTCATGCTCTAAGTGGTCTCCTTTCTCTCCACTTCCTCTATCAGGATAGGAAGTGCATGCATCTTCTTTTGCCTCCTGAAACCTTCTAGAGGTCTCACTGCATCTCTCTCCTCCTTGAAACCCTCTTGGAGTTTCAATGCATTTCTATTCTTCTTTCTTCTTAGATCTAAAAATTGATGAGAGTAAGCTCATCCTCTCCATAATTTTTTTCTCCTCTTATTCTTATCTTATGATTGGATCTGAAATCCACAGGCTGACCCAAGATGGCAGCTTTGATACCACTGTAATATCCCAAAATGGGAACAGCTACACTATTGGGAATAATTTGAGTTATTACCAAAGTGGAGCTTCAGCAAATCATGAGCATGGAAATGTAGAGCATCTCATTAAGTTTAAAATAACATCATACCAGCAGATGAAAGAACCTCATCAACAATATGGCCTATATTCTCCTTCCTGGGTGGGGAAATGCAATAATACAGGGCATAAAACAGTCGTCTTTAGAAAATAACGCTATACAAGCGAGAAGTGGGACTTGGATCTCTTAGAAGACATGATATAAAACTCAAATGCAAAATTATAGGTGAAACAAATCACTCTAGCTCATATAAAAAGATCTCCCCAAGTCAATGTGCCTCAAATAAGCCCAAACCCCATAGCCTAGCTTATGCAGAAAGTACTGAAGCAAGGACTGCATTATTTTAATAAGGGTTTATGAAAAAAATGATGAAATAAGTCTGATTTGAGGATTACATTAATCAAATATCAGAGAAATGGAGGTTTAACCTCTCTTACACAAAGAAAAGACACTCGACAAGGGTTTCCGGCAAAATGCATGTCCAAAAGACAACACTGCAGAAATAACGCAGTTTAATGTAGCTCTGTATTAATCATGGCTGAATATGACATACAATAGTTGAATAATAAAGAAAATAGCCCTAGGCCCTCTTATTAGAACTTACGGAGGGAAATAAACACCTCCTCCTCAATTACTAGGACAAAACAACAATATTCAACCCAGCAACAATGCCCTTGCAGAAAAAGACGCAGTTTATGAAGATGAATGCACTGTAGATGTTGCTAGCTGAGTGGCCTTGAGATAAATGATGACATGGAAGCTCAAATCCTTCCCTCTTGATCCCTTAAGCAAGCTGATCCAAAGAGGATGGAATTCCCGCATGGGAATTCTTTTCACTAAGTAGTGTAGCAACTCCGACTAAACAACTGAAGCATGGAAATAGTCAGAAGACCAAATATAGCTGAATACTAAATGATCTCTTTGATGTTATACCCTCCTTTTTATCTTTGGTGAGCCTCCTCACCCTGGACCCCACACATTGTTGAGGTGACTTCCTAGTGAATATTCTTCCTCCAAAACTGCGTTGCCCTAGTTGGATTCCCTCCTCTTTGTAGCAGCGTTGTTGACTTGGTCAAATGGGACTAATCCACCTGCAATACCTCTTTTCACACTGAGGGATCTTCAATCCAGTTCTCATATGTGTGTCTAGGTTGATCCTTGTTCACATTGAGCTAGTTTACTTGGGTGATTTCTTCCTCCTCAAGGATGCATGTTGACTTAGTCAAACTTGACTATGTCCCCATCTATTTTGCCCCTGTTCACAGTTGGAAGTGTAAAACCAGCTCCTAAAGTGATCTCCTTCCTTACTAAGGTGGAATTTATTCATATATTTATTGTTCATGGGCCTCCTTTCCCATTTATTCCTCTCCTAAGTGAAAGCATCAAAATCTAATATTCCAATTTGCTTGTTTGCAAATTTTGGAATATTACAATCCTCCCCTCTCAAATGTTGCTTTTCCTAAAGCAACTACAAGGATAGGACTGAAGAGAATCCTCTTCCCCTCCTGTAGCGGCCTCATAAGATGAAATACTCCAAGGATCAAGGTGTTGCATCATCAATATGTCTTCAAGTCGCCCCTCCCAAGTGTGCAAGCCATCTATTGGGGAACATCCCAAATAGCTAACTTTATGTGACAGTGAAACCACCATGGAAGCAACAATGGGTTGTTTGAAGGTCTCCTTGAAGCATGAGGGCTGATATAGATTGGGATTCATCATCCCCATTTGAATCTCTCCTCCCCAAGCTATCAACCAAACACAATGAGTCACCCTCCAGGATGACAACTCATGAAGGATCTCTTCCACCTTAAGCTCATGCAGAATAGGTGGGTTGGAAATCTGAACATGGTAGACAAGATAGCCTACCCCATGTTGTCTTCCTCTCCACTTAAGATGATTTTTGAGAATTTTCTGATCTTGGGCTGCAATACTGTTACCCTCAAATGGCAAGAAGGAAGCTAAACCTCCAAAGGCCCCTCTCCCAACGCTGTGAAACAAGCTGGCCCAAACCATCTCATACATGATGGATAATAAATCACCATCATAAGGCATACCATCCATCTCATGGCCCTCCTCATACATAAACAAAGACTTTGTTGTAGAGGCCATGTCTCTTCCCATGCTCCCCTTAGAACATGTAATGCAGAAAGTGTGGGGATCTCCTCCCCAAAGAACACATCCACTCCATGTGTTCCTCCTCTAATCATGCTCCTCATAAAGGCAAGAAAATCATCAAAAAATGGGCTGATGATCAGCATATAAATGAAAGAAAGACTAAAGGTTTCATGTGGTGTTGGAAAGTACCAACAGTCTCCCAAGTGGTCACAATGCAGTCTTCCCCACTGCAGATTCAAACAATGGCATGGAAAGTTGTCTCTTGACAAGTGGTTTGCTGTATAATTCATCACACCCCCTAGTAAATAGTAGATGGCTGAATATGTCAACTGAGCACACCAAAAGTAACCACATATTTGCCCCAGATCATACAATAGATGGTTGTCTCCATCATAATAGCTAGCCAAAAATGAACCATGGAGACTAAAGAAAAACTTGCCCCTTTGAAGAGAAATGCACTGCAAAGAAATGGTAAGAGCATGCAAGTATTGTGTAGAACAATCAATAAATGAAAAAATAGAATTCTTACCATGTAATGAAAGCAAGATGGTGATAAGATCCATAGATGAATCCTCCATAGTGGTATGACAGACCCATTTGAAGAGGAATGAACCACATGCTCCATGAAAATCCCCCTTCTCATGCCTAGAAATCCAAGCCAAGGAGAACATACCATAATGACAAATGAGTCCATCAACCATTCTACCAATCTCACCTCCCTTATTCCCATCAAGTGCACCCATTATGAAGTGATCCTGGGAACACTCCATCAACAAGCTTTTGCTCCAAGGTGACAGTGTTGTTGGCCTATGCAAATAGGCTCCTGCCAACTCATAAATCCATTCTTTGACATGTCCCATGCCAAAGACTTCTCCCATAATACTGCTACATATAAGAAGTTCCTTCCAAGGTGGAAGCACTTCCAGATCATATAAGGCTAAGGATTAGCCTTCTTGCTCTAGGCTAGTGCCATCCCCTACTTCTTTAGCATTATGCCAAGTGTGAGAGAAAATCTGCCCTTGCTCTCTCCCAATCCTCCAAAGCAACAAAAACCTTTGCTGCCTCCCCAAACCTCCATCATACAAGCCATGTGGTGAAAGTATCACATCATCATAATGCTTCCACACTCCTTTCCATATGATGCAAGTACCCTGCCAAGTTCCTCCTATCCACATACCCTTGGAAAAAGGATATGTCTCATAATGGCCAAACTCTCTCAAGAGTAGCCAACACAGTTTTGCCTCTTGCTGCCTAGTATCATAGATTTGCAAGTAGCCCTCCCGCTTCTTGATCTCTATCCACATCCACTTATCCACCGATGGATGCCTCCTACCATTCCCCATATTTGTATTCCTCCAAGGAAGATTACCATCCTCCCATATCATATTTTTCTCCTTGCATTCCATGGGATGTTGAAATGCAACTCCTTGGAGACCTCCTAGAGAAGATCTCTCACTGATGATCATCTTGAACCCATAAGGATCGAAGGGGCCTAAAGGCAAAGCCTCCTTGCTGCTACCTCTTGACAGTGATGTAACCCTTCTCCTGGGTGTTTTGGCTATCTCATCTCTCAACTCCTGGATGAACATTTGATTATGCATGAATTTGTTTGGAGCAAAGTTCACTCCATCCTCCAAGTTCATGACTCCCTCCAAAAGATCACACTCCAACCTCAAGGGTTGTGTGCAACTCAATAGGGGTCCATGAGAGTGATGGTTCATCTTCTTCTTGAACCATTCAAGCTTACACAACGCAGTGCAACCCTACTGGTCTACATCAACAATAATGCTTGATCCTGGGCCATATGAAGACATATTTCCACAATTTATAGAAAGATTTGTTGCAGTAAGTAAAAGTGGAAATCTCTCCATACCTTGGTGAGATGTGGGAACCTCTTGTAGAGCTGCAAGGGTTCCTCCCTCCAATGTAATGGCTGCCCTAATTGTTGATGTAGAAGGCTGCTCTCCCAAGGCTGTGGCAGCACTGGTACATGTCTCCTCCCATGGTGGTGTGGACCCTCTCTCCTCTGATCTTTCTCCATCAAAGGTTCTAATCAGCTCTTGAGTGAACTTAGAAAACGAATTCACTCTTGTGTGGCTTAAGTGACTGCATCACCAAGCATTGGCTTCACCCTCCAGGTGCAGCGCTACAACTTCTGTTGCCTCCCTCTCTACCACTGGATGAAGTAGGAAGAATTCCTCAAGCTTCCTTTCCCAAGCTCTTGATATAGTTGACCCATAAAATTTAGACAATAGGAATCTATTCCCTTTAATTTACCCTTGGCTGTAGGGTCTTCTTTCTTCTCTCAGTTGAATGAACTAAGGAAAATCTAGGGTTTCTTTGAAAGCCCTAGGTTGGCACTTGTATTCTGCCAAATACCCTCTCAAGATTTCATGCTCTAAGTGGTATCCTTGCTCTCCAATTCCTCTATGAGGATAGGAAGTGCATGCATATTATTTTTCCTCCTGAAACCTTCTAGAGGTCTCATTGCAGTGCTCTCCTCCTTGAAACCCTCTTGGAGTTTCAATGCATTTCTCTTCTTCTTTCTTCTTAGATCTGAAAATGGATGAGAGTAAGCTCATCCTCTCCATAATTTTTTTCTACTATTCTTCTTATCTTCTTATTAGATCTTAAATCCACAGGCTGAGCCAAGATGGTAGCTTTGATACCACTGTAATATCCTAAAATGGGAACAACTACACTATTGGGAATAATTTGAGTTATTACTAATGTGGAGCTTTAGAAAATCATGAGCATGGAAATGTAGAGAAGCTCATTAGATGTAAAATAAAATCATACTAGTAGATGAAAGAACCTCAACAACAATATGGCCTATATTCTCCTTCCCGGGTGGGGAAATGCAACAATACAAGGCAGAAAAAAACTGTCTTCAGAAAATAACGCTATAAAAGTGAGAAGTGGGACTTGGATCCCTTAGAAGACATGATATACAACTCACATGTAGAATTAAAGGTGAAACAAATCACTCTAGCTCAATAAAAAAATATCCCCAAGTCAATGTGCCTCAAATAAGCCCAAACCCCATAGCCTAGCTTATGCAGAAAGTAATGAAGCAAGGAATAAGTTATTTTAATGAGGGTTTATGCAGAAAATGATGAAATAATTCTTATTTGAGGATTAAATTAATCAAATATCAGATATATGGAGGTTTAACCTCTCTTACACAAAGAAAAGACACCCGGCAAGGGTTTCCGGCAAAATGCATGTCCAAAAGGCAGCACTATAGAAATAACACAGTTTACTGCAGCTTTATATTAATCATGGCTGAATATGACATAAAATAGATAAATAATGAAATAAATGGCCCTAGGCCCTCTTATTAGAACTCCTGGAGGGAAATAAACACCTCCTCCTCAATTACTAGGACAAAACAACAATGTTTAACCCAACAACAATGCCCCTGCAGAAAAAGACATAATTTATAAAGATGAATGCACTGTAGATGTTTCTGGTTGAGTGGCATTAATCCAAATGATGAAATGGAAGCTCAGATCCTTCCCTCTTGATCCCTTAAGCAAGATGATCCAAAGAGAGGATGGAATTCCCGCACGAGAATTATTTGCACTAAGTAGTGCAGCAACTCCGGCTAAACAGCTGAAGCATGTAAATAGTCAGAAGACCAAAGATAGTTGAATACTGAATGATCTCTTTTATGCTATTCCCTCTTTATCTTTGGTGAGCCTCCTCACCTTGGACCCCACACATTGTTGTGGTGACTTCCTAGTGAAGATTCTTCCTCCAAAACTGCGCTGCCTTAGTTGGCTTCCCTCCTCTTTGTAGCAACACTGTTGACTTGGTCAACTAGGACTAAGCCACTTGAAATTCCTCTTTTGACACTAAGGGATCTTCAATCCGGTTCTCAAATGTGTGTCTAGGCTGATCCTTGTTCACATTGAGCTAGTTTACTTGGGTGATTTCTTCCTCCTCAAGAATGCATGTTAAGTTACTCAAACTTGACTATGTCCCCATATATTTTTCCCTTGTTCACACTTGGAAGTGTAAAAACAACTCCTAAAGTGATCTCATTCCTTACTAAGGTGGAATTTATTCATATATTTATTGTTCATGGGCCTCCTTTCCCATTTATTCCTCTCCTAAGTGAAAGCATCAAAATCTAATATTCCAATTTTCTTGTTTGCAAATTTTGGAATATTACATATTAGGGGATGATAGGAAGGCCAAAGTCATTAGACACGAAAAATTCAAGTTGAAGTTGCAAGTTGGAGGGATTAGAACAATTCTTGTTTTTTCTACATATTCCTGCATTGTCCAAAAATCTGATTTTTGTAAGCAAGATGGATGATGCAAGTGTAATTTTTTTTTTCAAGAAAGATACCTACAAGATGGTTCAAGGAGCACTAGTATTGATGCGGGGAGTTCAAGTTGGAACTCTGTACAAGCTTCTGGGTAGCACTGTTATTGATGGGTGCAACAATTCTGTGGTTCCTGACAGTGGAGAAGAAAGTCTAGTGGTCTTTGGAGAAAAGGCCATGATATGGAATCAAAGGCTTAGACATATTAGAGTGAAGGGACTTTGAATACTGCAATGAAATGGTATGGTAGAAGGTATGCCTGATTTCTCTCTCCATTTTGATTTCTGTGAACATTGTGTATATGGGAAGAAAAATCAGGTGAGTTTCCCTTCTAGTGTTAAGAGGGAGAAATTAAAGCTTGTGCAAAATGATGTGTTTGGACCTGTTTCGGTCCTGTCACTAGGTAAGTCTATGTACTATGTGTTATTTAACAAATCACCTTCATCAACGTTGGAGGATAATGCTCCACATGAGGTATGGACTGGTAAGAAACCCTCTCTTTCACATCTGAGGGTATTTGGATGTGATGTATATGTACATGTTCCAAAGGAGAAAAGAACCAAGTTAGATAGTAAATCTGAAAGGTGCATCTTTATTAGGTATAAGGATGGTTTAAAAGGTTATAAGCTTTGGAACCCAGAAACAAGGAAGGTTGTGTATAACTGAGATGTGTGGTGTTTAGAGAGGTGAAATATGTTATTAAACACAAATTCCTACCAAACAAATATGAAAAGATAGAGTTTGAGATAAAGGAGGAAGAATCAGATTCTACAATAGAACAAGATTCAGAAGAGGAAGAGCCACAAACTCCAGCTGTGAGAAGATCAGTTCGAGAAATAATGAAACCAGAAATGTATAGTCCATATAATTTTTGTTCAAATTTTCATTTATCCATCACTGATGATGATCCTAGAATTTTCAGGGAGGGAGTGGATTCAGAGGATGAAAAACTCTGGAAGGAGGCCATGGTTGATGAAATGGAATCCCTACACAAAAATGAGGCATCGGATCTGGTGGAATTTTCGGCTAGAAGGAAACCCATTGGAAGAAAATGGGTGTTTAAGAAGAAGGTGAATGAAAAATTCAAGGTGGAGAAATACAAAGCTCAGTTGGTAGAAAAAGGTTATTCCTAGGTGCCAGGAATTGATTTTGGTGATATTTTTTCTCCTATTGCCAAGGTAACTCCTACTAGATTAATTTTATCTGTTACTGTTGCATTTTATTTTGAGGCAGAACAAATGGATGTGAAGACAATATTTCTTCACGGGGATCTAGAAGAGGAGATCTACATGAAGCAACCTAAAGGCTTTGTGCTGAAGGGTAGTAAAAAACTGTTATGCAGGTTAAAAAAGTATCTGTATGGGTTAAAAAAATCACCAAGGATATGGTATCCGAAATTTGATACATTTAAACAAGCACTTGGCTTCACTAGAAGAAAAGACGATCATTGTGTGTATTTTAAATCAATTGGTGACAATGTTATTTATTTGGTCTTGTATGTGGATGATATGTTGCTGGTTGGAAATGACAAAGAAATTACCCAGGATTTGAAGACCCAATTGTTCTCCAAATTTGACATGAAGGATCTTGGTGCTGCAAGCTATATTTCGAGCATGGAAATGAAACAAGATCGGGAAAAGAGGAAGCTCTGTTTGAACCAAAGGAAATATTTCAAGACAATATTGCAAAGGTTCAATATTTAGGATAGTAAACCAGTGAAGGATCCTATTCATGTAGGTGTAAATTAATCTGCTGAACAGTGTCCCAAGACACAAGAAGAAGAAGAGTACATTTCTTGTATTCCATATGCAAGTGCAGTGGGTAGCCTGATGTATGTAATGGTATGTACTAGACCAGATATTTAAAATGCAGTGGGAGTATTGAGAACATTTATGTCAAAACCAGGGAAGGAGAATTGGAAAATAGTGAAGCTAGTTTTTAGGTATTTGCGTGGCACAAGTGATTATGGCTTGTGCTACCAAGAAAGACTAAGATTGGACAGAGTTTTGGATATATGTGGATTTTTTTATGCAAACTGGGCTGGTGATTTAGATAAAATAATATCTACAAGTGGGTATTTTTTTAACCTATTTATAGGAGGAGTCAGTTGGATGAGAAAAAGACAGATTGTAGTGGCTCTTTCAACTCCAAAGGTTGAATACATGGAAACCACTCACGCAAGTAAGGAAGCAGTTTGGTTGCATAGATTGTGTTCAAGTATGGGGTTGGTGCAACGAGATATGAGGATAGTATGTGATAGACAAAGTGAACTTTTCTTGGCTATTATAACCCTTCTTATCATTCAAAGAAAAATCACATTGATGTTCAGTATCAATTTGTGAGAGATATGGTTGAGGATAAAAAGATATTGCTGGTAAAGGTGGACACTTTGAAGAATGGTGAAGATGCATTGAAGAAGTTTGTGAGAAATGAGAAGTTATCTTGGTGTAGATAAACAATGGGCATTGTAGGGCTAGACCAATGAATAAGCTCTCTTGTGGCCACTTGTGGAAAGAAAACAACAAGTGGGAAAATGTTGGGTGTGTGTTATAGTATTTCCATGAATAGATCCACACGTTGTGGTTTTATGCATGGGTTTAGCACATGGTTTTGGGCATGATGGTTTTCTGTCCATGGTATTTTTTTAGATCCAGTCAAGGGAACTACAATTATGTTCTAATCCAGGGTTAATGGATTGGGGTTTATAATTCTTTGACATGTATATATATGTATTATAAAATTGAAAGGAATAAAATGAAAAATCAATCTGGTAGTCCCCGTTTTGGGATCAAGGAGAAAATATTTGTTTATAGCTGTTTTATGTTTTATGCTCTTGCTATTGTTTATTTTCTATTTTAAGAGTTTGTTTGCAGATAATTTCTTTACAGGGTTAAAACCTATATGGAGGAACTAGTAGGAGGTATAATAGTGGGGTGCAACTTCAATGTTCAACCGGTTAATTGATCGATCAACTAATACTTAACTCATGCATGCATGAAATTCGAGTTACCAAGTTGAGATTGGAGTTCAAGGAAAATGTAATATTAGTTGTATAATTATCCAAGTTGTACAAGTGGTGCATGCAGTCAGAGAAGGACCTATATGGATTACACATTTTAGGATTGGGATTTCCCTAATTAATAGGGGGGTGATTCCTTGAGAAACAATGCAAGGAAATAGGAGCTTGGTAGATAACACAATTGGCTAAGTGTTGGCTAGAGATAGCATGTGAGGCAGTGATATAGATTATACTTGTGTAGAGGTTGCTCAAGCTTGATCAAGAATTGTATTTCTTCTCTATTTTATGATTAATGCACTACAGATAAGAAGGGGTTTTGAGAATTTTCTTTCCCCTAGATATATCCTTGTGTATGTGTATTGGTTCAAGTCACATTTTTTTTTATATTTCTTCTCAATTGTGAATTTATTTCCATGGATGAGTAGAGTAGATTTGAGTCTTATGTTTTATAAAATTACATGAGAAATATTGAATCTACAATTAATTTCTACAATATTTCCATTAAGAGATAGGAACTTCTTCATTTCCATCACATAATTTGGTCATGGGATTTTACATTTTCAAGGTTCAACCTATCACTTCAATATTTTTCATTAGGTATGCACTCCAAGGAAGAAATTATTTGAGCTTTAATCAAGTTCATTAATCTAATAATTTCCATATTTTTGTTATTCAATGGGTCACCCTACCTAACTATCAATAATAGTTGATTAGGTAGGAGACTGTTTCCTTTATGCTTAGGTGTTTCCTCTTTTACCTGTATTTTCTTCTTGTTTCCATCTTATAGGTGTTGATTTGGTCTAGTTGTATCATACTATAAGTAGTGTTTCAAGGTTTCCCTTAACAGGTTGACATAGTTCTTTTATTGATGTTATTCCTTTCTTTGTTATGCAACCATCTCACAAAATAGAAGAAAAGATAGATCAACGACTTAAAAATTATCCTCTTCGAGGGGGAAACCTCCTTTACATTACATAAATGAAAAATTATTGGATGATTCAGATTACAAAACCTCCTTTCTATATATAGGAGTCTAAGGGGTCAAAATATAATCAGAGTTGACATAATGTAAGGGCACAACAATAACCATAGTGGGATTATATAGGGCACAATAATAAAAATATGAGAACTTCATGGGCACAACAATAACAATAATGGGGCTACACTAACAATAAAAATAATTAGATACAATAGTATTATAGGGACCTAACATGCCCCTCTCCTTCAAAAAATTGTTTTCCTCAATGCTTTAGTAGTCCTAGATGCTTCTGTATAAAATTATCCTCCTCCCATGTCGAATATTCAGTGGGTAAGTTCTTCCACTTGATCAGATACTTTGGAATTTATCAATTTCATAGTTGTTGAGTTCTTGTTTCCGTGATAGCTTTAGGTCAGAATATGATTTTTCCTTCCTCGTCAAGTTATGGAAATATTGTTTGAACTGGGAGCTTATCACATATAACCTTCTTTAAGCATGAAACATGGAAAACTGGGTGCACTTGAGAAGCTGCATGAAGCTCAAATTTGTATGTTGTAGTACCAATCTTTTACAACGCCCTGTAAGGACCATAGTTCTTTGGTGATAATTTATTATCCGTCTTATCTTGCTTGAGGGACATTTGTTTGTATGGTTGTAGTCGTAAAAATACCCATTCACCTACATAAAAAATATTTTGTTGTGATGCACAGCTGCTTGTTGTTTCATTAGGTTCTACACTAAAGTGAGGTTATCCTTTAAGAGTTGGATAGCTTGTTATTGATGCTCGATGCGATCTTCCACTGCTTGAACCTTATAATTTTCTCTTAAATATTATGTGATGGATGGTGGATGATTTTCATAAAGTGCCATAAATGATGTCATTTTTTCCGCGGTATGGAAGGAAGTGTTATACCACCATTCAACTAGAGGTAACCACTTGAACCATTGTGTTTTCTTATTAGCTACAAAGAAACGAAGATATCCTTCCAAAAATTTATTCACTATCTCAATTTTCATATCAAATTAAGGATGATACGATGAGATATGAGCTAATTGAGTACCCATACAAGAAAATAATTCCGTCCAAAAATTTCCTGTGAAAATGGGATCTTTGTCGCTTACAATAATTTTTGGGTTTCCATGTAGCTTTTGAATTGTTTCCATAAATGCAGTAGCACCTGTACTAGCTTTAAATGGATGATATAATGCACAAAATTGTCCATACTTTAAATGGATGAGATAATGCACAAAAGTGTGCATACTTGGTAAGTCTATCAACTACCACCATGATGACACTCTTTCCTTCGAACTTGGGTAATCCTCTGATAAAATCCTTTGAAACCTCCTCCCAACGTTGACTTGGAATGGATAAAGGTTGTAATAGACTCGAGGCCTTAATTTTCTCAACTTTATTTTATTGGAAAAAAAAAAATTTCTGCAAAAAAAATTTGAATATCATATTTAAGGCCATCCCCAAAAAATTCCTTCTTGACCCTGTGGTAAGTTTTTTAAAATCCTGAGTGCCCTCCTGAACGAGAGGTGTGCAATTCCAAAATAATATATTGTTTGAGTTGGGAATTATTGCAAAGATAAAAGCAATATTTATACCACAATGAATAATGTTTCCAGTTAAATGTATCATATGTACTGGGAGCTTGCTGCAAATTTTGAATGAATGTCCACACTTCTTCATCATTCTTCCATTCATAACTTGCTTCAGTTATCCAATCTGGCTAGATAATAGAAATGGCACAAAGAAATGCTTCCACATCCTCATCCTTTCTTGAGAGTGCATCTGCAACAACATTTTTATTCCCTTTTTTGTAGATGACTTCAAAGTCATAACCCAACATTTTTGTGACCCATTTTTTCTGCTCTTCTGAAGATAACATTTGTTCCAAAAGGTATTTAACACTATCATGATATATTTTTACCTTTAAGTGTATTCAAAATAGTTAAGGTCGCCATTTCTTTAGTGCATGTAGTATTTCAAACATTTCTTTCTCATAAATAGGTTTTTGTAAATACTTTCATTTGATTGGCCGACTTTCAAAAGCTATGGGTCTTCCTTCTTGCATTAAAACAACACCAATTCCATTTCCCGAGGCATAAAAATCCACAATAAAGGTTTTTGTGAAGTCTGGCATAGCTAAGACCCGTGCTTGGAACATTTCCTCTTTAATATGTTCAAAGGCCTTAGTTTCTTCTCAATTCCAAGAAAATTCATCTTTCTTTAGTAATGTTGTTAGAGGTGCTGCAATTCTGTAATATTCTTAATTTTTCACATGATATTTGGAATATTAGAGTTCTTAATTTTCTTAATTAATTAAGTAAATAAAAGTGTTGAGGGACCCATAATCCTCAAGGATGAATAAGATCCACTTTTGATGTGTGAATGTGGATCAATTAAACATAGATCTACATAATAGAGTAGTGGAGCAACTACTAATATGAAAGGAGTGGAGATCATGTCTCATTAATGAGATAGATCATAGAGGTTGAAGCATTCAACTAAGATCATGGAGGGAATCTACTGTAAGATCATAGAGCAGTCATGATAAAGCGATGGAGGAAGTAGTGCATTTAATGCAAACATGATTGACAGGGTGCACATTGCATGTAGACATGATGGAGGACTTGGAGAGACAGCGCAGTCAACCATGGAGGATTATGTCCACATGAATAGCGCAATTTAGAGGTGGGCTAGGGCTTGGGAAGGCTCACTTTGTATATAAAGGAGATGAAGGCAAGATTGGAGGTATGCTTTAATTTATGATTTGATGATCTATTTAGATATGGATTTGTCAGGTGAAATTTCCATGCACTCTTATGTTGTTTAGCTAATTTTGCAGTGTTGTTTAGCACAAGGTGTTCCAGAGCAGGAATCCCACCCTTACTCAAGAATGACTTGTGTGCCTACCCCGGGAAAGTTATTCTGAGCTGCCATTCATCATCAGGCATTGGTGCCATACCATTTACACTCTTTGCAGAACACATACCTTCAGGAATTACACAATTTCTAAAGATCAGTTTGGGAGGAGGGGGTTGTCTTCAGTATTTCAAACGGAGAACCGGTGAAGGATTATTCCTATCACCTTGGACTTCAAGATCAACAATCCTAAGGCCTCATTTCAGATCTAGAATCAGGCCAAAATTTATTAACCTCATATCAATAGTATTCCCATCAAGGACTACGTAGTCCATCATTGTAGATCCAAAGGAGGAAGGAAGTTGCTAGCATTTCAGCTAGTAATCCTGTGAGGGATCATCCCCTCACCTTGCCATCACTATTTCCATTAGCCTGGAGCTTATTTTAGCACAATTTAGAAGGAATTGATTCTCTCCCTCTTTTACAACATAGTTTTCCCAATAGTTGCACTTTCAATTGCTACATCTTGAAGGAGGAGGAAGAAGCGACAAGATCTCAAGCTCCTAGCTTGGAGATATGAAGGAGGGATCATCCCTCAAAGCTTAGATATGTTTGTATAACATATTGCAACCATATTTGGATCAGATCTAGCTTCATATCTTCATAACCCAACAGTTAGAGGATCAAAACCTAGGAGGGTGATTTTCCAAACTCAGATTTGGAAAATCCTTTCTGGGTTATCTTGGGTTTCCATCACATTGGCTAGATCTTGAATCTTGGCATCATCAGAGCTCCTAAGCTCCATAGATCTGCATTTCCATTTTCAACAGTTATATGTACATCATCAACAAAAGGGACAATGCAATATTGATTCCTGTAGCTCACCAGTTACGTACTGCTAGTTGTAGCATGTTTGCAGGGTCATCTTAGAACACTTCTTTGGCTAGAGTACCTCTATTTTTACACTGTTGTAACTGTAATCCATCTCCAATGAATAAAATGGCTCAGCTTCTCCATATATTCTGTTGTTGTATTTAGATTTATTTTTTTATCTTGTTGAAGTTCTTATATTTTGTTTCAGTATTACTGCATTCTCCCTTTTGGCATATTACAGTGGTATCAGAGCATGATCTTTGGCTCAGCTTGTGGACATTATTGAAAACATATGAAAATAAAATAGTAGAGATGTACTCTGGAGGGATTAATTTTTGCCTCATCTTCCTTTAGAGCTATGAAGGATCTCTCCAAATAGATCAATGAAACAAGAAGAGAAAGGCAAAGAGAAACCCCAAGAAGGTTTCAGGATGAAGAAGGTCCTGATACTTCTTATCAGCAACAAAGAAGACTATAAAATCATAGATCTCCTCATAGATCTATTATGCCCACTTTCTTTAAAGAAGGTGAATGGTATATAAGTGAAGAAAGAAGAAAAGCTGAGAATCATGAGACTCTCCATATATATCATGAAGATTACAAAGCACATTCTAAAGCATTCAAGGAGAATCTAACTCTCCAAGAATTCTTCGAACTCAAAGTAGAAAGAAGATCTTATAGTAGCAATAGAAGAAAGAGGCACAATATATTCAATTTGCCTACATATGATGGATTTTATTCAAGCACTGTAATGTCTTGGAGGAAATATTTAGATACATTTTTCAGGCTACATCCTGTATCTGAAAAAGAGGCTATCCAGATTGCAGCACTTCATCTTCTAGGTGAAGCCAATGATTGGTGGTTTGGTCACATGAAGCATGAAAATGTGACTAAGTATTCAAATTTATTTCACAAGCTAAGGAAGGAGTTTTATGTGAGAAAACCAGAGGTACTTCACAAAGAGACATCTCTTGAGATGTCAAAGGAGGATGTCATTCTTGTCACTCTGGAAAAAGAGTCACTACATTCACCACCAGCTCCAGAAGTACTTGCATCTGGAGAAGAGACACTTGCCACTTTTCAAGATAGTCTTGAGCTCTTGACACATAGAGTCCCATGTATGATTCAGGAGATGCATGAGAAAGAGGAGGTAGATTCCAACACTGGTACACTTGGAGAAGAGCAGCCAGCACTCTTACCTGCAGTTGGAGAGATCATTGCACCAGAAGAGGAAACTATTGTGATCTTGCAAGATGTTTCTAAATCTTAGTTGATCCAAGGTATGCACCCTCTTCCATCTCATATTGTTTCAGTACCTCTTATTTAAACTTATGGGAACATGCCATCAAGTCCAATGCATAACCAAGGGTTAGAAAAACATGTTGATTTGAAGCAGCAACACATCACTGCACAAAGGACCCTTGATCTAATCAAGGAGGAGATGAAAAAATATCCCAGTTTGTTGTTCTTAAACTACATTCAACAATTTGAGTTGAAATGTGGAATTTCAGAATATGGGATGAGCATGATACTATGTACAATGGTTGGTTATGAGATCATCATTGTGCCTTGCTTTGAGACAACATATACATCATCTTGCAGATATAAAACATTGTTAATAAGTCGAGAAGAAGACGACCCATTCCTTATGGGAGTTATCATATGGTAGCTTCATTCATGAAGAAATGGAGAGAAATATGATAGATGGTAGAAATATTGAGATGGGAAATATTTTCCCCTTTCAAGATGACTATTTCTTAATGAGCATCTCACAGCTCAAAGAGAAACTTCTACCTGCAGCAAATCCATAACCTTATTGGTTTTGGAGGGCCATTGATGAGAAAAGGATCCCATGGAGAGGTCTCATTGGAGGTGCACTTAAACATATCATGGAGTGCAAAGTTATTCATCAATTTGGGGAGGATGGTATTCTACAAAGGGAGGATACCATGTTTATGCATAACACCATTCATAATCGACATTGGGATGAGTGGGTGAGGATGATAAGCAAGGGGTTGCATGACCACTTGCAGATATATGACATGGGCTAGCAAGAAGCTTGGTTATGTTAGTTTCTCTTGGGTGATTTTGGTTACTACCCAGAAGCTCCTATTTTTTGATCCATGCCTTGAATAACACTCATGAAATGAAGAAGGAGGCATGGCTGTGTTGGCTGCTCTTGGGTGAGTATGGTTACCACCCAATAGCTCATATTTCCTTGACTCATGCCTTGTGTATCAATGATATAATGTAGAAAAATAAGGCATGTTCACTTGGGTTGACCATGAGAGATTTTGGCCATCACATGACATCTCCTATGTCTATGCATTTTGTATTGTGTAGAACTTGGCATGGTGCTCTCATGATGTGTATTGATGGTGCTTGCTTGTATTGGGATGATGTGACATTCCACACATCTATCAATATATTTTTACTCCATGATACACATGAGGAGGTGAAAAGGCAGCAATATCTCTTGTTGCTTTGGTTGCTTTTGGGGGAGTTTGTCTTATCCATCTTGCATGGTGGAGATGGAGGATGGCAACAAGAGGCCTTACTACGGTGGTTACTGTTGGGAGAATATGGTTTGAAATATTTGTCTACCCATAGATATCTATTTCTTATTTTGCATAATTTTGGAATGATGCTTGGAATCAACAAAGCCAATAGGGCTAAAGATGAGGGCATGTCAATGCTCAATATACTTCATGAAACATGGGATGAAGAAATGCTTTGTGAGATGGGAATTTTCCTTTGTGGGAAGAACCACTTTATTTTATGTATCTCATGTATTGATGATGATGTTGGATAGCATATGGTTTTCACTTGGCACTTATTGGAGAAAGAAGGGCATCTAACTATACAGTTGGAGGTGATTCTATGCATTCTTGAGAGACAACTTTGGAACCAAACATGCATAACACATTGCAGAAAATTGAGGAGGACTTCCTTATGTGAATACCATTTGGAGGGGAATGGATGGATTTACATCTAATTTTGCAGTTTCTTGAGGACAAACAACATTTTTCCGGGGAGGACTATAATATTCCTAAATTTTCACATGATATTTGGAATATTAGAGTTCTTAATTTTCTTAATTAATTAAGTAAATAAAAGGGTGGAGGGACCCATAATCCTCAAGGATGAATAAGATCCACTTTTGATGTGTGAATGTGGATCAATTTAACATAGATATACATAATGGAGCAGTGGAGCAACTACTAATGTGAAAGGAGTGGAGATCATGTCTCATTAATGAGATAGATCATAGAGGTTGAAGCAATCAATTGAGATCATGGAGGGGATCTAATGTAAGATCATAGAGCATTCATGATGAAGTAATGGAGGAAATAGTGCATTTAATGCACACATGATGGAGAGGGTGCACATTGTATGTAGACATGATGGAGGACTTGGAGAGACAGCGCAGTCAACCATGGAGGATTATGTCCACATGAACAACGCAGTTTAGAGGTGGGCCAAGGCTTGGGAAGGATCACTTTGTATATAAAGGAGATGAAAGCAAGATTGGAGGTGTGCTTCAGTTTATGATTTGATGATATGTTTAGATCTAGATTTGTCAGGTGACATTTCCATGCACTCTTATGTTGTTTAGCATAGGGTGTTCCCGAGCAGGAATCCCACCCTTGCCCAAGAAGGACTTGTATGCCTACCCTGGGAAGGTTATTCTAAACTTCCATTCATCATCGGGCATTGGTGCCACACCATTTCCACTCTCTGCAGAACACATACCTTCAGGAATTACACAATTTTTAAATATTATTTTGGGAGGATGAGGTTGTCTTCAGTGTTTCAGCTGGAAAACTGGTGAAGGATTATTCCTACCACCTTGGACTTCAAGATCAGAAATCCTAGGGCCTCATTTCAGATCTGGCATCATGCAAAAATTTATTTACCTCCTATCAGAAGTAATCCCATCAAGGATTACGCAGTCCATCATTGCATATCCAGAGGAGGAATAAAGTTGCTAGCATTTCAGCAAGTAATCCTGTGAGGGATCATCCCCTCACCTTGCCATCACTGTTTCCATCAGCCTGGAGCTTATTTCAGCACAATTCTGTAGGAATTGAGTCTCTCCCTCTCGTACAGCATAGTTTTCCCAACAGCTATAGTTTCAGTTGCTGCATATTGAAGGAGGAGGAAGAAGAGACAAGATATCAAGCTCCTAGCTTGGAGATATGAAGGAGGGATCAATCCTCAAAGCCTAGATCTACTTTTATAACATATTGCAGCCATCTTTGGATCAGATCTAGCTCCAGATTTGCATAACCCAATAATCAGAGGATCAAACCATAGGAGGGTGATTTTCCAAATTCATAGATCTGGAAAATCCTTTCAAGGTTACCTTGGGTTTCCATCACATTGGTCAGTTGTTGAATCTTGGCACCATCAGAGCTCCTAAGCTCCATAGAACTGCATTTCCTTTTCGGCAGCTATATGTACATCATCAACAAAAGGAACATCACAACATTGCTTCCTATAGCTCACCAATTACGCAGTGCTAGTTGTATCACGTTTGCAGGGTCATTCTAGGCCACTTCTTTGGCTAGAGTACCTCTATTTTTACACTGTCGTAACTGTAATCCATCTCCAATGAATAAAATGGCTCAGATTCTCTGTATATTATGTTGTTGTCTTTAGATTTATTATTTATCTTGCTGTCGTTCTTATATTTTTTTTTAGTGTTACTGCATTCTCCCTTTTGGGATATTACAAATTCTCCCATAATTCTAACAAAATTTTGATAATACCCTGTCAACTCGAGAAATCCTCACAGATGCTTTATGGTTGTGGGGATTTTACATTCCTTAATGGCTTTAATTTTTTTAGGTTCTACCTTAACACCCTCATGAGATACAATATGACCCAAATATTCCACCTTCTGTACTCCAAAGAAATATTTGGAGGTTTTTGCATATAATTTTTCTCCTCCAATAGTTTGAGCACCCAGTCAACATGTTGAACATGATCCTTCTAAGACTATATGTAGATTAGTATATCATCAAAAAATACAAAAAAAAAAAAAAATCTATGGAAGGGTTTGAAAATGGAATTCATCAAACCTTGAAATGTACAAGGTGCATTGGTAAGGCCAAAAGGCATGAGCAAAAATTCATAATGACCCTCATGAGTTCTAAATGGAATTTTCAGAATGTCTTCAATCTTCATTCTAACTTGATGATATCCTGAATTAATATCCTACTTAGTGAATTAAATTGCTCCATGTAATTCATCCAATAATTCACCAATGAAATGAATGGGAAATTAATCTTTAATAGTGATATTGTTGAGCTCCATATAATCTGGGCACATGCACCATGATCTATCCTTCTTGTGCACCAATACTACTGGAGCCGAAAATTAAATTTGACTAGGTTGAATTATACTGGCCTCTAGCATTTTTTCAACCATATGTTCAATTTCACTCTTTTGGGCATATGGATATTTGTAAATCCTGATGTTTGGAGGAAAAATTCATGGAATGAAATGAATATCATGATCGTAATCATGAATAGGTGGGAGCCCTTTGCGAGTCTCAAATACCTTGGAATGATTGTTCAAGACTTTTTGGTGATTTGGAGAAATAAATGATTTTGATGTTTGAACCTACAATGAGCATAATTGTGGAATTACACCCTGTTGTTCTTTATTTAGAAGCTTTGTCATGGAATTAGAGCTGATTATATTTCCTTGTTTCCCTGCGATACCTCTTAATTCAACTTCCTTCCCTTCCCAAAAAAATTTCAAGAAAATTTCTTGAAAATCAAAATCTACTGTACCCAAAGATTGTAACCATTGGACACCTAGTACAACATCAACGCCACCCATTGGAATAGAGAGCATTGTACTATTCAATACATATTCCCCCATGGTTATCTTGATATTATGCCACTTTCCATAGCAATTTATAGTTCCTCCATTTACAACCATCACTTGACACTCTGGTGCTGGGTATAGGAATCAATTCAATTCCTTGGATATCTTACAATGAATAAAATTATGGGTATTACCCGAATCAATAAACACTATTACCTTTTTCTTATTGATATGTCCTTCTATCTTTGGAGTTTGAGTGGTAATTCCTACCAATGCATTACAAGATATGGTCAGATTCATTTCTTCTTTCTCTAGGGTTGGTTCTTGGTGTATATCCTCTTCTTTTGAAGTTTCTTGTTCCTTTTCTTCCTCCTCTTCACAATCTATGTAAAATTATTTCTTCTCAACACACTTATGACCTTTAGTGTATTTTATATCATAACCGTAGCAAAGCCCTTTTTCTCTTTTTTCTTCCAATTGTTGTGGTGTTAGCCTTGTAGGTTGTGGAAGGCTAGGAGAAACAACACTTCCATATTTATAGTTGTGAGTCGTAAGCTTCCTTGTTTCCATAATTTTCTTTCAATTTTTCTTGTCAAAATGAATGCCTAATCCAATGAATCAGGTTCCCAAATGTGGAACTCATGTTGGATGTTATCCTTTAAATTCCATATGAAGAAATAAATCCTATGCTCCTATGAAATATCATTTACCCTTATATTCAATTTTTGGAGGTCTTCAATGTGCTCTTCCATTGAACCCTTTTGTTTGAGATTTATCAATTGGATAAATAATGTGTTTCTCTTTGTATCCTCATAACATGCTATCATTTCCTCCATAAAAATTGACCAAGTGAAAAGTGGTTTATGAGAAAAAACCATCGATACCATACAAAATGATTGGGTTCTAAATATAAATTTGAAATGCATACCTTTTGTGTGTGTTGCACATTATGGAGATCAAAATATTGCTCCATCTATAGTATCCATGTTATCGTATCCTTGCCATAAAAATTCCTCATATCTATTGTTGGAATGTGGTGGTTCTTAAACCCCACATTTGAGTCTCTAAAATCATGATTCATATTCCCTTTTTCCTTATCATGATTTTCATGGATTGCCTTGTCACCACCGATAAGCCTTTCTTGCAACAAATTTGTCAACACTTCCAACTTGACATTCATCGCATCAATGTATACTTTAAAAACCTCCATGTTTCATTTTCATCCATAAATGTCCCCTTTTAATCCGTCCATGTCATCTTTGATTTCTCTTTCTGAGAGTTAAATTTTTCTCACTTGGTCCCTTAAGTTCGATTTATCACGTGGAAATTCTTCCTCTTCATGCGGAATAGTATATATTTCTAAAGGATTAATGGGTGTAGAATCATTTTTTTTGGGAAGAATTTTAGAAAAAAATACTAATATCTATGCTTCAATATTCCCTTTGAATCACTTCAATAGATTTTTTTAAACAAAACTTATGCAAATTTTTAAAAGCAATACACACCTTTTTCTTGCTTTATAGGAGATCTATATTGGGTATGTTGCATCTCTATAATTTCAGATCCTCAAGCTATAAAATTTTGCTTTTTTGTATCCCTTTTATTCTTCTTTCCAACCCCATAAATTAGACTGATATTGGAGTCTTCAATAAATATCTATTCATGATCTCCCATGATGACATGTTTATATAATTTTTTAGTAGAGCGAATTTGTATGGAGTTCCATGTCTCACTGTTTCAACCTTCGGCCTTGAAATTTCCACAAGAAAAACCAATGTCTGTTATATTTCAGCCTGTTTTTACAAAATTCCAATCAGATCCTTGAAACAAAATTTATGATGATTTTCCCTAGATCCATTGCTTGAGACTGAATTTTGGAGCCTGTAAAATGTAGGTTTTAAACCTGTACAGAAATTATCTTCAAACGAATTCTTAAAAATGAAAATAAACAATAGAAATAGCATAAAAAATAAAACAGATATACACATAGATTTTTCCCCTAGATCCCAAATCAGGACTACTAGCTTGATTTTTCATTATATTCCTTTTAGTGTTACAACACACACACACACACACACACACACACACACACACACACACACACACACACACACATATACATGCCGAATCATTCATAAAACCCAATCCATTAACCCTGGATTAGAACGTAACCTTAGTTCCCTTGAACGAATCTATAAAATACTAGGGGCTGAAAAAAAATTATACCCCAAAACCATGTGCAAAACCATGCACAAAACCATAGGTGGGTTTGCCTACCTAAAATAGGGTCCAATTTGTTTTTTCCCGAGGCGCTACCCCAGACCTCGTGTAGGGGGCTACCCACCCCATGAAAACCCCTCGATGGGGGGGATGTTGCCCCCCTTGTGACCCCCCTGCTACGTCCGAAACAAAAAATAATGGGGGATATCGCCCCCCTATAACTGCCCCGTGCATATGACTATTCATGGAAAGAATATAACACATATCCAACACAAAATACCTAAATTCCCCCAGATAATATCTCATAAAATATAGTGAACCAAGATTTGAAATTTTTACAAGAAGTTCATAAAGATTTTAGCTCTAGGTGGTCGCAATTTTAGTTTTTGAAGCATTTTAGAAAACAATTTATACCGAAAATTCCAAGATGACCTGTTTGAAGAAGCGAAACCCTAGAATCCAAAGCTTTGATACCAAATGTTATGCAACCAACTCACAAAATAGAAGAAAATATAGATAAACGATTTAAAAATTATCCTCTTTGAGGGGGAAACCTCCTTTACATTACACAAATGAATAATTCTTGGATGATTCAATGAAAAACCCCCCTTTCTATATTTGGGAGTCTAAGTGGTCATAATATAATCAAAGCCGACATAATGTAAGGGCACGACAATAACCATAATGGGCTTCTATGGGGAAAAATAATAACAATATGGGTACTACATGGGCACAACAATAAAAATAAGGGGGCTACACTAAAAATAAGGGGATACACTAGTATTATAGGGAGCTAACACTCTTAATAAGTGATGTCCCCAGAGCAAGACAACCTAATATACATTAATTATGGATTTGATTATTATAGATTAACAATATTCTAAATCCATGTTATATAATATTAGTCATTCAATCATCTCTAAACTTTTAAGTCATCATTAATATGTTTCCTTAGGCACAACTCATCCCAATTCGAATTCGATGTTCTAAGCTTGTAGGTTTCCTCTCTAGTATGTGGGAGATATCCTATAGAAACATGACACACCTATTGGTATTGATATTATTTCCAATCGATGTTCATCCTATGATCATATACCTCATGAATTTCTTTGATTCCATACCTCATTCATGGAAGAGACTCAACCATTGGACCATAATTCCATCTAAATTATTAGGCCCACCAATACTAATGGGTCACCCGTCATCCCCAAAGAAAAATCTCATTCTTAAACATTAGCATATATTTTCACATGCTGCCACAATAACAATTTATATATAGTTAATTACAAATGTATGTTATATTTTCCTTCATCACTTGTGAACATTTTATGACCTTTGTATAACCACAAAAATTGTATAATTTGATCTCAATGATTTTAGAGCTAAGGAACCAATCAATCTTCATACTTAATATAAAGAATCATTTTAATTCGATCCTTCTTCTCTTAAAAGCATAATTTTTTTGTGATTGGAAATGTTATTAGTATACCACAATTTGGGTAAAAGATCCTATACAATAATTCAATAAAGTGGGCTACCAATTGTAATCCACTTATTGTTTACTATTTTCAGCATGAAGGAATAAAATTTCATAAATATATATGTATGTCCATAACTCATGTATCACTTAATCACTCTAATTACTCTCTTTTCACGTCTTGTCATTCTAGGTTGACCAAAAATTATGAGGGATACCACATATTTTATCCTTATAAATCTTGAAGGTTTCTCTTTTTCCCTTTCTCCCTACATAACTTTATCCAACATTTATTGTTAAGATAGGGCATTAATCACCTAAAATTTCCTTTATTCATTAAAACCCTTGTGGACATACATATCCTTCCAAATTATCATTCTAATAATGGGTTTATCCTTCTAGGGCTAGTTTCCTACTATCTTCTTGTCACTAATAATGCATACCAAGGATACAAAAACTATTTTTTTTTATAAGTCAAATTTCTATTCATAGACTCAAAAAGGAGTACATCCAAGAAAAAATGCAAGTAGTCTCACCCTGACCAGGTTTGTTTACTACTGGCGAAAGCATATGAAAATGAAACAAAAATACAAAGAGAGACACGATTCATAATTTATAATTCCATAGGTGCTAGTAAACAGATAATACAAATAAAACAATTGTATCCATGCTAAGTGTCAGAGGTGATGGAATTTGGTTTGTCCGAAGTTGTACCAGGAGGCAGCAGAGGGAAAAAGGAGCATTAGACATGCTCTTCGAAATGGGCCATCCAACTCTCTAGTTTCTCGACCTTTTATAAATGCAATTTTTGGCCATTCTAGACCACCACAACAAGCTCCCGAGTATGACAATGAAAATAATGAATTTTTTTCAGTGTATTTATTAGTTTTGTTTGCTCCACTTGGCAAAACCATTCTGAGTTCTCGAGTCATACCAAAACATATTGAATCACCTCACAACAATGTCTGATGCAGCAAATTTGTTGTGGTTTGCAACCAACCTGACACATTGGAACCCGACACCCAGATCCACCATGGCAGGCCGAGTCCCCTCTCAGTCGAATTAAAAAAGCAAGGTGACATGGAATTCTGGTAGAACCCCCTCATCTTCCCCCATGATGAGCAGACCCCACACTTCTCCCCCCTCAAGCACCACCACCTCTACCTCCAAGAACCCCTCGGTGGTCCTATCCTCTGGACTACTGTCACTATTAACAGATATAAGCTTGAGTTGAGACCGATACTTAGCCACACTAGACCCTCCTAAAATTGGGGGAAACTCAATGGAAGACCTCCCTAAATGCAGATTTTTTAATTTTTGAAACTAGGGTCAAATTCCACTTTGGAAAACTCAGATGGTTAATATTATAATTGCATTAGATTCCTATTTTTGAGAGGACCAAAATTGACCTATAGATTGCTCCAATTGGTTAATCAGAAGTTAAATAATGAATTATTTTATTTATTAATGAAACATAATGAGCTAGCCTTAACACATGTGGATTTTGTCAAAGCCCCAAGCATTCCCTCAAAAAAGCCATATATAGAAGTGACCTCAAGATCATTCTCACACATTCGCTCATGCTATTTTCTTCTTGCACTTTTTTATTTGGATCGTATTTTCTATTTTGGCTCACATAAGTATGTCAGGAGAAGCTCGTACAGGGTTTAGGACCACAGGTGAGAGGCTTGTTATGATCTGGGTCTTCTGATCATAACCGTGGGTAAAATACTACAATTTTCATGCTAGGGTCGTGGGCTTAACTTGTCAAGGTAATGGCTAAGCTGCTATAGCTGTGGGTTGAGAGAGTTAAGGTCACGGCTAGGGTTTCTGGGCTATATTAGGCTTATCAGTACCAGAGCTGTAGGAAAATAATGTCTAGGTCATGACTAAGGAAGCTTTATTCATGGGCTAAGAGTGTTGAGGTCACGACTATGGGATTTTCTGGGAAGATCTTAGTTGGGTCACATCCAGTTTCTTGGGCAGTTCCTTCATACATCTGCCACTCAGTCACAGTTGCTTCAAATCAGTCTTTGACAACATAATAGATTCATATCTAGGACTTGGGAGTTGATATCACTTGGTTTCAATTATCTATTTGATTCCTGCTCTTGATGTTTTAGATTTGCAGATTTATAGATCTAATCTATTTGTTTCTGCTGCATATATTTATTGGGCTCTTTGTTCATATCTAGGACTTGGGAGTTGATATCACTTGGTTTCAATTATCTATTTGATTCCTGCTCTTGATGTTTTAGATCTGCATATTTATAGATCTGATCTATTTGTTTCTGCTGCATATATGTATTGGGCTCTACTGAAATTTTTTATGACGATCTATTGAAGAAGAATATTTGAAAGGGTTTCCCCCATAGTGGGATTTTTTTCCCTGGTCTTGGACCAATCTGCTATCTCTTATGGTTTTTATATTGTCTTCTTTGTCATTGTATGTATTTTTCTATCTTCAGTTATAGTTTGTGATTATTTACACTGCTAATAATTGGATGCATTGTTAATGAAGATGTAATTTGGGCTAAAGTAATTGATACAACATAGAACAATCTGAAAAATTAACATGGTTTAAGAGCTAAGGTGAAGGACAAGCCCAAAAGAAGACAAGTAGTGAAGCCCTCATTATCAAAAAGCAGATCTACAAGTCAAAGTCAAGATGTCTTCCTCTACCTTCAAGGAGCATGAGAAATTGGGTGATGCATCAAACTTTGCTGCATGGAAATTCAGGTTGGATATCATAGATGAAAACAACGATGTGCTAGAATATATTCAAGGAAGGATTCCCGAGGCTCGAGAAAATGCCTCCGCTTCTATCAAGAACATATATAGGAAAGGTGACTCCAAAGAAAAGAAAATCATAGTTGATGGTTTACAAGATCATTTAATTTCACATGTTGGGAAATTAAGAAAGTCTAAAGACATGTATGAAAAGATAGACGACATGTATGAAGTTAACAATTTGGATGAGATTATCACCTTGAAGATCAAATCAAGGAAATGAAGATGAACAAAGGTGAAATTGTTCAATATTACTTTATGAGGATCTCTTGTCTTAGATATCAACTACAGAGGGTTGGAGAGAATGTGCCTGACAGAGAGCTGGTTGTCGTGACTCTTAGATTTCTTCCTTCTGTTTGGGAAACATTCATTACTACAATCAGCAACAACAACGTTTTCTTGAAATTTGATGAAATTGTTGGAAATATTACTCAAGAAGAATCAATAACGATAGAAAGAGAAATAATTCAGAAGCATGAAGAGGGAGAACCTACTGCATATATCACCCATAACAAAAGGAAGAGGCCAAAAGGAGGCCCTTCAAGAAGACCTCCTCCTCAAAGCTCAAAACGAAGGAATGAAAGGTCACTATCCCATATTGAATGCTTTAACTGACACAAGAAAGGTCATTATGCACGTGATTGTCCTGAGAAGAGAAAGAGGCCAATATACAACACCAAAAGCAACAAAAATGATAAGGGAAGAAGAGAAAATCAAAGGAAAAACCACGACAGAAGATATGAAAGAAAAAGATATTCTTCAAGTGACCATGAAGAAGAACATCCTCGTCAAAGGAAGTCAAGGGCTCCCATGTATGAAAGTAGTCACTGTGAATAAATATGAATATATTCACATTTCTACACTTACTAGTTCTTCTCCACTGAATTCGTGGGATAGTTGGTTGGTTGATAATGGGGACACTCATCATTTCTCTAGATACATAGAAGTCATCTCTAATCTGGTAGAGAGGGAGACTAAACTGAAAATCATTCTTGGATATAACTGCACTCATTCCATAAAAGGATTTGGATCTGTTAAGTTTCAGTTGAACTCTGGGGAATCAATATTGTTGCATGACGTTATGCATGTGCTAGGTCTAATTAAGAATTTGATTTCTATATATACATTAGAAGATAAAGGGATGAGGGTTGCCTTCATCAATGGAAAGGTCTTATCTTGGCCTATTGATTCACATATGAAATATGCATTCACATTAGGTCTGAGATTTGAAGGAATCTACAAAGTCACGAGAAGGCCACTTCTATCATTGGTTCATAACACCAATCATCTAAGAGAATTGTGGCACCACAGGATGACTCATCTACACTATGATTCTCTTTTGAAATTGAAGAGATTGGTCTCAGGTATTCTCAATGTTCAAGCTCATCATGATGGATTTTTTCCAGGTTGCACGAGTGGAAAGAAAACAAGGGGTCCTTTCTCCTCCAGTAAGAACAAAACAATCAACATCCTCCATCACATTCATTCAAATATATGTGGTATGATTCTTGTGCATTCTATTGGTGGTCATCTCTACTACATCACCTTTATTGATGATTTCTCAAGAAAGACATGGTTGTAATGGTTAAGCATAAAGATGAAGCCTTTGAAAATTTCTATGAATTCAAAGCTTTGGTCGAAAATAATTCAGGGAAAAGAATCAAAGTTTTCAGGTCTGACAACGGAGGAGAATACATGTCAAAATAATTCATATAATTCTGCAAGAAAGAAGAGATAAATAAGGAAACTATTTTTCCTTATACACCTGAACATAATGGCTTAGCTCAAAGGAAGAACCGATCAATATTGGAAGCTGCTCGTGCCATGCTTCATGATCATAATGTACCAAATTTTTTTTGGTTTGAAGCCACACATGCTATTATATATGTTCAAAATAGAGTGCCTCATCAAGCATTGAAAAACAAGACTCCCGAAGAAATATTTTTAGGTTATAAACCCAACATCGGTCATCTTTGTATATTTGGATGTCCCGTATTCTTTCATGTGCCGAAAGAAAAATGAAAAAGCTAGAAACTATAAGAATAAAAGGTATGGTGATGGGTTGCTATGAAAACTCTAAGGCATACATAATATATATTCCTGGTCAAAGGAAGGTTGAAATTAGTAGGGACATAAATTTCGATGAAAATGCAACACTTTGTAAATAAAGAGACCTTCCTCTACCTCCCAAGGAATATTATGATGACATGGATATTATATATGGTCCTTTAATCCCTGAGTTAGATTGAATTGATGTTCCCATGGAACCCATGGATCCCTTGGATCCACCTCCTAGTGATACTTCTTCAAAGAAAATACCACTTTGGCTTCGCAAGACTGTACAAGACAATGAAAGAGGCATTCGCATTCGAATATCCTTCAGAGAAAGGAAGGAAACATGTAGGTATAAAGCATATATATCTGCTATGAGCACCATGATTCAATCTGAACCATCCTCATTTGAAGAAGCAGTCAAAAATCAAGTTTGGAAGGATGATATGGCCGAGGAATACAAATCTATTGTGAAAAATCATGTACGCGATGTTGTACCGAGACTGCATAGGAATTATGTTGTGAATTCAAAGTGGTTATTCAAGATCAAACATGGAATCGATGGAAACATTGAAAAATACAAAGCGAGCTTTGTAGCTCGATTTTTCTCTCAAAAAGAGGAAGAAGATTACTATGACATATTTTCTCATGTGGCTCGATACACAATTATTCGTTTGATAGTTTCCCTTACTGCTAGTCAAGGATGGAACCTTCATTAGATGGATGTAAATACCAATTTCCTTCATTGTATGTTATAGGAATAAGTGTATGTTGAAAAATCACAAGGATTTGAAGTGGAAGATTGAAAAATGCATGTTTGTACATTTTTACAAATCATTGTATGGTTTGAAGCAAGCTCTCCGAGCTTGGTATGGACACATTGACAACTATCTAATGAAACTGGGTTTCACAAGAAGAAATTTTTATCCCAACCTATATTTTAAGGTTGCCTAAGGTATTCCATTCATTCTAATTCTATATGTTGACAATCTATTCTTAAAAGGAAGTGAACCGATGATGATCGAATGTAAGAGGAAGTTAGCCTCTGAATTCGAGATGAAAGACCTTGGTCTTATGCACTACTTTTTGGGTCTTGAGGTGTGGAAAATGTTTGGTGAGATATTTATCTCACAGGGAAAGTATGTAGTAAAGCTTCTGGAAAGGTTGGAATAACCAAGTGCAAATCCATGACTACTCCGATGGAGATGAATTTTAAGAAGATGTGTGGAAAAGAAGCTGGACCTAATATGGAAAATCAATCTGAGTACAGAAAACTAATTGGGGCTCTCATGTTCCTTGTGAACACCCGTCCAGATATATGTTATGCAATTAACACATTGATTCAATTCATGTATGATCCCCTTAATTCCCATTGGATTACAACCATGTATGTATTGAGATACTTACATGGATCGATCACACTTGGTTTGAGATATTCTGCTGGAAATATTCAACTTCATAAATACACTAATGTTGAATGAGCATGTATTGTCTCTAACAGAAAGAGTACATCTGGAAGATATTTCAGTCTTGGTTCTGCCATGATATCCTGTGTTAGCACTGAAAATGTTAATGGTGTAATCACCATTGTGTCATTGTTTTCAATTTTTTTAATGTCCTAGTCCATGTCCAAGTTTGAGTCATTTATAATAAAGGTTAAAACCCACATCAAGGTATTTTTAAGTGAATAGGTATCATAGTGCTTTAGAGTCCTAAAATAAGTTAAAATTACTATTTTGACTTATGTTAGTGTTGAAGGTCAGTTATTGTTTGGGTAATAAAGTTGTAGTCATCTTGTCTGGAATAATAGCTACCTTTGTTGTGATTTCATTGTCAAAATAGTAATGCAGTAAAGGGAAACTATTTCTCAGAAATGAAATTTATATATTTCACATAGTGAAAAGGGTAGCTATTTCACTAAGATTTTGGCTATCTCAATTCAGAGGTAAGGACAATTGTTCATCAAGTATATAGGAGAAGCAAAGAATGTTTTAATGGCAAGGACGATTCATATTTGAAGATTATGGTAGACCCTTATGCTATGAATATATTTGTTATTTTAATTAAGATTAATTATTATTCGATCAAAGGGGGGTTATTATTAATGGATGGTTAACTTACCTAGGCTTCTAACCTATAGCTATTTCACCTAAGACAAGTAGAAGTCATAGTACAAGGAATCTAACATTTAATGAGAATATGGAGTGTGAAGCTTAGTGGAATGACTTGGCGTTGGTTTTTGAATTATTTCAAAACATGTCATTACTCCTTGTCATAATTACAGGTGCGAAATTAGAGAAGAGAGCTCGGTGATCACTCAACCTAAGTCCATTGTGCATGCTACAAGTAAACAAAGACTAGTCCCCCAATGAGCATTTTAAGTTTTAAAAGTAGGAAAATCGAGGTTTCATGGACAATATTGCAACCAGAGTTCAAAATTTATGTTTGTGAGTAGTTTAGCTATCAGAAAAATGGGGAAAGGAGGAAATGTTAATACGTCAGAGCTAGCTAATACAAGATTTGTGGATGCAAGGTCTAAATCACAGTTTAAATCTGCAGGTTGGTATAAATTCCTCCAAAACATTTCTTGGGAGAACGTGGCTCTAGCTCAAGCTTTCGCTGAGTCTTTCGATGGTGAAAAAGTCAAGTTAGGCATAAAAACATTCATCATTTCCAAGGCTATCATAGCCTGTGCAACCCAGACTTCTGCAATCGACGAACGTTGGTTTGAAAGAAAAGCACTGCCTAAAGAATTAAGTTCTTACCTTAATCTTGAATATGCTAATATGAAATGGAATTCAATTGCTCACATTTATTGTTTTAAAGCTGAGTGGAAGCATGTTGTTACCTCAGTCCAGAAATACATCAGATGCGAAGGGAGGTTTTCTTCTGTTCATAGTTATCAGTTGAGATTCCTTGCCCGCATCTCAGGAGAGAAACCTTTGAGCCTACCCTATTTTCTGTATAAATATCTGCTTAAAATGTCCCTCAAGCTACAAAAAATTCCAAACTACTCCTTGCACAATTTGTATCACAGAGGGCTGATTAAAATTTTAGTTGTCTATCATCTTAGAAAGAAGAAAATTACTTAGGATAGGTTTTTAAGAGAGGAAGGGTTTGGCAACATTAATTCCATAAGAAAGATAGGGAGCCCAAAGAATAAAGACATCCATGAGAAAACCAGTGTTGCCCTTGTTTCACATAGTTCACCATCTAACTCAATACATTCATCAAGCTTCTGTCAAATTAGCCCTACCTCTACCTCAGCCAAAAGGCTAACTAGAAGCTCAAGTAGAAAGGATGCAAATCCTACTCCTACACTAGTAGTTGCAAATCCTACTCCTACACCAGCAGTCTCAACAATTGATGAATTTTATGTAAGTAGCTCACTAATGGAATTCGAAACCCTAAGGTATTTCATGGATGAATACAAGAAGGATCCGCAACAGAAAAATGCAAAGTATCCTAAGAAGCCTATGTCAAAGGACAAAGAAAAAATTTCCTCCTCTTCATGAAGCCAACCTAAGAAGAAAATCTTCTTGGTAGAAGAACTAGTGGAAGTCAACCCTGGTCTTCTTGCACCTAAGCATGTTTTTTCACCAGTGGAATTCAACCATGGTATGAAAATTTCAAGCCAAGTTCTTGAGTCATCTTTTCAAATGCAGCCAAGTAGTGGCACATCTCTCACAAAGTCCACCCTCTCACATGTTTTCATTTCTCTCAAGAAAGGAAAACAGAAAATGGCAAAGCCTACCATCGTATAAGAGCCTACTTTGGCTAAATTGGTTTCCTCCATTTTTTCTTCAATCAAGAAGGGGAAGAAAAATGAGATACACACCTATTCCTCATATGAAGACAGTAGTGATCCTGAGTACACAGAGTCAGAAGATCAGGAGACAGAATCCAGTAAATTTATACATGGAGAAAAGAGGTCCAAATTCATCCCTAATGCCTGTGTCAAAAGACCTCATACTAGACCAAAAAACAAACTCAGGCCGAACAGTAAGCTGATTTCCAATCCTAAACTAAGGGATGAAATTATCAACATTGAAGAGGGCCTAAAAGACAAAATTGAAAGGAAGAAGAAAACTCAGTCAAAGATCCAAGCACAGAAAAGGAGGTTTGATAAAAGGTTCACTAAACTAGAGGCCATTAGAATCTTTTATTATATCCTGGACCTTTGATGAATGAAGAACGGGGCTAAGTTGGAGAAATTTTTTGCTTAAATGTTCCATGTTTTCTGGATATATCTACCTTTTCTGCGAAGGTCTCAATTATTTTGAAATATCAACATGTGATGGAAATGGGCTAATTTTTGTTTTGAATCATGATTTTGAAATTAAACAGATAAAGTGGAGGGGTTATTTAGTTGCAATGGATGCTACCAAGTGTTTTATATCCAACCTTCTCTGAAATATCATGGTTCTATTTTTCACATTTAAAAGGAGACAACAACATGTCACTTCCATTGTTTTTACACTTTTTGCTAAGGATTGGATGCACTAAAACAGGAGAGTGGTCTTCAAATAGGCTGCCAGCTCTTACAACCATTTTGGAGTGACGAACTTCATGATGCTTTCATGATGTTTATCTTTTTTTAATATATCACTTTGTAATTAAGAATAAGGGATAAGCCTCACCTCTTGCACATGGTTGTAATGACTTTTGAAATAGATTTACCTTTTTTTGTGGAAGATGACAATATCATATTTTGTATATATATGCCAAACTAAGATGAAGTCAAGGTTGATGGTTTTAGAATTTGACTCATATGATTTGTAATATTTTTTGTGAATGAAATGGAATGATACTACTAAGGACTTATTACCAATTTGTTGTGTGTATTGTCTACTTTACTTGTGTTTCCATATCTACTCTCTTTTAGTTTCAGTTTGCAAACCGATATGCTGTTATGTATACTTATCAGTCTCTTAAACATGCTATGTATTTTATCAGTTTTTGTTAGTCTCACACAGTGAGCATTCCTGGTAAAATACATATTGTAATAGTGGAAGAGCATCATTCATGATAGTTATTCTCCATGATATTTCAATGAGAATCTTGTCAGTCTAGAAATAGCTTTCTCTTAATGGAATATTGTCAAACTGCTATTTTTGTGAATTTATACTAAATGCAGTAGTTTTTTGTTTCACAGACCTACTGTTTCCTCATATCTCACAATTTCCTCTCCTCATAGGCTACAAACTTGCACTCTGCTACCACATCAGATTCCAATACCCTAATTAGTAGAACTGTGGATTTGACTGAAATCTCTTTTCAGTGTATCAGATTTTATACCATCTACCAACCCATAAAAAAAATTAGTAAAATTTCCTTAGAGTTTAGGATGTGTCTGGCCAACCGCTTTCTGCACTCCAAGTGCCAATTCCAAAGCCAAAATATTTTGGTGCGTCTTTCAAGAGACAAAGGCATTATATCAAAGTATTCTCTCGAGTCTATTTTTATGAATTGATGATAATCAATTCTTGATGGTGAAAAAGAATTGGTGACCTAAATAAGACTAAAAATTTGTTCACCTGGAGACTCCACAAAGAGGAAGAGGGGTTTCAAGACCTCCTTCTACAAGGAGGAATCTTAGATCTCCAACTGTGACTCCAGTTGTTGACCCGGAGAAAATCATCAAAGATGCTAAAGGAAAGCAGAGATCAGTTGAGGCCACATCTCAGTTAGTGAAGAAGGTACACAAAAAGTACGTTACAAAGAAAAAGGTACCTTCATATACTTTAGAATCTAAAGAGCTTTTAGTTCTAAAAAATTCTGCTGAAAAATCTCAAGTTGAAGCTACTCTAGAAAATAAAGTGGATGTTGTTAACCTAGGCTCAGCTGAAAGTTTTTCTTACTCATCACCTAGTAAGTTTGAAATAAGTATTGTTCTAGTTAAAGAGGAAGAAATTGAATTTCTAAGTGTTGATAAGAAATCAGAAGATTTTGTGCTTACTGAAGGGGAATTAGAACAAGTATTGGCTATTGCACCTTTTCTTTATAGGGATGTTTTAACTGAAGAAGACTTTAATACTATTTTAAATTTCCTTCAAACTCATCCTGAATACCAGTCTCTTATCACCCCTCAGCAAGAGTATTTTCCCTTTTCTCCAAATCCAACTGTTGGGTCATCTTCCTCTCATCCACTTGAAGAGTCTGTAACTGAAGGTCTTACTTTTAACTTATCCAATTTCCTTGCTCATAAAAATAAAGTTGAATTAAATCCATCCCCTCAAGAGACAAATTTAGATTCTGATTATTATACTAAAGGAGAAGTCAAGACATATTTTGTTCATCTATTTGAAAACCCACTCTTTTTAGTTCCAAAGCCTGAAAAATCAACTCAAGATCCCCAATTTTTTAGTGTCCTAAATCAGAATCATAATTCACCCATTGTAATTCATATTTCTCAAACAACTACATTAGTTGTACATCAACAAAATATGGCCCAACATACCCTTACAAGGATGCAGCAGATAGTGGCTGTGAGATATGCGTCACTTGTTCTCCCTCAACCCTTGCATCCACTTCCCCAAGGAGATTACTTGAAATATCTTCCAAAATACATTGGGGAGGGAGAAGGATTTTCTGCTGAGGAACATTTAGTGGTTTCTATAGTTATTATGACAATCATAATATTGAACATGAATATGTCTAGTCAAGAATATTTGTTCAAAGCTTGGATGGTGAAGCTCTAAAATGTTTTAGAAGTTTGGCTCGAAATTAAATAATAGGAATTGATGAATTAGAAGAGATATTTGTGAAGCATTGGGATGATAGGAAAGAATATGTTTATTATCTTACATAAATTGGAACTCTGAAGAAGAAAGAAGATGAGTCATTAGTTGATTTTACTAAGAGGTTTAATAATATTTATCAGAAAATTCCCGAAGAAATTAAACCCACTGAAACCACAGCTATGATAAATTTTGCAAATGCTTTAGATTCTCAGTTTTCCTTATGGTTGAGGGCTGAAAAAGCACAAACATTGACAATTATGGAGGAGGTTTCAATTGGAGTGCAATATAATCTCATGGCTTCTAATAAATTAAAAATGGAGGAAGAAAAGGCAGCAAAAGACAAAAAGAAGATGAAAGAGCAAAAAAAATATTCTTCTAAGTCTCTTTCAGTAAAAGAAAAGATCGATCAAATGTCCAATTTGATCAAGGGACTTGCCTCTAAGATGTCAAAATTAGAGGTAGAAAATAAACCACCTGCTAGAGCCAACCAAAATGGAGCTAATAGAAATCAGGCTTGCTTCAGGAGGCCTTTTCAGCCTCAAAAAATACTACAGCACCCAAGGAGGAATGCTGATGATCAAAATGTTCAGCCTCCTTTGAATAATTTTGTTGAAGAAGAACTACAACAAAATGAGGAAGAAAAAAAATAAATAAACCTTGTGGAAGAGACTTCACAGCCAACATGTTTGACATTGTAGGAATATGAATATAGTTCAAGGATTTGTTTGTTTTCTGATGATATGAATGCTTAAATTTATGCACAGAATGATAAAAAATAGCAAGCAGTTCAAAACAAAAATTACACTTTGAGGTCCAAAGGTCCTGTTCAGCATCCTCAACAAAAATCAGATTCAGATAAACAAGCTGCTAAATATAAGACCAAGGTAAATGAGGTTCATCCACCTCAAAATTCTGCCCCAATTGTTAAAATTACTACAAAAAATAAGGAACTAGTTCCAATTTATTTCAGTTTCAAATATGAATTGAATAAAATCAAAATTCCAGTCCCACTCCTGGAATTATTGAAAAATCCAGCATATAAAGAGTCTTTCAAAAGTCTGCTACAACCTCCTCTCACTCCTAATTCAGTCAACCTTGAGGATGAGCATCCCATTATTTATCTAGGTTGTCATGTCCAAGACCAAAATGATGATAACACATCGCCTTTCTATTTGTTACTTAACACACATGACAAATTGATGAATAATTATCTGTTAGATTATGGAGCTTCCCACAATCTCATGCCAAAAAAAGTGATGGATGAATTGGGATTAGAGATCAACGAGCAATACCATGACCTCTACACCTTTGACTCCAAAAAAAATCAAGTGTCTAGGGGTGATTAAGGACTTAGTTGTTTCCCTTACTCAGTTGCCTATGAAGAGCTTGGTGATGGACATTGTGGTTTCCGAAATTCCTTCTAGATTTTGGATGTTACTTTCCACATCTTGGTCTAAGAAATTGGGAGGTACCCTTCAGATGGACATGTCATATGATACCATCCTAGTATTTAGAGGGGAATTCAGAAGGTTGTATAGGGAAACCCAAATGGTCTACATCATTAGTGATCAACACAATCCATCTAACCATCAAATATATGCTAAAGAAAAGGAATTGGGGTCGTGAATTCTACACCTTGCTGATGATGATAATTATTTCTTGCCTCAAATAAGTGAAAAACAACACTTTCAAGGTGAAAATGACCAGTATTCAGAAGGAGGAAAGATCTGGAAATTGAACTTTGATGGAGCCTCATCAAGAGAAGGATCGGGAGCCGGTGTAGTCCGCATTTCTCCTACTCAGTAGAAGGTGACCATATCATACAAACTGCAATTTTCTACCACTAACAACATTGTTGAGTATGAAGCACTTGTGCTGGGTATGAAGGCAGCGAAATATTTGGGATAAGAACAGATAATTGCCTTTGGTGATTCAGAATTGGTGATTAAGCAGGTGAGAAACAATTACCAACTGAAAAATTTAAAATTGAAGAATTATAGGAATGAAGTTTGGGATTTGATTGAGCATTAATTTTCAGCATTTAATATAAATTTTGTCACTAGAGAAGAAAATAAAATTGCTGATTCACTAGCTATTGCTACTAGTAATTTCAAAGTTCCTTTAGATGTCAAGGCAACCTATGATCAAATAAAAAACAAACCTTCAATTCCTAATAACATCAAACAATGGCAAGTGTTTGAGGATGACAAGGAAATTCGTAAATTTTTAGAGTGTGTTGAAGAGTTTGCATACATACAAATTGATGATGAGTAGGAGATTGTTGAAAATCGAAATGGTAGCCCTTTCAAGAAAACTATGATCGGGAAAAACATTATAGATCTAAAAACTAACTCTATTCCTAAGGGTTTAGTTCCTTTAGAAATATTGTTCGATAATAATGATGTTTTTCTCAAGCCTAAAAGAAAAGTTAATGGAGATAGTATAATAGAATGTAACATTAGTACGGAAGATCAACGAAAGTTAGTCAAGGTGTCAAAATTCCTTTCTCTTGAAACCAAAACTAAATATATCAAACTGCTGAAAGAATTTGCTGATATGTTTTCATGGTCTTATAGTGAGCTGAAAAATTATGATAGGAGCATAATGGAGCACAAGATCCCTTTGAGAATAGATGAAAAACATGTAGCACAAAAAATCAGATACATCAATCCCATGATGCTCCAAATCATTGAGAAAGAAATCAAAAAATTATGGGAAGCAAAGATAATTCTGCCTTTGAGATTTTCCAACTGGGTAGCTAACATAGTCTTGGTTCGGAAAAAGAATGGAGGGATAAGAATTTGTGTCGATTTTTGCAAACTGAACTGGTGTTCCTTGAAAGATAACTATCCACTACCCAAGATCGATTATATCTTGCAGAAGGTTGCAGGATCCAAAAGATTGTCAATGATTGATGGCTTTTTATGTTATAATCAGATTTCAGTTGACAAATAAGATAGAGAAAAGACAACATTTACCACACCCTAGGGTACATTCATGTACAAAAAAATTCCATTTGGTTTGATGAATTCAGGCGCAACCTTTCAACGGGCAATGGATATTGCCTTTGCGGGAGAAAAGGACAGATTTGTGGTCATCTATTTGGATGACATTACAATCTATTCAAAATATGATGAAGATCACTTGAAACATTCGAAACAAGTTTTTGACAAATGCAGGAAGTTTGGTTTGTCCTTAAACCCAAAAAATTCATCTTTTCCTGTCCAAGAAGGTAAGTTATTGGGACATGTTGTAACAGATAGTGGCATCTGTATTGATCCGGGAAGAGTACATGATATTCATAAGATTGGTTTGCCAAGGAATAAGAAAGAATTGCAATCATTTTTAGGGACAATCAATTTTCTGAGGCGTATTGTTCCTAAATTTGCATAGCTGATCAAACATATACATTGTCTTGTTGAAAAAAGATGCAGAATTTAAGTGGCGAGATGAAGCAAAGAATTATTTTTCAGCAATAAAGTCTGCCTTGACTAAAGCTCCAGTTTTTATTAGCCCTGATTTTGAAAAGGGTTTTCTGATTTTTTCATATGCTTCAGAAGAAACATTTGCAATTGTCTTACTACAGAATAACAAGGAGGGTTTGGAGCAGCCTATTTCATTTTTCAATCGTGCTTTAAGGGGTTGAATTAAAGTACATCTTGACTTAAAAACAAGCATATGCACTAGTTAAGGCTTTGAAGACTTTTCAAGTTTATGTGTTGCATTAAAAAATAATTGCTTTGTGCCCAATATCACTATTAAAGATGTGTTGTTGCATCTAGATATAGATGGCAAAAGGGGACGATGGCTGACCAAAATTCTGGAATTTGATGTTGAAATCAAACTAACTAAATTGATAAAAGGTCAGGGCTTGGCTCACTTGATGGTTGAATCTAACTACAAAGCTTTAAATTTGAATGTAGAGGCAGTTGAAGGAGAAGATGGAGAAGGTATTGCTAATTATCCTGAAATATTTAATTCATATTAGTACTAGGATATAGTTTACTTTTTGTTAAATTTCAACTGTCACTACAAGGAAAAGACCCTCTAGCAAAGGTTATAAAGGAGGTTTTTAGTGTTATAAAATTGGCCAAAATTGTCAAAAAAAACATATGCTACCACATCTATTTCTGGTAATGGAGGTTTTGGCGGAGCTTTTAATGGAAATTCAACACAACTAAAAAAAATGGGCAACCAGAGGTTATTATGGATGTTTTTTTATCGATGCTCTTATTAGGTTTTAACGCACCGGTGCGTATCAGTAGACAACGCACCAGGGCGGTCAAAGGAGAATGAACCAGGCCATTAAGGAAAACAACAACACTGGGCCTGGTGTTGGTGATACAATGCATGGGGCCATTCTAATTGGCCTTGGGATTTGAGCAGTGCCCATAGGTCGTATAAGCGCACCGGTGTGTGTATCTTTATGAGACACTGGTGCTCCGTATCACAAAAAGGAACTGAGATTTATAATTGGTATCGGTATTCGTGGGTGCACATGGCATCTAAAAATGCACTGGTGCTTATAGATACATAAACGCCCCGGTGCGCAGTATCACACAAACACATTGATATTTATAACTGGTATCGGTACTAGTGCAGTTCCCATGGAATCATAAATGCACCGGTGCATATAGACAAATAAACGCACTGGTTTTCATTTTGTTTTTTTAGAAACATCCACCTCTGACAGTCCAACTATTGTGATTGTTTTAAATTCATCATTCATCAAAAGTAGACACATCTTATAACAATATTCATATTAATCACATTTTTATTAATGCATTTGAATGTGCTGTTTGGATTAATTTGTTATATCATATCAGAATATTGTGGTTTTTAAAAATTCATTATTCATCAAAAGTCGACACATATATATAATCTTATAACAATATTCATATGAATTAAATTTTTATTAGTGCATTTGAGAACGACAATGGAGAATGCAATATAATAAATTAAAACATATTTTATGATTATATATATATATATATATATATATATATATATATATATATATATATATATATATATATATATTGATGCAGGAATTCTGCTAGAAAGCAGATCCCACATATACGAACACAACTGCTTTACGAACTCTGAAAATACTCAAAGTTTCTACAATAAATCATGGAAAACATCCAGCTCAATTAAACATGAAGGCAAAAAGAGCCATACAAATCAATTGCCTTAACTATATAAAAATTCTGTGGCCAGATATTACATTGGGTGGCCTCTTGGCTCTTGGCCCTTTAAACCACTCCTCACTCACTCCACTCTTAACTATCTCAGCTCTTCAACTATTCAAGTATGTTCTCCTCACAAAAACCACTCATATTTATACATAAATAATGAATTTAATTCACTCCAAAAATATCTCCACCTAATCCTCAACTAAATCTAATTTAAATTCATTTTAGGTGTGGACTCAACAAAGTCTCGTACATAGAATTCCTACTCCCTAATTTTTCTACCTAATTCTATTTTCTCTCATATCATTTTAATTAATAAAAGAATATTTAAAAAATCCTCACTTTTATAATTTATCTCCTATTTTATTTAAAAATAACAAATTAATTAATAAAACAATTAAAATGTCACACCCCCCATTTATTACATATTTAAAAATGAAAAATGGCCTTGATGCTCCTGCATCAGACTCTCAAGGTTGAAATTAATCATGATCACCTGATCATGTGTTCGGATCTCTGTGTCTGCCTCGATCCCATATCTTGTGCTGCAACTTCTCACTTGTCGCTACTTCTATATGTTGTTCTTCTCCAGGTCTCCACACTTTATGCTGCATTGCCCCACTGGCTATGCTTTCATAATCTTTTACTGTCTTTCTCTTGCTGCTTCTTCTTTGTTTTACTGCTACTGGCCTCTTCCGGGATACTTTCATCATTATCCACATCATCAGTTCAAATTCTCTGTCTAATAGATTTTCTCCAGCATCTGCAATAAAACCTGTACTAAAAAAACAATTGTTAGAATAAAAAACATAAGGCTTCAGTGCCCCTTCCACTGCTGCTGGAAAAATTTCAGTATGCTGCTCTGAAATTCCCTTGTCCATCAGCACATCAGTATGCTGATTTAAATCCTCTGTGAGACTATCAGTTAGTCCCTTCTCCACATCATCTGTTTGAAAATTTTTTCCCTTTTCTGTGTCTTTTAGTAACTTTTCCTGAAAATAGGTCCTCTGCTTTTCCAACTCTCTCCTCTGAAGATCTAACTTCCGATATAACTGAACAATCTCAACTGGAGTAGAACTCGGAAATTTTACACAATTTTCCATACCTTCACTTGCTGTTGACCAATCATCAGATGGTCCTTCTTCCCCCACTTCAATATTCTGCTGAATATTTCCATAAGACCCCTCTGTCTTCATTCCTTCCTGAGATCTTGCTATCTCAGCATCATTCTGAACAGATTTTAGATTCAACTCTTCTTCTTTAACAAACTTCAAAGCTTGTTCAACACTCTATGATATACCTGTCATCACATACAAATAATTAGTCTTAAAAACATAATACCTTGTGATCTCACTGAATGCTTCAGTCGACATCTCTCTTTGCTGTTGTGAATCCTTCATTTGATTCAGTTCTTTTGTAGATTTCCCTTCTGTCTCATCACTACTTCCATTCTCCCTCTGGAATTCTTCCTGAATTTTCCTGGTTTCAACATCATTACATTGTAAAATTTTTTCAGCAATCCCATTAAACAAATACACTTGTTTACCTCCTTGGAATTTTCCTTTAGCATTTCCACTTTGTTCCATAACAGCTTCGACTTGCTGTCTTATCCCAAACAAGAAGTCATTTGTGATTTCTTCCTGTCGTAACCAACCAACACATTCCTTCTCTGAAAGGAATTCTCTACCAGAATTTACCTCAAGAATTTCATTCTCCTTTGTGACAGTTCCATTAGACTGCTCACTGCCTTTTGCACATCCTGCAAACATACATAAACTGTGAGAAAAATTGCAAGGCTTCCTAGCCTCATCTGTTTCTCTCCCCATCACCTCTTAAGATGCTTCTGAACTATCCCAATAGTTCATGAGATCTTCCTCATTTATCTCATCACCCAGAATCTCGCCATGTTCTGGCCACAAATGGAAACATCCATTTTTAACTCAGCCTCTCTGAGTTCTTCACAACTCAACATCTGCTCGAGCTTCGTCAGCTCCTCCATCAACTGTATGTTTACCTGCTTTTCCCTTCTTGTGTGTAGCTTCTGCCACTTCACCTTCTTTCCCATGGTCCAACCATGTGTCTGGTATCTCACATTTTCCTGCAACAACTCCATTAACAATTCAAGGTGAATTGTTATCTCGCCTTCTCCCGCTCATACTCTTCATCATATCTCCGAAAATGACTATCAACAGTCATCTTCCCCTCCTTTATGCACTGCATCTGTTCACGTGTGGACTTCATTTAAGCCACTTCCCCGCAATCCTTCGCACTTTTAATTCACCAAAATACAACTTCTCCTGCTATGCTTGGCTTCTCTTTATCTTGGGACCAATCCCTGGCAACCTCTTGCTACAATTTGCTGCAAACACCTTATCATGTATGTGTTATTTGATAGTAACCCAAAGGGCTGCAAACCCACATTCACACTCTTAGATGCATATAAAAATGCATTTCAAATTAATACCCCAATAAAATTTGAAATTTGGCAAACTCGCCAAACCCACAAACACACACTCTCTTCAATTTTCCAAATAAGAATGTACCTCAATTTTCACAATCTGGGCAATCTTAAACTACATGACAGAAAAATTTGATCTCATGGCTATTACAAACCAAACCATCTCCTTGCGGAAGCTTATTTTCATCATAATACTCAGACTCAATATCTCTTGCCTCAAGCTTTACTTTTACAAATAAAACAATGATTATAAAACCATTGGAATTCCATACTTCATGAACATTCGAACATTCCCATAAATTAAAGGTTCGAACTTATCCTCACCTCAAGGGAGCTTAAACCAACATTCAAAGTTTACAAAACTTCATTTAAATACGCCATGGCTTCCATTCACCATATATCCAACCCATATAAGAATAGATGTTCCATTAAGAAGTCGATTTTTTTAAATAAAATCATATAATTCAGGTCCACAACTTACCTTCCCATCTCTGATCAAATGTGCGCACCATTCTACATATTATAATTTCGCCATAATATAACCTACACACATAAATTCATCAATGTCTGTTCCATTGTATCCTGCGCATGGTAGCATCAGCCTTTCAATGTGATTAGGCTTGCATGGCCTCCACACACGCACTAAAAAATATCTTCAAACCTTTTGTTGTTTTCCGTAAGATTTTCGTCAACACATACTCCTCTGTCCTGCGAAGGCTTCTGGCAATTCTTCACCTAAATTCTGTCTACTAGGAGACATAAAAAATTCATCATAGTGCTTAGCAATGGATAAATCCGACTTTACAGGCACCATTTCTAATTAATTCCAGATCTCAACGTTAAAACTTCAAATTTAATGTCATAACCATGTAATATATATAATACCCATGCAAATGTCATGCGAGCTTGTGACACAGCATTATCACTGTCGTATTAGACACATGAAAAAGCTGGAATGACAGTGCCTCCTCTGCATTGCGGCCAGGGCAACCAGACTCTTGCAGTCTCACCTACATCTGCTTCACTCGGAATTCGCGCAAATTTTATATGCTGGCTGTTTTCGACCTCAATAGGACTTTGTCACATTTATGCTATGGCATCACTTCAACAACAGCAATTCTTTCACAGATATTCCGCCTTCCGGTGTTTCCAACATAAAAACAACATGATCGTGGATCACCACACTCCTGGTACAATGGCACGATGGAGGGAGGAAGAAATCTCTCAAATGACGCTACAACCAACGCAGATTAGACAATCCAATCTCAGCCACCTACGATCTCGGTCTCGAAGGCTTCAGGTTATGTAGTTTTACCATAATTATGATTAGTCAATCGATCACCACAGAAAACACCCAACATTCATATCAACCACCACGCAAAATAAATCGATGTTATAACATTCAGATCGATTTCACAGCAAAGAACCCAAACTTCAATTGATTATCACAACAATGATCCCAAACTTCAATCGATTATCACAACAAAGATCGATGGACCATCATATTCATAGCGATTGCAACAACAAGTCTACTTGGCGTATAATCAACAACAGTCATTCACAAATTTCGAACCACGTGTTACCTTCAAGCACACTACATCTGAAAAATTTTCCACTGTTTAAAAACTGGTCATTACACTTACTGAATGCCATTCAATGCCGGTTCAGTTTTATCAACACGGTTTTTGCAGTTGCAGTTCTTCATCACACGAACCAAGCTCACACCGGATTCTGCTCCTGGGGCGTTCCAAGCCTACGCAGAGTTTTGTTTTCTCCTACATACATTCCAGATCCACATAATTCAAAAATTGAAGACTGTTACCGTCCTCTCAAACGCAGCTTCAGGCGATTTGTTCACTGCTTCAACGCAAATTGTTCTTACTGAATGTTAACACTTCACCACGGATGCAGATCGACTTCATTAATCACAGTTTCAGCTCCATTCACCCGCATCTGCCTCTGCACAACACACTGTCACAATTTTTCTCTGCGCCTACCACCTACAAACGCAAATCCGACCTGCACATTCATTCCAACCTTAGGCAGATGTTAATGCATCCAACATCATAAAAATTCATGCTTGCGTGGCTTCTCAGAGAATTCCAATTAAGGATGACATTTCCCCAATTCGACTTCAAAATCGAATTTCATTTTGCTATAATATATTAAAATGACACATTGTAGTCACAAGCTATTCCCACATTGGAAAATCCAATTCGCAACTTAATCAAACGTTCTACAATCGGCAGATACACAAAACTCACACGGTTTAGACTCTCCATCCACACATTGTGGTTCATGCAGATCGATTATAAATAAAATCTCAAATGTGATTTCAATTTCCAAATCCCTCTTCGCTGTTTGTTACACAATAGAACGTGTAATCAAACCATCCCATTGAACACTATCTGCAAAAACAGCATTGTACCCTTGAACTGTATAAATTTACATCAATAAGAAAATCACGTTGTGAAATCGATCCATTCTGAGATTGATTCACACAATTCTACACAACATTTAAATCAAGAATATTTATCCTCAAACCATACAATCAAAAATCCTCGTGCACCAGCTCTGATACCAAAAATGATGCAGGAATTCTGCTAGAAAGCAGATCTCGCATATACGAACACAACTGCTTTACGAACTCTAAAAATACTCAAAGTTTCTACAATAAAATCATGGAAAACATCCAGCTCAATTAAACATGAAGGCGAAAAGAGCCATACAATCAACTCCCTTAACTATATAAAAATTTTGTGGCCAGATATTACATTGGGCAGCCTCTTGGCTCTTGGCCCTTTAAACCACTCCTCACTCACTCCACTCTTAACTATCTCAGCTCTTCAACTATTCAAGTATGTTCTCCTCACAAAAACCACTCATATTTATACATAAATAATGAATTTAATTCACTCCAAAAATCTCTCCACCTAATCCTCAACTAAACCTAATTTAAATTCATTTTAGGTGTGGACTCAACAAAGTCCCGTACATAGAATTCCTACTCCCTAATTTTGCTACCTAAAACTATTTTCTCTCATATCCTTTTAATTAATAAAAGAATATTTACAAAATCCTCACTTTTATAATTTATCTCCTATTTTATTTAAAAAGAACAAATTAATTAATAAAACAATTAAAATGTCACACCCCCCATTTATTACATATTTAAAAATGAAAAATGGCCTTGATGCTCTTGCATCAGACTCCCAAGGTTGAAATTAATCATGATCACCTGATCATGTGTTTAGATCTCTGTGTCTGCCTCGATCCCATATCTTGTGCTGCAACTTCCCACTTGTCGCTGCTTCTATCTATTGTTCTTCTCCAGGTCTCCACACTTTATGCTGCATTGCCCCACTAGCTATGCTTTCATAATATTTTATTGTCTTTCTCTTGCTTCTTCTTCTTTGTTTTACTGCTGCTGGCCTCTTCTAGGATACTTTCATCATTATCCACCTCATCAGTTCAAATTCTCTGTCTAATATATTTTCTCCAGCGTCTGCTATAAAACCTGTACTCACAAAACAATTGTTAGAATAAAAAACATAAGGCTTCAGTGCCCCTTCTGCTGCTGCTGGCAACATTTCAGTATGCTGCTCTGAAATTCCCTTGTCCATTAGCACATCAGTATGTTGATTTAAATCCTCCGTGAGACTATCAGTTAGTCCCTCCTCCACATCATCTGTTTGAAAATTTTTTCCCTGTTCTGTGTCTTTCAGTAACTTTCCCTGAAAATAGGTCCTCTGCTTTTCCAACTCTCTCCTCTGAAGATCTAACTTCCGATATAACTGAACAATCTCAACTGGAGTAGAACTCAGAAATTTTACACAATTTTCCATACCTTCACTTGTTGTTGACCAATCATCAGATGGTCCTTCTTCCCCCACTTCAATATTCTGCTGAATATTTCCATAAGACCCCTCTGTCTTCATTCCTTCCTGAGATCTTGCTATCTCAGCATCATTCTGAACAGATTTCAGATTCAAATATTCTTCTTTAACAAACTTCAAAGTTTGTTCAACACTCTGTGATATACCTGTCATCACATACAAATCATTAGTCTTAAAAACATAAGACCTTGTGATCTCACTGAATGCTTCAGTCAACATCTCTCTTTGCTGTTGTGAATCCTTCATTTGATTCAGTTCTTCTGTAGATTTCCCTTCTGTCTCATCACTACTTCCATTCTCCCTCTGGAAATATTCCTGAATTTTCCTGGTTTCAACATCATTACATTGTAAAATTTTGTCAGCAATCCCATTAAACAAATACATTTGTTTACCTCCTTGGAATTTTCCTTCAGCATTTCCACTTTGTTCCATAACAGCTTTGACTTGTTGTCTTATCCCAAACAAGAAGTCATTTGTGATTTCTTCCTGTCGTAACCAACCAATACATTCCTTCTCTGAAAGGAATTCTCTACCAAAATTTACCTCAAGAATTTCATTCTCCTTTGTGACAGGTCCATCAGACTGCTCACCGCCTTTTGCACATCCTGCAAACATACATAAACTGTGAGAAAAATTGCAAGGTTTCATAGTCTCATCTGTTTCTCTCCCCATCACCTCTTCAGATGCTTCTGAACTATCCCAATAGTTCATGAGATCTTCCTCATTGATCTCATCACCCAGAATCTTTCCATGTTCCGGCCACAAATGGAAACATCCATTTTTAACTCAGCCTCTCTGAGTTCTTCACAACTCAACATCTGCTCGAGCTTTTTCAGCTCCTCCATCAACTATATGTTTATAGTATTTTTGTTACTTGATAACTTGTCAGTCATTTCTTTATCAATCTGAAACCTGTAGCATATCATTCATCAATATATTTATAAATAAATTCTTAAATTTTCAAGTAGAAAATAAATCTCGAGACACCAGTGTACCTTTCATGAAATCTGCATCGCCGCTGGTGCATTGATATATTAACAACGCACTGCAAAACAGTATAATACACCGTACGGTACATTTAGTATTATAAGCGCACCACAAAAATAGTGTAATAGACCTAATGGTGCATGGGGTATTATAAACGCACCACAAAAACGATGTAATACACCATACGGTGCTTTCCTAGTTAAAGAGAGCACCGGTGTCCTATTTCAGATTTGGCGCACGGATTTAAAAAAATGTTTTCATTTTTTTACGACATAGAACTTGCATAGTGCACTGTAATAATACAAAGCACTAGTGTGGTGGCGTATGTAGGGCTCACCGATAAAGAAAAATCCACTTTTTCAAAAATTCATGCAATGGCCGAATGGATTGGGATCCGACTATGAAAGTCGTCCTGTGGGTTGGACGTCAATCTAAAATGAAAAACCCTAATTCTGAAATCACATAAACAGGGAGCAGAAAGGGAAACAACAAAAAAATGAAGGGTTCGGGGTAAAAATGGATAAAACTGTAGGAAAAAATAAAAAATTGTAGAAAAAAAGTAAAAAAAAGAATTAAATTTAATCACGAAATGGTTTGAAATTCTATGATAAAGGGCTTGAATCACCTGAGTTTTGGTTTCTGATTGTCTGAATACTTCTGTTCGAACATATTTCACCATCCATAGTGCCCTCGTGCTCTCTTGCTCTAGGTCTGTCTCCTGGAAAAATCTGACTGAAAATTTTTAGCAAAAATAGTGAAATAATGAAAAGCGTTTAGTATTTAAACAATTATTTTATCAAATTAGATTTTCGAAAATATTTTGCTGCCCATTTTTCAAATTGCCATTTTTTTTAACTTAAACAAAATATATTTTTGTTTTTATTTTTATTTTCGTTTATTCGTTTCCGGTGCACGGAAATGTGATGCACCGGTGCGTTGTATTAATACGACGCACTAGGGCCTGTTAGGATGATAAGGGCACCAGACTTTTTAAAGTTTTTTTTTTTTTTGTATGTATGATCATAATAAAATAATGATAATTATAAAGTACATGAATTTATTTTCATTATTTTCTAAACTTTATGTTACAAAAATTCGTATTATTCTAGATTTGTTATTTTACAATTATTTGCAAATTTACAAATTTAAATATTTTAATAAAATCATTTCACATTAATACAATTAAAATTTTCACATTAATACAATTAAAATTTTACATACAATTACACTAATTAAAATTACAATTACAATTAGAATTAAAATTACAATTACAAATTTGCATTAATTTTACATACATGAATTACGATTAGAATTACAATTACAATTTTAATTTTACATACAATTACATTTACAATTTTACATATAATTACATTTACAATTACAATTACAATTTTACAAATATTTTACAAACAATTCAATTCAAATTACAGTTGCAAATACAATTACATTTACAATTTTACATAGAATTACATTTACAATTACAATTACAATTTTACAAATATTTTACATACAATTCAATTAAAATTACAATTACAAATACAATTACAATTACAAATACAATTACAATTTGTGAAATTTACATACAATTACAATTACAATTACAATTTTACAATTTTTCATATATACACAATCATTTCAGAATAAATTAAATATTACAATTACAATTAAAATTTTACATTAATAAATACACTTAAAATTACAATTAGTACAAATACAAATACAATTTTACAATTTTACATAGAATTAAAATTTAAATTATAATTACATTCACAACATAATATTTAATAAATATCATGGTCATTTAATAATATTAAATTAATTAATAAACATCATCACAATCATGATAACCATTGTAAAAACATCATATTCGACTAGTAAACACATTCAATTAACATCAAATTAACATTATATATTAACATCATCACAACACAAACATCAAATATACATCTCAATATAATGTCAAATAACTCATGTGCCTATCACATATACACATCTATCTACAAGCTAAACATTAAATGAACATATCTAACATGACTAAAAATATGCGCCGCATCATGATGATCATCAACATGAAAATTAAGTACAACTACAACATGAACATAAAATACATGGACCATATATATATATATATATAACTGAATAATGTTAAAAATATAAAACTATAATATAAATTTCATGGATAAGGCATTGGTGGTAGTATAACAACATCAATAACACTAGTACAAGTGGATGCGGCTTGCTCAGTAAAGTTGGGTGCAGCCTCGACAGTCGATGGTCGACTAGCCTGCTCATGATCATGATGATCACTAGTACTGATGGATGCATCCGCTGGTGGTAGTACAACATGAACAATATGAGGCACAGTAGTAGTGGAGGCCTGCTTAGTCAATAGTATTGTAGCCTTGGCGGTCAATGGTCCAGCCTGCTCATGATGATCATGACTAGTACTCATGCTGGATGTTGCAGGTTGCTGACTAGATGTGGCCGATGGTCCAACCTAATCTCTATGATGGCTAGTGTCAGATGCTTCCAGTGGAACCTCATGCTGATCATCAGGCACGCCGCGAGGTGAACGAACATGAGATGCATCTGAGTCGCTGCTAGCTGACTGTCCATCACATGCCGCAGCTCGACTACGCCTATTGCTACGGAAAATCCTCCTCAATCGCGTAACAACTGTCATAGCTCCTACGACATGCTGCATCAGGCCGTACATGTCATGCGACATGCCTCTCCACATCCGTAACAGTCTATCATCGCCCTGTATCTCTCTATAATGAGCAGGCCTAATGCCCGCATTTGAAATCAATCCACAAAGTTGGCTGTCCAACTTCATCCGGTATCTGGTCTCAGGTCGACCACACCTAGCAAAAGGCGGTACTGGTGCACCATGAGGCTTAGGATCAGCACGTCTCTCTGCTACGCGACCGGCCTCATCCTCTGGAGCATCATCCATCTCCTGATCGTAATCATCAGAATCGACACTTGGATCATGTGGTGGATCCGACATATCATCGCCATCAAAAGAGCCAATGTCTGCAAAATATATACAAGTACACAACAATAATTAGACAATTTCATTACACAATTTAATAAAAACAAGTTAAAGAACATGTTAGAATAAATATAAATAAAACAGTAATATTAGCTCTACAATCTGGCGGCCCATCAGGAGTGAAGAGGATATTGGGACACCCTCGCCAATCTAGTCCAGCATAAGGACATGGGACCATAATGAAGGAATGCAACCCGCCAACACTAGCTAGTAATTCTAGTGAATCATGTGATATCCTCACTGGAAAAATAGTGTCTCCCCTCTTGGGCATCATCTGTCCCCACATGAGCATCCAGGCCTTGAACATCGGCCTATGAGGCTGTCGAACAAAACTAGGTCTCATCTCTGGAAACCTCTCAAAAAATAAACAAAACAGCTCTGAAGCAAAAGGGAATTTGACCCTCCCTTGTGCATGAGCACGACATCTATCTAAGGTCGTAAAAAACTATCGCAAAAAAATGGTAGACCTCCTAACAAGTCATGGTTGTTGTAATAAAGAATTAATGTATTATAAAATCGAGCAACTAATGTGTTTCCTGTCACTGGTGTTGTGCGAAATGATCGAAGCAATAATAGAGAGGCACTGCACGTCCTGTCTACCAAAAGCACTTATACGTAACTGACCTCTAGGTACTTGAAACTCTGAAGGAGACAGTACATGTGCTCCAATGTATCTCTGGGAGTAAACTAACTGACTCCCTGCTACACAACCAGCTGGCACATCTGGGAATGAGGGAAAATCCACCCCTCTCCTCGATAGTCCTATAATAAAATAAATTTCCTCCTCAGTGGGTGTGTACCACTAGTTAAGACCAACCTGATAGAACCTGTCGGTGGGCATTCCACCTACCGATAAGATGTCTCAAAAGCACACTATGGGCCTTTAAGCTAGAAATAGCCTCCTCATAGAACTTGAGGAGGCCTACCTGCATAAGGATCTCCCGGGTATCTGCAGTAATAGGGCGAGGAAATCCATCTCTCTCCCTCTCTCTCGCCTCCCATTGGCTAATCATGTCATATTGTTCTGTTTGTTGTTGCTGTTGTTGCTTCTGTTCTCTCTGAATCATTGCCATATTAAATAATTTTTTTTTATTAAAATAGAAATGTATTTATAAATATACAAGTATAATTTTTTTTGATAAAAAAACAAACATACAAGTCGGTGCTCCATAAAAATAGTCATGCGCCAGTGCCGATGCATCCTAATATTTTAGCACACCATCCCCGGGGCCCCTAATGAAACAGACCGCACCAGATTTGGTGCAAATGTCTATTTTTCAAGCACTATGGACTATATATAATTCAGAATAGCAGTGCGCTGACTGAAATATACGCCCCCGACACGTATAGTCGTGTCAGCGCACCGAATTCTTGACAATGACATAGTTGACGGTGCGGTCTTTTACCCGGCCGCACCGTTGACCCTCTCGGAATGAAAAATGTGGTACTTGATATAAACCGGGGCGAAAAATGAAGTCAACGCACCGCACTGTGATTTTCGGGGTCAAGGGTGTGCCTGGATCAATGAGTGCACCACCTTTTTTATTTTTTATTTTTAGTTTAAAACTATTCAGGGCGCCTTCCGGCACCACCTCGGAACGGTGCGGTTACCATTAGTGCCGGTAGTGGTGCTATCTGTAAATTTTACAGGTAGCACCGCTATCCGGTGTGAGCTGAACAAATCGAGCACACCGCATGACAATTTTTTTCCTTTTATTTTTTAATGGTTATTTTTAAGTTTATTTCAATTTCTAATCCGCTAAAAGGCTTAATTATAGAAAAACTAGAAAAATACCTGTACATTTCACAGTCGAGGAGGCATATTGGCTGTAAAATTTGGAAAATAAATTTTTCCCACTGTTTTTCAAAATGCAAGCTGGATATTGGTGGCCAATGCAGAGCAACAGTGCATGCAATGGGTGCAATGAGAGCACCGATGTCAGGGCGGCTCAGAAATAAGGAAATAACACCGGGGATTGAGAGCTCTAGAGCACTGAGGAAAGTAAATATTTAAGTTTTTTGGCTGTAATTTTTTTTTAATTAACCCTGTTTTGGTGCATAGGGTTTCATAAGCGCACTGGTGCGGTTAAATAAAACCGCACCAGGCGGTATCAATTTTGGCACGTTGTTTATAACGCGTCGGAGCGTTTCCCTAACTGCGCACTGGGCTGTTTCAGTTTCGGCACGAAAATTTGATGATGCACCGAGGCAGCGTAATGGTAAAGCACCGGTGCATAATAGTCGCAATGCGCCGGTTTTTTGGCCTTATTTTTTTTTTATATAACGTTATTCTAGTGCGTGCGGTTTTTGGCACACTGGTGCTCTTAGAGAAGAATGCACCAACCCGTTTCTGTTTTGGCATAGTGCTTTATGATGCACCAACGCGGAAGATTATTGACGCCCCGGTGCGTTACAGTAATTGGACGCCCCAGCAGTGTGTGTACTTCACGCACGCTGTCCAGTGTACCAATTTTCGATGCACACTGGTGCGTTCTATGGTATCGTGCGCATCGGTAATTGATAGCTCAAGAGCACTGCAAAACTGAAAAATCCAGGTTTTTTGTCGTAAATATTTTTTTTAATTTAACCCTTTACTGGTGCACGTTGTTTATAGGTGCACCGGTACTGTTTGCTACAAACGCACTGATCGGTTTGTGTTTTGGCGTGTTTTTTATGATGCATCGGTGTGGTTTCTGTCTACTGCACCGGGTAGTTTTGGTGTTGGCATTGTGTTTTATAATGCACCGGCGAAGACAAGTTGTAAGGCACCGGTGCCCTATTATATTATGACGCACCGAGCGGATGTATACGGAGTGCATGGTTTCCAGTGTGCCAATGATTTTTTTCGCACTGGTGCTTTCGTTTTTTTAGAGCACCGGGGCGAGTTTTAATGATAAGATCACCGATAGGAAAACATCTGCAAAACCCTCTGCCTGCCAACCTCCTCAAGTAACCTCCGCTAGAAGTGAATGTATGGGGTATTTTTCTTTGTGGTTCCTCAAAAACATCCGCTAGAGGGTATTTTCCTTGTAGTGTGTTCGCTTGAAATGGAGAAGTCTAAAAGGAGAGATTTTAAATTGAGAGCTGTGAAGTATTTCATTTTAGAAGACCATCTTTACTGGAAAGATCTTATTGGAGTCTTGTTAAGATGCGTAGATGAAGAAGAATCCAAGGATATTATGACAAAGATACATGCAAGAGTGTGTGGAGGGCATTTGATTCAGAGAGCCACTGCCAACAAAATCTTAAGGGATGGCTATTATTGTCCAACTCTTTTCTCTGATGTTTCTACCAAAGTCAGGAGTTGTGTTGAATGTCAGAAATTTGCTGGTAAACATAAATTACTATCATTACCTTTCATTCCTATTTCAGCAGATATTCCTTTCTAGTAGTGGGGGCTAGACTTCATCGGTGAAATTCATCCACCTTCATCAGGACAACATAGATGGATTCTCACAGTTAAAAACTATTTATTAAATGGATTTAATTTGTACCAACTAGGAATGCTATTGATATGATAATTATACCCATGGAAACTGTCAAAGGTACTTCTTAAATGGTGCCATCCAACACTGAATATTGCTTATTTTGAGAGATGGTCCCTACTTCTCCTACCTCAGCTTCCTCGACTAGTTGAAGATAACAAAGATCTATATAACTAAAGGCTATGTGAACTAGAGGGAAAATCCTCATGGTTAAAATATCATCCTAGTTTTCCAATGTGTTGTTGTTTCTGTAAATGAGTGGCTGATCAACAACCTTCTTGTGTCTGGATATATACATAGAATCAATATATTTTGATCATTTTCTTCCACTTCTGCTACTTTTGCACCAAAATCACCAAAGGAATGCAGCTTGCCATAATTTTTAAAATTGAACAGTCAATCCTTGTAGATACCTTAGCATTCCAAGCATTATAAACATCCAAACAAACTTTCATTTCACCCAAGTGGATGTTGGTCCTAAAACCTATACAATCCTTTTGGAGCCTTAGCATTGTATTTTAGAACCTAGCGTCCACTCCCAAAAGATCATTTTTCTTAATGTATTCATTGATTTGTGGCTTCACTTGCACCCTAATAACACATTGCCATCATTCAAAGGTCCTTGTTATGGGATGCTAATAATATACATACATATGTGTTGTATTCCCATAGCATCTGACTTGTATATAAATGTTCATATCGCCCAAAAGAAAAGCACAGCTCATCCTCTCTCTCCCTCTCATAATGATCAGAACTCATTAACTCTGTTTACCATTTGATTTGTATGCTCTACTTTCAAGTGCACATTTGTGTTGTGGTGACCACCGATCTTTTGACCAATAGTTCTTTACATGCGACCTTTGGATGAAATTGTGATGATCCTTACATGTTCAGCCAACAAAGCCAAAACTCCAAGCATGAGACACTTTACTTAAACACCCGCCAAGCCCTAAAGACAATATTTATTATTTAAACAAGTCTTCTTCCTAAGTGGTTCCTTCTCACCATATCGTTGGATTTCATGCTTCTTAATATGTAGCCAAGGCGACTCCATATAAATATAAATTTTTCATTCATCGAGATTGACAATTTGACCCGGTAAGTCAAGTCTTCGATTTCTCATTTAAATTTTTCTTTACATGTACCATACCATGTCAGGGAACACCCTCCTTAATGCATAAAACCAAGTCTATTTTGGCATTCATTTCTTCCAAAATAGTTGTAATAGAAAATGGCATTGGTACATAAATGACTGATGCATTTTCCTATGCTTTAGCCATTGCTTCTGCAACCATATTAAAATACTGGAAGACCCAAGTGTTATGTTTCTCATAGTCTCGCATGTTCACCCTTACCCAATTCTTTCTCAGTGACCAACGTATTGGTGCTTTCCAAATTTTCATGCGAGGCCTAGTTGGGTGGTGCTCCTTTGATCGTTTCGGGTGATTCTTTCAGCAAAAACATGGGTTGGTTTATCCATGTGTACACACACCAACCTCATGAGAAGAAGTGAGAAAATATACATATGGTCAAGAGCCCTCTTGTATGTAGACCATCGTGTCTTTATCCCTTTTGAATTGGTGGCCCCCCCTTAGTGGTTGAAGAAAATACTTGCAATGCCACATTACAAGAAGGCATGAGCCGCAACATAAAACAATATGAATACTAATACAAATAGGAAGTCCCTTATGGCTCTAGGGTATCACTATCTAAATTTGTTTCACATTCATAATATAAAGATGTGGTTATCAACCAAATAACAAAATTTCAGGCATGAATTAAGTAAGGACTTCAACGAGAATGATTAGGTTATCCTCAACTTAAGTATATCTTGCGATGATTACACTAGAAAATTTCAGGTGGTTTTATAAACCATTATGACTTGAATGTTCAAACATTCCTTCTAATATTAACATATGAAGTGAAATGCCAAGCATTGGAGGCTTACTCTCTCACACATAAACAAACCTTATTTTAGTAAAATAATGCCTACACTCATGGATATGATGGATATGGTTCCTTAAAACTTGGTGGAGAGCAATATGAGTAATACGCACCAAAGTGAAATTCAAGAGAAAAAGGTTTTAACCTTTGATTCATGGCTATGATAACTTAGGATTTTATAACATATGTACAAGACCATAATAATCCAAACCCTAAATTAATGGAGAGCATAATGGCATATGCACAATATGAACAATGGGAAAACACCCCTGCAAATGCAGGTTGATGACAAGATAACTCCCGACAACAACTACCTGCCCAAACCCTAATGAAATGAGAGGGAATACATACTAATGCTATATGAGGTACCTTATAAACCTTGATGCATATGAGTGATCCTATTTTGAGATAAGATAAGAAGCTGAAGATGATAAGCACCCTCGAGAGTAAGGATTAATTCATGACAGGGTTGGAACTTCAATCACCAATGCTTAGGGTTTCAAGGATGTCGAGGAAAATATATAATTCTCTCAAACCCTAATTCACATGATGAGGCATAGGACCATTCAAGGGCCTAGGGCGACATGCTATGCAATAAATCTCACCATGGTGTCATGTGATGTCGATGAGACTGTGCCCTTAGAGGCGTAGGTTAAAAACAGAAAGGGGGTCACTTTCTTTCCAAATTAGGGTTTCTTTGAAACCCTAGTATAGTCAACATAAGGGGAGCCAAAATTGAAATCATGCTTGTCCACATGCAGTGCTTATGCTGGTTGCAATACATACTAAGGAGAGATAATTTTTGAAGTCATGGGAGTCTCTTGGCACGTCACCGAAGCAACACACCTTCGAAACCCTAATGTAGTCATAAGGTCAACATCTGAGACAACACATGATGTGTGGGGGCAAGATGTAAAGTGTGAATGGGGACAACATTAGAGTTTGACAGAAAGGGGGAGAAGAGAGTAATCGGTTAAGAGTCTCATCAAAACCCTAATGGGTAGAGAGAGCAAAATGGGGGAACCCAAAATTTGAATATGCCCAAAATTTTGGGTGGTGTTGTAGTAGCTACAACACTCTCATAATGTTGAATCTGGGAAATTGGCCTCATTATGATAGGTGGAAGCTTAGTCCAAAAAAAATAATATCTATCAGACCTTAGTAAAGGGCATTTTATGATACCTTTTTATGTCTATATTAAAACAAGAAAAAACCACATAATTTTAATTTTGAGTCTTTTAATTTGAAAATGACCACATAAATAACTATAACTACTAATTATGTTTATAATTTTTACATATTAAATAATTTATTTTCATATAATATCTTATTTAGTTATATTGAATTTTTAATTTAATATTATATATATAATGTCTTTTTAAAATATTATTATTGACATTTACTTTTATTTTTTATTTTAGTTTTTAATTTTAGATTAATTCCAATTCCTACCTCCAATAAAAAAAGGCGGACACAGAAGGTTAAAATGCACTTGAAGTGAACGATTCTATTTTTAATTTTTGATAATTTTTTATTCCCCTGCAAAAAATCCACCATTCAGGAGCCCGTTTGGTGGGCATTCTAGGGGATTTGGAAGAGGTATTCTCTACTCCAGTTAGCTAGTTGGAGCCATAGCTGTGGAGATGCACGCCAGATCGGCCTCTGAGGGGAAATAAGCTTAAGTTGTTGCTCACCTCTTTGTCAAAAAACTGCCCACGGTATTTATAAAATGAATCTTGTCAAAACCCCATATTTTAATGTCTTGGAAGCGAATTTATCGAGCTTGTTTGATTTCAATGTCTTGAATATGAGTTTCATGTTGCGTTTGTAGTAATCTCTGACCTATTTTAGTATTTTTTTGGTCTAGATCCCATATTTGATGTGTTTTTGTCCAGTCAACTTATTGATGGAGATATTTAAACTCCCGAGGCCTTTGAGCAACCCAAACTGTGAAGGAATTCTACTACTTAGCCTATTGTTTGACAAGTCGATGAAACCCTCAGATAAATAAAGAATTTGAAGCTGAAAATTTTGTTCCTTGGTGTGGTGTTGAAGAAAACCACCTAGAAGATGCCATTCAAAGTTTCAAGCACAGAGTGGCCACGTCGTGTGCACAAGCCGCTATTTTTGGGGTGGAGAAGGAGCTGAGCCAGATGCGAGATTTCTTCTTGGGTTCTCTTATTTATGATACCCACTTTCCCCATCTATGTTTTCTCACCCCTCTATACACCGAATGCCGTGTTTCTTCACTTCCATTAATCTTTCTCATTTTCTCCACCCACCTTTCATTAGAGTTTGATTGTTGTACTTTATCATTTCTATCATCTACATTCTCTATATTAACAAAATCAATTATGTTGCTGCAAATTTCTTTTTTGGGTAAATCTGGACTTTTTGCCTGAGTTTTCCCTTCTGGGTATGCCGCAACCATTGACCTCACCTATTTTCCTGTGGGGAAGAAATTGGGAGATTTTATATAGGATGATTTATTCACTTCCATAGCCATTTGTGCTTTCGGTTGTAGCAATGGGAATGAGAAGGACCAAAATTTGTGAATGAGAGGACACCAGATATCATTGAAGTAGCCTATCACCCTCAAATGAAGTAATATGTGCAATTTGTGGATTGTGGGGCAACGGGTTTCCTTTGTGGATTTTATTGCTTTTAATGTAATGATCATGTCGTGGAATGAAGTCACATCTCAGTGAAGTTTTGGACAATCACAAATTATAAGCATATATCCATCGCTTATAACACACATTTACATATGGATTTCTACAACTATATGAGGATATTTCTATATATTTTACAGCCAAAGAGACAATTTGGGGTTTCAGTATCTCTCATGTTCTAATTTCACATCTGCACGTGACTGGTCATTATACTGATTATGATGTGCCAATTATCATCTTCACACTATCTATGTTGCATCATTTCTTATTGCATACATAATCAAATGAATGAGCTACAAATAATATAAGCTCAGGTGGTCCATCATGTCAAAGACATTGAAGAGATACCTTACCGATCAAAGATGCTGGAGAGCACAATTATTGCAAATTTTCTGCACGAGATGATAGTAAAAAGTTGAGATAGGTAACAAGAAAGAAGAAATGCCCTATATAACTGCAATTGCCTCTTTCCTTGGTGAAGTTATCATGATATGTTCTTATAGTTGGGTGTGTAGCCTTGTTGAGTATGCTTGGTTGAAAAATACTTCTCTAACAAATAGTCTATTAACAAATTTTCCATGCTTGGACTTCTAGGATAAGCTTTCCAATATTTTTTAATTCCTGTGACTATCGCCAAATAACCAAGAGAACATGGACAGAAAATCTGCATGAAAAAAGGATCTGAAAGAAAACACAAATCATTCTGGTATTAAATCCATATAAAGTAAGGTGAAGTCCATTTCTAGAGACTAGAAGAGACCATGCTAGAAGCCATTTGTAAACCAATCATCGACAAGAAGATCCAACAAACCAAGAAAAAATTCTCTAATACAAAGTTCCCACCAAATAAAATGAAATACTTTAAGGGATTTGATATAGAGCTGCTATGCTATTTGCTTTTCAAAGCATTTCTACATATCAGTGAAGTTAACTCCACACTCTCTTACATTGGTGTCCCCTCCAACATCACTTTTCACATTGGAAATTGAAACAAAGATATATCCTTAACATTATACATCCCTGGAGGTAAATGGTATAATGGGAGGTGAATGGAAGCTAAATGGTATAATGGGAGGTAAATGGTATTTCAATAGAGGAATATTTATAGAGCATTTATTCTTTTACAACTCTATATAAGTAGAATAATGTCTTTTTAATGGGGTATTTACAAGTCATCTATCAAAAATTTCACTCAATTTGAAGAAGAAGGTTTCCACAAAATAAATTTCTATCAGGTTTGTTATAATGTTTTACTATAGCTATCCTCTTTTCTTTATCTTCTAAATTTCATTGTGTATGGTCCTATGGAGAAACACACATGTCCTGAAAAATACATATTCTTGATGCCACTTCAAATTTTCATTTATATTGTTGTTTGAGTACAAGTTTTCATCCATAACCCTTCACAAAATGGTGCTTTTCATTTGTTTTATGTATTTCATTGTCTACATTTTCTTTTGTGTAATATTTGATCAAAAATTGTTTCAAAATATTGTTTTTTTTTCTCTAGTCCAGTTTTTTTGTTTATCTATATTAATTTTGTGGTCTAAACTCCATAGCTATTCACAATGTTTTGTCACTTCTTTAAGGTTCTTTCGATGTTTTCTATTGCAAGTAATTTTTAAAATGTTTGAATGAAAATTTCCAGGATACAATTTAAGTAATTCATATCAATCATTGTAAATCAAAATAGCAAATATTTGTGGATGTGGGTGTGGGGATGTTATTTTTGAAAATGGGGTGAAATGGTATTTGGAGCGTGATTTGCTACTTATAAAAGACTTCAAAAAATTGAAATCGACAAGGCAGAACATCAAATGTATAATGTTATGATGATGACAACCATATGTTGTATAAATGCTTTCCAACTTGATTTCAAGAGTTGAACCACAATTTCTTTTAATAATTCAGCTGGGAAGTGTTACTTGTGTTCCTCCAAGTTTCTGGAATGCAATAGTGAATGTGGAGACAACCCCCAATTTTTAGGGAGATTAAATGATATATAAAAATAAATATACATATAATTGTATTTGATAATAAAAAGTTTTATAATGGAAGGAAACATAGGTTATCCTCATGGATTTTCATCTCCATAACCTAGGATACCCAATTTACATATTTGAAATGTCCCTCATTAAAAGTAAAATGTTTTTCATCACATTTCACTATTTTGGGGACATTGCAAAATTTTCACTTAAATTTTCATTGTCATGGAAGTGTGGGGTTCTTGCCCCAATCCTTGGTGAGAATTTCACTATGTAACATTGGGTTGTACTCAAAATTGGATCAATGCTATGAGTGTTGATGATGCCTTGTAAGAGGGATTTTCCTATTATGGGGGGCTTAAAATCTTGTGACAAGGATTGGTCACAAGTGGTGACATCCCCATAATTAAGATTCATTATAGGGGTTGATAGCCCTATATCAAGGATTTGTTACTTGGGTCAACATGGTTGTAATAAGGAACTAGGGATGTCCCTATATCAATATCCATATGGAACCCTATATCTAGCAAGTGGTCTACTTCATCAAAGTATGAGCACTTTCACACCCATTAAATGATTTACGATAGCTTGGGTATTCTCTATATGGCCCCAAAGCCTTCCAGGAGTGGCCACTAATATTCGCAAGGATTTTTTTGTAGCCATTTATGTTCTCTTAGTAATTTAGTGCCCCCAATAACTACTTGTACACCATTATTTTCATGGTATTTAAAAAAAAACATTAGCCTGGAAAACAACTTGACTGGAAAGTTCCCTAGTGGTACAAATGAAAAGAACAATAATAGGTGGCCTTTTATGATCTTGGAGGAATGGTGACTTCACTATCACCTAAATAGAGAAAAACATAAATGCTACTATCTTGTTGGTGCAAGTTTTAGCCTTGGCAAACACATTATTTACTTTGAGAATAGATGGAAGAGTTTCTTCTTCCACAATGGTCATACGCTCATTTCCCATTGTGTTGTTTGCCTTGAGTGTCAATGGTGAGATTTTTTCTGGTCAAATCTTGATTGGCTCAAATAATTAACATCCGTAGTAACCTTCACACTACTTGTTTTTGGATCTTCTTTTTCAATAGGACTCAACATTGGTTGTTCGTGCCCCGAAGGATTCACTGAATCAAATTCATCATCTTAATCTTTATCTTTAGGCTCATCTTCATCATCAATGATCTTCAGTTCTTGGATATCAGAGGATTTAGAGCCTCTTTTGTTCAACAAGTCACCCTCTCCTTGGCTGCCTCTTGCAGAGACCCCATTATCCATATCCACTTCCTCTTCAATCAGGAATTAATTGGGCCTGCATTCTATTACTACTTATTTGTTAAAATCCCTTGTTTTGGGGAATTTTTGAGGAGACAACGAGGTTTTGTTGTCCCTGTCATCTTCAGATATGCAACCTTCATGACTTCTTGCATGGCCATCACCATTACGAGATTGCATAATTTCAAGTGTTATGTACAGAGGTGAACCGCACAATGTTTCTACTATCCTTTGGGGTTGTAGGGTCCTTGATTCTGCAATTCTCAGTACCACATTCTTGTCATTTGTTGAAAGGAGAATTCTATGGTTTTGAGTCCCTATGTATAATATTGTTTTCACTTAGAAATTTTATTCCAACAACAAGTTGGATCATTATTTGTCTCACAATGTTTTTTGAGACCCTTCCATAGTGTTGAATATATGCAACTAAATCCCCACTAGACATGGTGGCCTTGTGCAAGCACCAATAAACTGGACTGCATTTTTATGCCATACGTTCCTCGAATTGAACACCCCTTGGATTGTTGAAAAATGTGTTGCAGTACATAGTGAAGTTGTCATGAATGAATAGGATGTTGTGGTTAACATTGTGGAAGATGATTTGAATGATTAACACTCCTTATTTATTGTAATGTTGCTGCAGCCATTTCCTTTTACATATCTAGTTGGATTCCCATCACAAAAGAATCAAATCTATCTCGCATATGCATCCAAGGATCCATGCCTAGCCTTTGAAATTTCAAGCCCTAAATATGTTTCTCTTTAAGAACAATACAAACAATGTCAAAATTATTCTCATGTGAAGCAATAATTGATGACTGACAAACCTTTGAGTGAGTTTCCTCACTGCCCTCTTCAACTATATTAATAAACTCGTCATCATGTTTTAAAGTAATACATGAAAATTTGTGAACCTATTCTGGAACTGTAGCTTAAAATAGATGTTTGCCTCTATTTAGGTACACGAACAATTATTGTATCAATATCCCTATGGAACCTCATATCTAGAAATTGGCTGACTTCATCAAAGTACGAGCACTTTCACACCCATTAAACGACTTGAGACAAATGGGGTATTCTCTATATGGTCCCAAAGCCTTCCAAGAGTGGCCACTAATATACAAGAACTCATCTAAACTATCCATGACAGAGGGATTTCAAGGATGATTGACATGGTTTCTTTTCATCTTTGTTTCATGCAAGTTGGCAAAGGGCACAACCAACAAATTTTATTTGGTAAATATTTTTTTCGTACTTTACTGTTTAGGTGACATTGCAAAACATGATGTGTTGTGGCTCCAACCAAGTAGGAAAAATTGTTGTTTTTCACTTAGAAGAATATGTCGAAATATCTCACACCAGCAGAATATTCAAAAGGAGAGGAATATGAACATGGTAAGGAATTTAATGTAGAACAAACATATATTAAGATAAGAAAACACAGAGAAAATTACTCCTAAGCCAAGCACAACATAGATAGCACAGTATGAACAAATCCCCATGGAAACTAGCACATTCATCATGATTTCAATCAACAAGAGAAAAACATCAATGCATCTAATAATGGAAATACATACCCAACTATGAATTAATATGATACATTTCTAGATCATGTGAATCACAGTGAAAAAATTTGCAATTGTAAGTTTCTTACCTGCCTATGTTCTAACCTTAGAGTGCACTATTACAAATTTGGAAAATAGCCAAAGGGTAATCAAGAAAGGAGAGTAGAATGTCAATGAAAGAACACTTTTAGATAATTTCCTGCACACATGTTTAGTAAAATCTCTCTTAGGCAGCCTAGATGCCTCTTGTACTAATCTAAACCTAAAAGATATTTTTTCAACCACAGATTGATCTCAAAGGCATTGGAGAGAAGGATTGTTGATACAGGGAAGCTGAGTAGTGTTACAATTACCAATAATACTGAGGAATTGAAGTGAAGGATTTTGATGGTTTATCTTAAGATCTCCGATGCAATTAGAGATTTAAAGCATTGGTTTTTTTTAGCTCTCAAAAAATATATAGGGAAATAGATGATGGTCCTTTTCTCCATCATCTCCAATGCCATTTTTCATCCCTGATTCATTTTTCCAATGAATAAATTGATCAATCTACAACATTGGGCTCAATGGTCTCATCAATGACAGGCATTGTTGAAAAATGCTTCAAGATTTTTTTGCGGTAAACAATGTTGGGTTTTGCTTTTAGGTATCGAAATATAGACCCAATTGAGATCTTATGCAGATATGGATTAGGGATGTTGTTGTTAATACATATTGATGGTATTCCATGTGCTAGATATACATTTTCAATCATGGAATAACATATCCAAAATGAATTGGGACCTGAAACATCTGTACCTTTATTTTGAGAACAGTCACAGCAGTAGCATTGAATGTCCTTCAAACCTTCAAGGTCTTCCTATTTTAGGCCTAACATTTCCCATTCAAGTGCCTAGTTCAGACCAGTTGGACACAATTGATTTAGGATTCTTATGACACTTTGGCATATTTGATGGGCAGGTATACATGTCCTTGCTACTCAAAAAATGGACCAAAACGTGTTAGGCTATATAATAACCTTTTGATTTAATAAAATAGAGAGAAATTGTCAACCCCTTTCAACTTTTTTGTCCTTAAAATCGCTCATTCAATTTTTTATGGGTGGGATTTTAATAATTCATAAATAATCAGAGCTTGATGCTCTCATACTTTGATTTTTCAAACAATCATGCCTCCCAGAACATGTTCCAGAAGGTTCCTACAAGATGGTCCATGTAATATGGACAAACTCATTATTTATCCTCTAATATCCCCTTATTGACTATTTTCATTGTCATTAAGAGTTTATAACCATCTAAAAAAGAAATAAAACTAGGAAGCTTGTCTAAATAGATGTTTATGATCTATATAGTACATACAATGAATGATGTGTGCACCAATTATAGAAACACCAACTTTTGAAATGTAAATCTACCTTCTAGATAGCCTGCAACTCCAATATTGTTGGAGCTTTCAAGAACTGCATATTTTATTTAGCAAGTTGAAGTCTCTCTCTCTCTTTCTCTCTCTCTCTCTCTGCCTGTATCTATATATAATAGGCATCCAACAAGGGACGTAGAAATACTCAAAGGATTTGGTTGGAGTCTAGAACAACTCAAAATATTGGTATCTTCTTGAGATGTGACATATATTGCTACAAATCCCTATGAAGGGACAAAGATCTTGTTCTACATTCAACATTTTGTTGTGAGGGATCCAACTCTTCGTCTTCAAGAACCACATGATCATTGTCTACACAATAGCTTCTATAGTTTCTAACATAAATTTATGGAAATTTGTATTCTTTGATAAAAGGATCTACAACTTACACAACAGTAACTTCCAATATTCACCATCCAACTTTTTCATGGTTCTCTCTTGAAATAGGAAGTATGATTTTCTAGGAGAATGATTTCTTTGATACCAAATTAATCTGTTGTAATGGAATTGAGTGGAGATGCACTTGTTAGATCATAATAAACTAGGCATTTAGATCCCAATTGTGGAGCATACATTTTCAAAGGAAGAAGCACGGGGTTGTCATTTATCTAAACAAGCCATAAAAAAGGGAAATCTTCCAAATAATTTTATTTATTGTGACATTATAAATAAACTGTAAAACACAACATACATCAAGAGATATAGGGATAGAGACATGAAAGTGGAGAATTTTTTTTTGAGGGAATGAAAAAATATAGGTCTATTATTGTAGATAAGTTACATCATAGCTAAGCGAGTTACCATGATTGAAATATAGTGTTGCTTTGGAGAGTTGGTCAGCATCCTGGTTGTGTTCCCTGTAAACTTTAAAGATGATGGCACGAAAAAGAAGTAAAAGAGTTTTTTAGTTGAAGTGTTTCTTCCAAAACGGGAGAAATATTTATATTGCAGCAGGATTGTATACAATTCATCCAATTAACCATGATTATGGAATCACAAAAAAATTGAATTTGAGAGACGCAATGATTAATAGAAAAAATTAGAAGATTTTTGCAATTTTTAGGTTCAAATTGATTATTTGTGATGGGCCCAAGACCCATAGAGACATGATGGGATTGGGAATCATAAATATATAAAATGAAACCACCCCTTCTCTTTTTCCCTTAATCAGTTGATGCCCATCAAAAAAGGCCCATGGGAGCAAATAATCTGTTTTCGCAGCTCCAATAACCCGAACTCTACAAACATATCTATTGTTTCAGGGAAATTATGAAATAGATCTCCAAATATATTGAAGCATAGTTTAACTAGTCTAGGCACATTTTCCATTGGTATTCTCAACTATAACATTGTAGGCCTATTTCTTCTAGCATATAGACACTTGTAGCAACAATTAATTGTCCCAAAGCATATTATGTTATGGAATCTCTTCACTACTAAACAACCAATTTGCATAACATTTCCTGTAATGGACGGATTTGAAACCCTCTAAAATAGATATGAAGGATCATTTCCAGCACATAGTTGTAACATCAACACATAAATCCAATGATAGGTTTTAGATTTATTTTCAATTACAAGGGTTATAAGAAAATGGATAACTCAACTTTGGTTTGACATCTTAGATCTAGAGCTAAAAGATGATGATCATCCCTACTCATTATGCTAACAATTTTAGGTCATCCCTACCATTTTAGGTCAGTACAAAAGGAAGTTTAGATTTCATTGAAGCTAATATTGAAAACTCATTTTGAATTTTCCTATGTTGTGTGCCCAAATCTTGTGCATACTATCCTATGCTAGGCTATTTTAAAAATGAAATTCAGTTTGGAGGGTATCAATAATGCATCATATCTACTTTTGAGACAAAATTCATAAAAAGGTTTAGGTGACATGTGCTCAAATGATTAGTCCCACTACTTCCTCTATGATTGCATTTGATATGGTGAATATTCCATGTTTTGAAGATATATTATTGGCATATCATATAACCCTCAAATTATAGTTGACGATACATTCCATAATAGTAAAGTGTTAGTTCAATTATACGAGCAATAGGGTGCTCATTATGAGCCTTTTGTAAGGGACCTAAGCAGCCAAGAAGAAAAATGATCTCAGTATATTCATGAAAATTTAGAAATAATTTTGAATAAGGACTTCAAAAAAAAATTACTAACTCTATTTTGAAGTGGAGGTCTAGTTTTTCAAATCTGTAGTAATCCATGGCTTAAGCATACATTATACTTGGGAAAGGAACATTGAATTCAATATATTTAATCTCAGTTCTATTGTACACCACCTCACATCCCAAGGCTCAATCAGTGGGAATATATGACACCAGCAGTATATAAAAAAGGCGAGGAATATGAACATGGTAGGGCCTTTAATGTAGATCAAACATATATTTAGTTAAAAACATAGAGAAAGTTACTCCTAAGCCAAGCACAACATAGATAACATATTTTGAACAAACTCCCATGGAGACTAACACATTCACCAAGATTAAAATCAACAAGAGAAAAACATAAATCCATCTAAAAATGGCAATACATGCCCAATTATAACTCAATATGATACATTTCTAGATCTTGTGAATCACGGTGACAAACTTTGCAATTGTAAGTTTCTTACCTGCCTACGTTCTAGCCTTAGAGTGCACTATTGCAACTTTGGAAAATAGCCAAAGGGTAATCAAGAAATGAGAGTAGAATGTCAATGAAATAAAACTTTTAGATAATTTCCTGCACATATTTTTAGTAAAATCTCTCTTAGGGAGTCTAGATGCCTCTTCTACTAATATAAACCTAAAATACAAATTCTCAACCATAGATTGATCTCAAAGGCGTTGGAGAGGAGGATTGTTGATACATGGAAGCTGAGTAGTGCTACAATTACCAATAAGACTGAGGAATTGAAGTGAATGATTTTGACAGTTTCTATCAAGGTCTTTGATGCAATTAGAGAGTTGAAACGTTGTTGTGTTTGAGCTTTCAAAAAACCTCTAGGGCAATAGATGATGGTCCTCTATTCCATTATATCCAATGCTATTTTTCATCCTTGATCCATTTTTCCAATGAATAAATTGATCAATGTAAGGCATTGAGCTCAATGTTCTCATCTGTGAGAGGCATTGTTGAAAAATTCTTCAAAATGTTTCTGCAGTAAAGACTGTTGGGTTTTTTTTATAGGTATGCGAATATAGACCCCGTTGAGATATTATGTAGATATGGATTGGGGATGCTATTTTTAATACATATTGATGGTCTTACATGTTCTATATATACATTTTCAATCATGGAATAACATATCAAAAATGAATTGGGACTTGAAACATTTGTACCTTTATTTGGAGAACAATCACAACAATAGCATTGAATGTCCTTCAAGCCCTTCAAGGTCTTCCTATTTTAGACCTAACAATTCTCATTAAAGTGCGTAGTTCAGATTAGTTGGGCATAATTGATTTAGGATCCTTATGAATTGTTGGCATATCTCATGGGAAAGTATACATGTCCTTGCAGCTCAAAAAATGGATTAAAGAATATTAGGCTATATAATAACCTTTGGATTTAATAAAATATAGAGAAAGTGTTAACCCCTTTCTTTTTTTTGTCCTTCAAATTGCTCATTCAATTTTTTATGGGTGGGTTTTTAATAATTCACAAATAATCAGAGCTTGATGCTCTCATACTTTTTTTTTTCAAAAAATCATTCCTTGCAGAACATTTTCCAGAAGGTTCCTACAAGATGGTCCATGTAATATGGAAAAACTCATTATTTATCCTCTGATATGCCCTTATTGACTATTTTTATTTTCATTAAGAGTTTAGAGCCATCTCAAGAATAAATAACACTAGGAAGCTTGCCTAAATATATGTTTATGATATATATAGTATATACAATGAGTGATGCATGCACCAATTATAGAAACACCAACTTTTGACATGTAAATCTACCTTCAAGATAGCCTACAACTCCAATGTTGTTGGAGCTTTCAAGAGCTACATGTTTTCTGTATCAAGCTGAAGTCTCTCTCTCTCTCTCTCTCTCTCTCTCTCTCTCTCTCTCTCCCAGTACCTATATATAATAGGCATCCAACAAGGGAGGTAGAAATACTCAAAGGATTGGGTTGGATTCTAGACAAACAACTCAAAATATTGGAGAATACAAGTGAAGTAAGACTAAAAAATAAATTGTATTTGTCATCCTTTTCTTCTCCAACACAATGAGAAAGGCACCATCCCCTGGATTCAAATATGCAGAGATCAAAATGAGTCAAGGATTATTTTTTAGTTCCATCTTTAAAATTCATCAATCCCATGTTTTATGTTTTTTCTAGTTCAAACTTATGATGTCTATTCACTGGGTTTTCCTTCAAAAGAGGTTGTTGAATACTGCAAAAAACATATTTATGGACATGGAAGTTAGTGATGGAGTGTGTTGTTGAAAAAACAAAATTTACATTCCTATTGGTCATTTTTATTTGTGATTTAGTATCGACTCTTTTGCTTCATTAGAATTAAGTCCATTTTGTACTGCCAGATAATTGAACACTTTTTTTTCCAATGTTTTGCATTCTTAAAGTGAGCTAATAATTGTGTTATTGTTTGGTGTTCACTGCTAAATATAGATACTCTTACTATGATAATTTCTTTCATTCAACCTGTAATGTATTGCATTTTTCTTCATCAATGCTCTTCTTCCATATGCTATCCACTTATGACATTTCTTTTGTAATATTTGGTCCATTTGCGAGTTATACGTCATTTGTAGTTTATAAATGTCTATAGAGTTTAAATTCTAATTGAGTATTCAACTTAAAATATTGAGTCTCTTATACATAACTATTTTTTGCCTCCATCCACTTTTCATAACTTCCATAACCATTAGGTAGGGACCTGCAACTTCGATGATGTTTTTCTTGTTTAGTAAAATATTGTTGAGACTTTAATTTATTGAAAGTTGTAGAACTTACAATCTATAAAGTTTCAATATATAATTTTTAAAAGTATAATTCTTTAAAGGGTGCTAGCTCAACAGAAGAGCACCTGCATTACAAGCAGGAGGTTGGTGGTTCGATTCCATCATGCCCTAATATTCATATGGAATGGCAGCAATCAGTTTTTGGCGACGAAGAATATTTTGACCATCACCAATAAGCTTATGGTGACATTCTTCAACCCTCACCAAAATATGAAATGGTGATGATCAACGAATGTCACCATATATACGCATCAATAGTGACGACCATGAAAGGTTTGTCACCATAAATCGTTTTTGTTGATATGAAATGGTGACGGTCACTATTTTTCATTATAGTTATTATTCATGACGGACCTTGATGTCACCAATGAGCTTATGATGACATTTTTTGACCCTCACCAAATATGAAATGGTGATAGTTAATGAACGTTGCCATATATATGCACTAATAATGATGGCCATGAAATGTCCATCACAAAAAAATGTTGTTGTTCATATGAAATGGTGACGGTCATTATCCATCATTATAATCAATACTTGTGAGGGATCTTGAATGTCACCACAACACATACTTTCAGCAACGCCACCTTTGGTGAAGTTCAATTTTTTGGTGACGGAGGCTATTATCTGTCACCATTGCTCATATGAAATGGTGACAGTCACTCTCCGTCATTATAAATCATTATTGGTGACAAACCTTGAATGTCACTACAACACCTATACTTTCGGTGATGCCACCTTTGGTGGCGTTAATTTTTTGGTGACAAAGGCTCTTTTGAACCTCAACAATGAGCTTATGGTGACATTTTTCACCCTTCACCAATGTCCTTTTTTCTTGTAGTGCATAAAATTTATGTTGGAAATATTATGTCAAGGTTTGGTTGTCCATAGAAATTAGTAACTGATAATGAAATGGCCTTTAAGTCTACCAAGATGTATAACTTTTATCACCAATATGGGATTGAATTGACTCATTCCATGCCTTATTACCCTCAAGGTAATGGATTGGATGAGTCATCCAATAAAATTTTGGTGAGGATCATTAAGAAAATGCTACCTGAAAATAAGAGAATTTGGGACACTCAGCTGATACATGCTATGTGGGCAGATAGAGTAAGTGGTAAAAAATAATTTGGAATGTCTCCATATCAGCTTGTATATGGTACTGATGCTGTAATGCCTTCGCAATTATCTCTTCCTGTGATGAAGTTCCTGCAAGATGAAATTGATGATGAAAATCTAGTCCAAAGGAGAATGCTACAGTTGATAGAAGCACACCAAATCAGAGAATCATTACTAGAAAAAGTACATAAGTATCAGGCTAAAGTCAAATCTGTTTTGAAAAAAGAGAAAATTAGTAGTTATTTCAAGAGAATGATTTGGTTCTGCGTTGGGATGTTAGGATATAAGACCATGGAAAGTATGGTAAGTTTGAAAATTTGTGGTTTGGGCCATTTAGAATTGCTAAAGTTTTAGAGAACAATACTTTTCTTCTCAAACATCTGGATGATGATCAGCTGACTGGAGGCCTAGTCAATGGTCATTTTCTTAAGAAGTTATTTTTTAAGTAATTCATTTGAGTCATTCCATTGTAAATATACATTGTGATGTGTCAATAAAATCCATGCCAAATGGTACTTATGTTTGTATATCTGGTCAGTCTTGAGTCCAGTATGTCAATGGTCAATCCTAGTCTCTATTTTCAAGAAGTATTCTTAGTTTCAAGAGTTTTTGAGGCACTGAGTCTACAGTCCTTGAAGCCTCACAGTGAGGACTTCATCCCCAATAGGAACCACTATTAGCACTGAAAATTTTAATGGTGTAATCGCCATTGTGTCACTGTTTTCATTTTTTTTAATGTCCTAGTCCATGTCCAAGTCTGAGTCATTTCCAATAAAGGTTAAAAAGAGTCCCAAAATCAAGGTATTTTTAAGTGAATAGGTGTCATAGTGTTTTAGAGTCCTAAAATAAGTTAAAATCACTATTTTTGACTTATGTTAGTGTTGAAGGTCAGTTGTTGTTTGGGTAATAAAGTTGCAGTCATCTTGTCTAGAATAATAGCTACCTTTGCTATGATTTAATTGTCAAAACAATAATGCAGTAAAGGGAAGCTGTTTCTTAGAAATGAAAGTTATATATTTCACATAGTGAAAAGTGTAGCTATTTCACTGAGATTTTTGTTATCTCAATTCAGAGGTAAGGATAGTTGTTCATCAAGTATAGAGGAGCAGTAGAGAATTTTTTAATGGCAAGGACCATTCATATTTGTAGATTATTGAAGACCCTTATGCCATGAATATAATTATTCTTTTAATTAAGATTAATTATTATTCGATTCAAGGGGGATTATTATTAATGGATGGTTAATTTTCCTAGGCTATTAACCTGTAGCTAGCTAAGACAAGCAGAAGTCATAGTACAAGGAATCTGACATTTAATGATAATATGGAGTGTGAAGCTTAGTGGAATGACTTGGCGCTGCTTTTTGAATTATTTCAAAAGATGTCATTACTCCTTGTCATAATTACAGGCACGAAATTAGAGAAGAGAGCTTGGTGATTACTCAACCTAAGTCCTCTTTGCATGCTACAGGTAAACAAAAACTAGTCCTCCAGTGAGCAGTTTAAGTTTTCAAAGAAGGAAAATTGAGGTTTTGGTGGATAGTATTGCAACTAGAGTTCAATAGTTGTGTTTGAGAGCAGTTTAGTTGTCAGAAAAATGGGGAAAAATTAAAGGAGGAAATGTTGATAGGTCAGAGCCAAATAATACAAGATTTTTGGATGTGAGGGCTAAATCACAGTTCAAATTTGTAGGTTGGTATAAATTCCTCCAAAAATATTCTGAGGAGAACGTGGATCTAGCTCAAGCTTTCGCTGAGTCTTTCGATGGTGAAAAGGTCAAGTTAGGCAGAAAAACATTCAACATTTATGAGGATATCATAGCCCATGCAACCCAGACTTCTGCAACCGGTGAATGCTGGTTTAAAATCAAAGCACTGCCTGAAGAAGTAAGTTCTTACCTTAAGCCCAAATATGCTAATATGAAATGGAATTCAAATGCTCACATTTCTTGTTTTAAATCCGAGTGGCAGCATGTTATTACCTCAGTCTAGAAATAAATCACATGCGAAGGGAGGTTTTCTTCTGTTCATCATTATCAGTTGGGATTCCTTGCCCACATCTTAGGAGAGAAACCTCTGAACCTACCCTATTTTCTATATAAATCTTTGCTTAAAATGTCCCTCAAGATACAAAAAATTCCAAACTACTCCTTACACAATTTGTATCACAGAGGGCTGATTAAAATTTTAGTTTTCTATCATATCATAAAGAAGAAAATTGCTTGGGATAGGTTTTTAAGAGAGGAAGGGTTTGGCAGCATTAATTCTGGAAGAAAGGTAGGGAGGCCAAAGAAGAAAGACATCCATGAGAAAACTAGTGTTGCCCTTGTTTCACATAGTTCACCATCTAACTCATTACATTCATCAGTCTTCTATCAAATTAGCCCTACCTCTATCTCAGCCAAAAGGCTAACCATAAGCTCAGGTAGAAAGGTTGAAAATCCTAATCCTACACTAGAAGTTGTAAATCCTACTCCTACACCAGCAGTATCACCAGTTGATGAATTTTATGTCAGTAGCTCACCTAGGGAACCCCAAACCCTAAGGTATTTCATAGATGAATACAAGCAGACGCTGCAAAAGAAAAATGAAAAGTCTCCTAAGAAGCCTATGTCAAAGGAAAAATAACAAATTGCCTCCTCTTCACGAAGCGACCAGCCTAATAAGAAACTCTTCATGGCAAAACCAGTGGAAGTCAACCCTAGTCTTCTTGCACCTAAGTCTATTTTCTCACCAGTGGAATTCAACCCTGGTATGAAAATTTCAAGCCAAGTTCCTGATTCTTCTCATCAAATGTAGCCAAGTTGGCACATCTCTCATAGAGTCTACCCTCTCACATTTTTTTCTTTCCCTCAAGAAAGTCAAACAGAAAATGACAGAGCCTACAATAGAAGAAAAGCATACTTTGGCTAAATTAGTTTCCTCCATTTGTTCTTCAATCAAGAAGAGGAATAAAAATGAGATACACTTATATTCCTCCTATGAAGACAGTAGTGACCCTGAGTACAGAGATTCAAAAGATGAGGAGGCAGAGTCTAATAAATTTATACTTGGAGGAAAGAGGTCAAAATCCATCCCTAATCCCTATGTCAAAAGACCTCATACTAGACCAAAAACAAACTCAGGCTGAACAACAAGCTGATTTCCAATCCTAAACTAAGGGATGAAATTATCAACATTGAAGAGAGCCCGGAAGACAAAATTGAAAGAAAGAAGAAAACTTAGTCAAAGAGACAAGCACGCAAAAAGATGTCTGATAAAAGGGTGACTAAAATAGAGGCCATTAGAATCTTTGCTTCTATCCTGGACCTTTGATAAATGAAGAACATGGCTGACTTGGAGAAACTTTTTGGGTAAATGTTCCATGTTTTCCAGATATAGCTACCTTTTCTACAAAGGTAGCAATTATTTTGAAATATCAGCATGTGATGGAAATGGGCTACTTTTTGTTTTGAATCATGATGTTGACATTAAATAGATAAAGTGGAGGGGTTATTAAGTTGCAATGGATGCTTCCATGTGTCCTATATCCCTCTGAAATATCATGGTTCATTTTTTCACATTTAAAAGGAGACAACCACATGTCACTCCCATTGTTTTTACACTTTTTGCTGAAGATTGGTTGCACTAAAACAAGAGAGTGGTCTTCAAATAGGCTGCCAGCTCATACAACCTTTTTTGAGTGACAACCTTCATGATGCTTTCATGATGTTTATCTTGTTTTTAATATAGCACTTTGTAATTAAGGTTAAGGGATAAGCCTCATTTCTTGCACAACGTTGTTATGAATTTTGAAACAGATTTACCTTTTTCTGTGGAAAATGACAGTATCATATTTTGTATATATATGCCAAACTAAGATGAAGTCAATGTTGATGGTTTTAGAATTTGACTCATATGATTTTTAATATTTTTTGTGAATGAAATGGAATGATACTACTGAGGACTTATTACCAATTTGCTGTGTGTATTGTATACTTTACTTGTGTTTCCATATCTACTCTCTTTCAGTTTTAGTTTGCAAACTGATATGTTCTTAAGTATACTTATTAGTCTCTTAAACATGCTATGTGTTTTATCAGTTTTTGTTAGTCTCGCATAGTGAGCATTCCTAGTAAAATATATATTGTAACAGTGGAAGAGCATCATTCATAATAGTTATTCTCCATGATATTTCAATGAGAATCTTGTCAGACTAGAAATAACTTTGTGTTAATGGAATATTTTCAAACTGCTACTTTTGTGAATTTCTACTAAATGAAGTAGATTTCTATTTCACAGACCTACTGTTTCCTTATATCTCACAATTTCCTCTCCTCATAGGCTACAAACTTTCACTCTACTACCACATCAGATTCCAATACCCTCATTAGTAGAGCTGTGGATTTGACTGAAATCTCTTTTCAGTGAATTAGAGTTTATACCATATACCAACCCATAAAACAAATCATTAAATTTCCTTAGAGTTTAGGATGTGTTTGGTTAGGTGCTTGCTGCAGTCCAAGTGTTGATTCCAACGCCAAAATCCTAGATGAGTAAGAAGCAAAAGTCGATAGCATTGAGCACCACATAAGCATAATACATTGCTGCTAGCATGACTAGTTGTGAAGATGTGTGGTTAAGGAAGCTCTTTGGTGAGATTTGTTGTCAAGTATTAGATACCACAGTGATATACTATGACAAAAATAGTGAGATATGTTTGGAGGAGAATTAAGTATTTCATGACAATTCCAAGCATATCGAGATTCGAGATTAGTTTATTTGTGACATGGTGCATATAGGAACTGTTAGATTCCACCACATATCGACTAACGAGTAGATAGAAGATATTCTCACCAAGACACTTCCGAAAGGAAATCTCTTGGTCTTCAAAGAACGATTTGGATTGATGGATGTAGCCCCTCCGGAAAAGGGGAAAATTTGACTGAGGACACTGAGCAACCTCTTCCTACCCTACTTGAGCTCTTGGGATGAGGAATTGAGATAGATGGATCCTGGGGTTAAAGTATCTCTAGATAATAGGGAATTTTCCTATATGTTACCCAGGGTTGATATGCTACTCCCCTATCTTCATAGGGTTGGAGATGTTGCTCCCCTATCTGGTTTATGCAGAGTATACCCTAGTTGTCATCATACTCTCAAGCAAGGATTGCTGGGAATACCACTCCTTGTTTGGCCAATGAGTTGAGAGTATACTTGGGGTGTACAACCCAATTTGATTATTATGCAGGTGTTATACCACATGGCTAATGAGAGTAATTGATGGGAAGATAGGTAGGCAACAAGATTGGGTTGAGATTTTCTCCCCTTTTGTGATTCTGGGTTGAGAATGGGCTCCCCGATGAGATTCCAGGTTTGGAGATGTGCTCCCCTGTATGATGAATTATCATGTTGCTCAGTATGGGTGGAAATTATTTCTCCCTGATTCTTCTTCTTCTATATTTGATAAATTTTCAAAAGATGGAGTTGAGCTATGACGACACCATGATGTGAAGATATACAAGTAGAGATTACCAAGTGAAATTCTTCCTAGTTGAGAGGGAGTGTTAATTTTTGAAACTAGAGTGAAATTAAAATTTTGAAAGCTCATATGGTTAATATTATAATTGAATTAGATTCCTATTTTTGAGAGGAACAAAATCGTCCTATAGATCACCCCAGTCGGTTAAGCAAAAGTTAATTTATGAATTATTTTATAAATTAATGAAATGGAATGGGTCGGCCTCAACACATGTGGATTTGGTAAAAGCCCCAAGTTGTCCCTCATGAAAGATGTAAATAGAAGTGACCTCAAGATCATTCTCACACATTTTCTCATGATATTTTCTTCTTACAATTTTTTCTTTGGATCGTATTTTCTGTTTTGGCTCACACAGGTTCATCGAGAGAAGCTTGCGCAGGGTTCAAGATCAAAGGCGAGAGGCTTACTCTGATCTTGGTCTTTTGAGCCATAACCAGAGTCATAATATTGCAGTTTTTAGGCTAAGGCATCGGGCTTAACATGCCAAGGTAGCGACTAATCTACTAGAACTGCGGGTTGAAAGAGTTAAGGCCGCAGATAGGGTTTCTGGGCTAGATCAGGTTGATCAACACCAAATTCACTGGCACTGAGTGTCTAGGTCACGACTAAGGGATTTTTTGGGAAGATCTCTATTGGGTCACATTCATTTGCTTGTGCAGTGCCTTCATACATCTTTCACTCAGACACAGTTTCTTCATATCAGTCTTTGACAACATCCTAGATTCATATCTATGACTTGGAAGTTGATATCACTTGGTTTCAGTGATATATTGGATTTGTGCTCTTGATTTTGTAGATCTGTAGATCTGATCTATTTTTTTCTGCTGCATATATGTATTGGGCTCATTGTACTCTCTACTAAAATTTTTTTATGATGATCTATTGAAGAAGAATATATGAAAGGGTTTACCCCACAGTGGGGTTTTCTTTCTTGGTCTTGGACCAATCTATTGTCTCTTATGGTTGTGTTATTGTCTTATTTTTCACTGCATGTATTTTTCTACCTTTAGTTATAGTTTATGATTATTTACATTGCTAATAATTGGATGCATTATTAATGAATAAGTAATTTTGGCTAAAGTAATTGATACAATATAGAACAATCTAAAAAATTAACAGGAGTCCGCCTCATGTTGGAACCCTCAACACCACTGAGCTCAAATAAATACCACCCATTCAGAATTATCCACAAAAAACCCGCAAGGGCTAAGACCTCCATTGATGGTACCAGGTGTCCTGCATTCTCTAAGAAAATACCCACCAAAACCTAGCAGAAGTCACAATTAGCACACTAATGGCACCACCCCTCAATTGAGGACCCTGTACTTAGATAAGGGAGGCGCATTAATATGCTCCTGCTCCACCAAAGGCTAACTATCTTCCACCTTGACCTGAAACCACCTCTAGAAAACTAGTAGTATGTGCAGTCCAACCTCGTCAAACTCACAAGTGCCACTCTCCTGGCATACTGTCCCTTCCCAATCTCAATTCACCAAAATAAAACTCCCCCTACCCTCCATCAAGGGAAAAAACACCTTCGTCTACATCGGCCTTTCGATCAACCCAAATAAATCCTGCAATACCCACCTCCTCACTCAACACTCCCCAGATCGACTCCTGAAAGCTCGCCACAAAGAATGTCCATCACTTCCATTCACCACCCTCCATAACATTCAAGCCTTTGTCACCTTCCACAATCCCCAATATGAAATGAAGTTTCCCATGCCCAATGTGAATGTCCTTTGTAATCAAAGTGATGTGGGTCATCCATGAGGCCAACCCACCCTTTTGCTTCCACATGATTTTCATGTGGATCCCCACGTTTCCATGAGAATATTCTCTCCCTTTATCCTCACCCCCATCAGGGAGGCCTCTTCCAAGGCCACAATTTTTCTTAGCTCTTCCAGGGTTGCATCCTGCATGGGTGGGGGGCAGTCCCCTATGAGATCTTGGTCCTGGTGCTCACACCCCTAGTTAGCCAGTTTTTCTGTCGCATTATTTCCCTCTCGATCAACATGCTCCATAATTACGTCTTCGAAGGACACAACCCTTGAGATAATATTCTCACTGATGAATTATAGCCTCCAACTCTTGATAACCTTGATTAATGGGGGCCCATATATCAATTTCTGCAGCATGTTGATCGCAATCTAAGAGTCACCCGTGACTTGTAGCTTAGTCACCCCAGATCCACTACAACTTGAAGTCTCTTTTCCATCTCTACTGCCACATTGTTGGTGGTAATGTTGTTAATTTTTGCAACTAGGGTCAAATTACACTATGGAAAAATTAGATGATTAAGATAATAATTTAATTAGATTCCGCTTTTTGAGTGGATCAAAATCGGCCTATAGATCACCCGAAACGGTTAAACGGAAATTAATTTATGAAATAATTTATTATTTTATGGGTCGGCCTAACCACATGTTTATCCGGTCAAAGCCCCAAGTGGTCACTTACAAAGTTATAATAGAAGAGACCTCAAGTTAATTTTTACACATTTTCTCATGAGATCTCCTTCAAGCTATTTTCATTTTTTACCATATTTTTTGTTTCTGGCTTGCATAGGTACATCGGCAAGAGCTTGCGCACAAGGTCGGGATCACAAAAGTTATCACACATCAAATCTGGGTGATATGAAGCAAAGCCACAGGCAAGAAAGGCTAAGGTAGTGGAATAGGTTAGTAGAGTCACGGGCTAAGTGTGTTGTGCCATGGCCAAGGACCCCAGAACTGCATGCTAAGCTTGCTGAGGGAACGTCCTAGTCAGAGAGGTTAGATCGGGCTGATCTGAAGTAGATCCACGGGCACAAAGTGTTGTGGTAGTGAATCAAATCCCCAAAGCCACAATTTGAGTGTGTTAAGGCCACAAATCAGATAATTACTGGGAAGATATAATTTATTTCACCTTCATTTTATTGCACAACGCTTCCAGACATCAGTGGTTCAGTCACAGTTGCGTCAGAGCGATCATCGATAGTCTCCTAGATTTAGATCTAGGACTTTAGAGTTGAAGTCACTTGGTGATATTTCAGATCCATGTTTTGGTATTATAGATCTGTTGATCTATAGATCATATCTCTTTTTTTTCCACTGCAGATGTATCTTCAGTCCTCATTCATTATCAACCATGTTCATTAGTTTTCCACAGCCAATGTTAGTGCATTTCAGTTCTCAGATTTGGTTTCCTTCATGCAGAAGTATGGGTATGGTTTTATTGTGTATATGTTATTTGTTTTCTGCATCGTAAATATATGTACTTATGGATCATTATATTCTTGTTGCTAAATTATTTGATGATGATCTAAGAAAAATTTCCAAGGGTTTTCCCCGTAGTGGGTTTTTCCCTCATCTCAGACCAATTTTGGTGTCTCTATGTGTTCATGCTTCTATTCCTTTGATATTTTTACTTTCCACGGCTTAGATGATGATGATGATGATGATAGTATTTTTCTTTCTGCATATTTTCATATTTTGATGGCTAATAATATAGATCTGTACAAAGGAAAAAATATTTGGGGTGAATGTAACATGTTAATGAAGAAATGTAACTATCAAAGTAAAGAAGAACACTGCTTTATGAAAAATTAACAACTGCCACATGAGGCAGCATAAAAATGAATGACTTTCCCTTTATTGTCTCAAAGAATTACCCCCAAGCTAGATGGCCCCAGATATACCATAACAAAATGTTATCTATAAATTCATATAACATTTTTTGAAATAAATTAATCATCTAATATATTCAAAGTCACAAACATCTCTTTGTTATTCGTTAGAAACCATTAACATTCATCTGACTCAAATTTAGTAAACACCAAATCCATCCCTAATTTAAAATATAAAATTCATTTCTTTAAAACAATATTATTAATCATTACAAATCCTCCATTTCTCTACATAAAACTTTTACATCAAAATTATAATTAATTTTCATATAAAAAATATAAAAAACTAATAATATTTTTTTAAAGTTATATTACACATATAAAAGGGTTATAAATTGTATTTAAACTTAAATTCAAAACTTCAATAATTATATATTGAAGCTTTTTCCTTTTACCATGACATCCGAAATAGTTATCAATTATATTTAAATTTAAACTAAAAAATTAAATAAATACATATGGAAGCTTTTTCTTTTACAATCACATCCAAAACAAGTTTGACATATCTATATCTTTAAGTTGAATTTACATATAATGAAATATAATCATAGCCGTATTTGCTTTATGTGTGTAACATCTGGTTCTTTCTGCTAATCCTGCAAACATCTGTATAATCTCTTCTTGTAAGAATGGAAGCAAATAGAAGACCAGTCTCATTCTGAGAAGTCAAAGAAAATGAAAATATAGGAGATAATTTTAGTATTCAGACTCTATTTTAGCAATGCATCTACTACAGTCTAAATTCTTCTGAATTATAAATAATTGAGAATCAACCTTCTTCCTGTTGGAAACTTAGAGTAATAAGTCCTTCACAAGTTTACTAAGATATAAGCATGTTTCATCTTAAAGCTATTTCTTGAGTCTGTTTTAAATAATGTGTCTATCAAGTCCAAGAAAATTCTGAGTGTATTTAAACTATAGCTTTACTAGATCCCAAGGATTTACAGAAAGAAGCCAAAAAACATAACACATCCTATATTCATCTTGGCTGCATCCGTGTAGGTGTTTATGCCTTGAATCACAAAGGATTAAATACTTTTGTTTTGGTTACTATCAGAGATCTTATGAATAATAAATACACTGATTCACTCCCAGGAGAAATTGTTGCCCCTTTACAAAATGATCCACTGTGGTTTGACTGTTATCTGAATTTTTCAGTCTATGCTTTTTATGAGCATATTAAATATATTCTCCAACTCCAGATTATAACCTCAGGCTTTGATATGAAGAGATGAATTACAAACATATCTATTCATACCCAAGGTGGTTTTCGACATATTAACACCCTTTATCACGTATTCCTAAATTCCCCAAGACGAGAGTCTAAATCAAGTGTTGTTGTTATAACAGATGCTTAGAACCAAAAAATAGAACATCAAACCATTCAATGGGAAGAATTGATTATTCATGAAATATAGGTTGTAGATATCCCTAGATCTCCTAAGATCCAAAACATTACTATAACATAGATCCACGAAACTTCCTCCTCTGCAATCATTTCATTCCCTCGCAGGTCCATCATACAAAAAATTGCAGTCGCAGGTGAATATAAAGAAACTTTTCCCTATACAACTGAAACCTCTGTCTTAGCTTCAACGTCCATCTCCACAGATTGTATACATGTTTATTTATTTGAACTAGCACACGTTTTGTAATTTCATGAGTTATAGGTCAAATTTCCATCTTTCTAGTCCTTGGTAAGCTTAAAAACTCTTGCCTATATGAGCACCCATAACAATCATAATCCTCGAACTGGTGAAGCTCCATCCTCTATTTTAAATATCTCATGTCCAAATCCCAAATGCAGTGATATTTCCTTTCCTCATGACAGTGTTTGTGTCATATATGAATTGCCTTCTTTAGAGAATGAGGATTCTAGACTAACTGAAATGTTTAGAAAAATAAGCCCCCTGGTATGCCCAGATATGGACTTGGATACCTTGAAAAAATGGATGAACTTATCCCTACCTTCCGATTCAAAAATCCAGTACCCGAGGATTTTAAGAGACCGTCAAAACCAGAAATGTATTAGTTTTTGACATTGATGGAAGGATGTTCCAAATACCAAGTAGATTTTAGTTGGATGAAACGTATGATAATTTGTGATCTTTTTACCCATACAAACTCCACTGGATTTAACATCAACACGCCTTTGGATGAAAAGCAAAGTATCTCCTAGCAGTGGAAATAATACATGGATCAAACCGATTCATGGATATATTTTTATGAATGGAAAAAACAACAAGAATATTCATATTTTCAAATGATGACAAAATATCCACAGAAACACCAATGGACAACCTTTGATGGAACCGATTCATGGATATATTTTTATGAATGGAAAAAACAACAAGAATATTCATATTTTCAAATGATGACAAAATATTCACAGAATCACGAATGGACAACCTTTGATGGATCCAAGGTTGAATCCTCCACCACATTGTACCATTCTTGAAGAAAAGGATAAACATGCAATTTCTACTCCCATTTTCCTAAAAGATGATACTACTACTGGTATAGATAACAAAATCCAACATGTTAGTGAACAATTCCTTACACGCTTTTGTACATAGTCTTACAAGTAACTTAAATGATTGAGTTTTCCATGTCATCAATTGTAGGAATCGTCAAAGAAGAAAAACAAGTCACAAAGCTTCTATAAAAAAAAAAAAAATAGAAGGATAGCATGAATATATAGAAAAAGGGGCTAGTAATGGTTTCTTCATAACTCAAGAAAAAATCCAGGAATTGGCATCAAAGTTTGAAAACTGGAGTTTGACTAATAAAGATAAGGAAATTGATTCCTCAGTTTTATTCAACCATCCTATTACCATTCATCAACCACAAAGGACTATAGAAAAGTTCCCTGCCTTATTTCCAAAAGAAAAAGAAGGAACCTCTTCCAAAATAGGAGAACATTCTCATCTTCTTCAAGTCTATGAGTCATTACCTAGCCAATTTACGAGATATCGTGTTCCTGATGTCAATGGTAAGGGTAAAACGCCAGAAAATCAAACCTACTTTCATAATTCCCACAAATAATGGAATATTGATAACCTGAGTACTGGTAAAATTAGGAAAATGATTGATCAGATGTGTTATTGGCATTTTTTTTGCATCTGGTCAATAGGCCTATAAAATAGATCAATCAACATCTGTGAACACCTTGTCATCATCCCTACAAAAATCCCTAAACATGACTCTCCCAAATCCCTAAGTTTCTGGATCTGACTGCCTCAATTCAGTGACTTTAAGGCCCAACACCCCCTACCCATTTAGGGACCTACGTTTAGTAGAAGATTGCTCAATTCTGCACCAATGCTAATCAAAAATAGGTTTTCCTTTGTTAGGGTTGCGATGTTCAAGAAATTCTGGAAAATTAAAAAGAATCACGAAGCTTCCAGGAGTTGTTTCAACCATTTACCTTGGATAAGAAATTTGAATCTTATCTGATCCTACCTTGGAGAATTCACCTCTTATCCCTTGAGCTCATCCTCCCATCAAGAGTGGATCTCAAGACTATATTGATAAATGGATAAGAATTCATAAACTACCATACTATCCTATAAATTTACAACCAAATACAACATCGAGGTTGGATTTTGGAGACTGATCATGCCCTCATGCTACTACATTGAATCTAAAAGAGTCTCATCATCTTCATGCATTAGGAAGAAATTAAGGTGTCCTTGGTGATAAGGAAGGACAAGTCAACTTGGGGAGATCTCTACATGATCAACTACTATTCTTGGTTGTAAACTCTATCTTATTCATATTAATACAAAGAGTATACCATTTTCCTATATGTGTTATGCTATGTTTACATCCATGTATTTCAATGGTTTGTTGATCCATTGAATAGATTAATTGGATAATGCTACATATATGTCGTAGATATTTGTCTTATGTTGATTGTATGTGTAGGTTCTAATTATAGCGATCAGAGCTATAATTGGAGCTTACAAGTTGAGAGCATAGAAGAGCTTGCGACAAATTCCAAGTAAGCCTATTTCCATTATTCAATTTCTCTAAGGGGAATTTTATATCATTTGCTTTCTATTGTTCTAGACCAGTCCATTAAGTCTAGGGAAGATACTTCTATCCTCAATCATAAATTCCTCATAAAAAATTGGCGACTTTATTGGGGATCATTTTATTCCCTAAGTGGTTCCTTGTCCCTACTACTTGTTTTACCTCTTAAACCAACCTTCGTTGCCTCACTTAGTCTAAATTGACCCTAGGAAGACCTTTCATTGAGATTCATTTTTTTTGTGTGTCAGAACTTAGCTTTACCTTGATCAACGCTCCCCTTGGTCTGCTGACAAAGTGTTGCAACACTCTTTGGCCTTCTATGCACCTGTGTTGCAGAGCATTGGTAGCCTATCTGCACCTGCACTGACCCATGTTTCATGAAAAAAAAATCATTTTTATGATTTTATGTCTGATTAAATTTGTTCCAGTTGGTCCTCCTTGTGTTCCTAAGTGTGTATTGGTACCTCAGGAGCATTTATATTGTTTTCTTTTGGTTTTGAGTGCCTTTGATAAGAATTTGTTTAAATTTTTTTTTGTTCTTGTTAGTTAAATCATTACCAAACTGATTGATTGATCGTTGATTACTTGAAGGAATTGGTGTTTTAGTCATCATCATGAATAATTTATTTTCTCAGTTATTAGGAAAATATATTAGTTTTCATCTAAAAATTAAGTGGAATTGAAAAGAAAAATATCATGCATCATGCATTTCATCTAGGGTTTTGTGTGTCAAGTGGAATTAGGAATAGTTGCATTAGGGGAATTTATTAACAGTCTTGTTTATTGCATCTTGTATGTTTCACATTATTTGTTCTCTTTCCTCCCATACATATATTTTCATTGAAAAGAAAAGTATCATTTCATCATGCTAGTTTGAATTTTTAGGATATTCAAGTGACATTTGTGGTGAGCCTTGAAAACAGAAACATAATTCAAGGTAATCTATAAAATTTACTGAATCAACCTAAGGAGAATTTTTCACATTAACGCAAAACATTTAGAGGTATAGGCTAGAGACGTGTTCCAACGTTGCATTTCAGAGGTGATATCCTATTCCACGTACATAAGTGTATCAGATAGTTCTCCATGTACCTCCAACTATATTCTATGGAGCTCCACGCATGAAAAGTATATGGGAACAATCTCATCATACAATTACGCATTAGACAACTCTACTACAGACTCCACTCTAATGTACTATCAAGTATATTTTGGAAGTCCACCATAGGTTGCTATCATCACCATAGTTAACCGAGGTGGCTGCCTTGTACATTGTGATACACCAAAAACAACATTCGAGAAGATTTCCTGCCCGTACGTAAATCCTTGGTTCACCAAGGTGGTATATTGTAGTTCACAGTGACTTGGTAAACCCTTTTTCCTAGTTACCCATTTTTTATTTATTTTTGTTGTTAATTTCTAAAGTTTATTAAACCACCATGGAACAAATCCTTAGCATATATTAGTTTGAGACTAATGTTGATAGTTCTCAAGTATACTAATCAAGGAAACCCCTCTGATGAGAATCTTGGTCCTTTTCCTTTTTTTGGAAATATTGGTGCTCCTTATATGGCAACTTTGTCCCTTCCCAAATTTACATTGGTTTAACATTTTGTTTTTTTTCGACCTCCTTGGTTCCAAATGTCCAAACTACTTCACAACCATGTTCTTCTCCACCTGAATGACTTCAAAATCAAGTTTATCCTAAAGTTGACCCTTTGCTTTCTTCACCTATTTTTTCTTCATCTTTGTCGGGTGAAATTATTGATTCTATTAACCAGGAACCTAAGAAGAAGATGAAAAGGATGATGAAGAAGAAGCAAAATAAGCATGGGGGAAACCAAGCAACCATTAATACCAACACAAATATTATGGAAAAATATTCCAATCAACCCCACAAAGTTAAATTTCATTGCAAGTTATGTAAGCGTGATCACCTTCTTAGAGATTGGTCCTAGTATTGCCAAGATATTAGAAGTGTAGTCCACAGGCTCACATCAACCTTTGTCGTTATCTTCTGGAGATCATGTTGGTGAAAAACCATCGAATAGTGATCATAATATCCACATGTTGGCTTGAGGGAACCTGACCCAGGTTCAGAGTTTATCGTGCAACCAACAAACCCTCCAACTACTGGCCCTTTCGACAATTACTAGCTTGCGCAGATCAAAGTCTCACCTGAAGCAGTATGGGGGGGTGCTGGAACTAGGCTTCGCACCCTGAGAAAGAAATTGATGTGGTGGTCCTAAACAATTTTATAACAAAACTTATTGCAGATTGTAAACATATGCGCACATATATATATCAACACTTGTCAGATCAGCTTCGTTGAAAACACAGATAATGAGAATAACATAATCGAAGATCAACTTTGTCACAAATAAATATATAACAAGATCAAATATTCACAATGTGCAATAACTTAAGAAAATATATTCATGTACTTAATCATCAACAGATATTCATGCATAAATGATATATTTACTCTCGCATATACAATTGATCATAACAGAAGTAAAGCAATCTCAAAGAAATAAACAATAGACATATAGCTCAGATATTAAACACATAACACATTTTCTTCGCCAAAATAGTCTTTGTATTAGATCTAAACAGTTCAGTACATTCATAATTTTCCTTACAATTACCCTTTGGTGCACACAACCAGCGGAGTTCACACACAACCAAAACTAGGTCTTCATACACACAGCTAGTAGGAGCCTTTCTACCCAACCCAGACTAAAAACCCATTCAAAATATATCACATAAGCATAAACACTTACTTTGATCAACATATATCTCTCTTGCTAGACTTTATCTACCTATATTTATACTCAATCAGCTCGCAGATACTCTAGTCTCAAACCATGGTTTGAGGCCCACCGTTTTCCCTTAATAACACATTTACATAAAAGAGGGACTTTGACCTGCCCCAAATCCCCTTGACTTTTCCGCACAGCGTGCATAACAAAAAATACATACAAAAATTTACTCAAAATTCACCCAGGGGACTCCGCTCCAACAGGCCCCCAACACAAACCCGTGACTCGTTCCGAGTCACTGTGGGGTGGGCTCCTTCATCTTTGCTTGGAGCACAATGATATAAGTTTTTAGTGGCAACACCACCTCAAGGCTTTGCATAGTAGCTCCCTGTGCTTCATTGACCTGCTTTTCTGTGGTCAGACCTTTAGTTGCAAGTTTGATAATTCTTTGAGTTTGATGAAGGGTCTTCAATGTGCCATTAAGTGTCTGCGATAGTTGAAGAGCCTCCTCGGCCCATAGCTACATCTGTGCTTCCATCAAATATTCTCTGCGACAAATATCTTCGATTTATGTCTGAATTACTCGACCCTCCAACAAAAGGGTGAGGCGTTGTGCAATCAGAAGGGTGGGCGCCACCATCCGGATATCAAAAAATTATTGTTCTTTGATGCACAATTCATTGTGCAACTACTAGATCATTGGCTCATTATGAACTAAAGTCCAAACACCCATGACCTCATCCAATAACTAACCACACTGTGTAACTGCGGCAGCTACACTCTTTGTAGTTGTCTTGACCTCTGCATCCCTCTGAGCTCTAACTTCCGGTGGGGTCTCTATTTGTAGCTTCAACTTAAGATCGACAATCTGATGTTTCAATTTTTCATGGACAGTCTGAATCTCTGCTCATGAAGCCTTTAGTGCAGCGGTCAATCATTCTAATTTCACTGTTGGGGCAGCTGTGGCAGGGGTCGTGGGTACATCGTTGTATACTTGGTTTATATTTTATTCTAAAGCATCGCGCTAAGCCTCGACGACGTGTCATGCTTCTTTTGCTGGTGATCGACCGCGTACTGCATTGCCTCAGTGATATCGCGGCAGGCAGGGGATTTTTGAAACTACATCTCATCCACGATCATGTTGTGGACCATATAAATTTTACCTATGGGTAACACAACCAAATCGACATTGATTTCTTTGCAGGCTCTAAGCTTCGCTCGCAGATTCGGTGATTCGATGCAAATGGCTTGTTCGGGGATCTGAATCAAGCGGGTCTCCCATGTCGAAGGAAATATTGTTGTGAGGGGTTGTGCGCTAGAAATGTACATGCTCGCTTGTGCTACACTCTCCTAAATGAGGCTCGCTTGCAGCTGGCTCGTTTGTGCTACGCTCGCCCGAATCAGGCTCACTTGAAATTTAAGCTCTTAGATGCCACTCTGCACCCATTCGAGTGCAGCCTTGTACTATGCTTTCAGGTCTGTCCACATGTCCTCTGTCATCGTCGTGACCGTGCTTTCTATCTCATTGAAGTCATCCTTAGTGAGCGTCAGTTCTTCTTCTCTGGTGGCTTTGGAGACTTTGCGTTTCTTCCTTATACCTTTCGCGGCCTGAGAGCCACGCTTTTTCCCCTTGGAAGTCTGGACTTCCACTTGATCCTAAATCTCATTAGGCCTGACACCATTCTTTTTAGGTACAATTTTTGTTTCAAGGTAAATTGTCTCGCCGGTTGTAGTTGGCGTGGGATCTACTCTAGTTCTCTTCTCAGTTGTTTATGTACCAGCACGGAGCTTGGTGGGAGTCTTAGGAATAGAAGTGGATGCACCTCCCATGGTGCGTGGCTCCAACCAAGCTAGTTGCCACTCTGTAATGATGCACAGTAAATCATCTTTAGTGACTAGATAAGAAAACTCATACCAAATACCATCTACGATGCCCTTCACGTAGATGTGAATATTGTGGAACGTTTCTTTGAAATCAGAAATCAACTTGTATTTTTCGTAAAAAGTTGGAGACAACCTTGAATTTGATTGAATTTCTTGAAAAATAGAGGCATCAAATAGAACCCAAAATATTTTGTTCTCCATGATGTGTGTGGGGACAGAGGAATTCCACAGTGTGGCGTACTGCATGGCTTCACACATCTACGGTTCTATTTTAGGAAAAAGTATTTAGGGTCTTCCATCCAATCAGCTCTATCAACAACAAGAGCCAAGCGTAGTAGAAATGTTTTCCCTCCTCTTACACCTCGTGCACATTCTTCAAAAATACTTTACACAAATACTTTGCCCAATTGTAAATGACGCCCTTTTCACATTGGCCTACAAGTGAAATTACTTGCGCAGGGACTTCTTTATGCCTACATTTCCTCATCATCTTTCATGCCAAGATGAGCATCCCAAATTGGACGGGTGGGTCATTAATTTCACTTATGAAAAATCCTCAATTGTGGCGCGATACCTGGTAGGTAGCCTTGATTTTTTCCACCATATTCTTCTTCTAGGCTTTACCTCCAAAATCGGCCATGGGCTCGATGCCTTGATTGGGTAGGCTAGTGATCCGATGGATCAACGTGGAATTAATAGGTATGCACTCTCCCAACCACAAAGCTTCATCATGGACGAGTGCGAGAAACTTTCACACAACTATAAAATTGATCGGGTTGTGCTCGAAATGTGGAACCTGCAATAAATTTAAAAACCCTGCCTTCTGCAGTCCCAACACTCAGCGTTTCGGATCCACGCACACAAGTCCCCCCTCATAGGGTACACAATCCAAATATCGTTCAGGTGAAAGCTCATGAAATTTCTCAACATCAGCGAGGTCCCAACCCTCCATCTTTAATTGCAACACTTTGGGGAACACATCGCCTTCGAGCGGGACATTTTCTGGGATCATAGGCATATTAATATATGCCCACACTTTTTCAATATCACTCGGGACCTTGAATGATGCCTTGCGCAGTGAAACATAGGTCGAAAATTGTGAGAATGGGGCCACTTCAACCACATCTTCCTCCTCCATGATTGTCTTAGGTAGCTTGGACATGGGTTTCTTCTAGTGCTTAGATGCAGTGGAGCATGACTTCGGGGTCTTATCTCTTGGGGATTTGTGGGTCCATGATGTCTGACCCTTCTTGGTTTTCGCGGGTGCAAGTGTCTCAACGACCAACACAGTGGGATCCTCTTCAGGGTGCATAACTATCATGGTTGGAGGGATAACGTAACCTAGACCCCTACGATGCAACTCCCCCTCAAACATCAAATCGAAACTAGACATAGACAATGAGTATATTGCAAGAATATGAGAACTCAGGGCAAAACAATCAGAGAGAGAGAAAAGGTGTTAGGTCCCTATTTTACTAGTGTAGCCCCTTATTATTGTTAGTGGGCCCCCCTTATTGTTATTGTTGTACCCATGTAACCCTCATATTGTTATTATTGTACCCTTACATTATTATTGTTAGGTCATCTAGGATTATAATGTGACCCTTATTGTTATTATTGTACCCCTGTAACCCCCATATTGTTATTATTGTACCCTTACATTATTATTGTTAGGTCAGCTAGGATTATATTGTGACCCTATATACAGAAAGGAGGTTTTATCATTTGTATCATCCAATAATTGTTCATTTATGTAATGTGAAGGATTTTTCCCCCTCGAAGTTTCTTATTTCTAAGGTGTTGATCTCTTTTCTTCTATTTTTGGAGTTGGTTTCATAACATTTGGTGTCATAGCCTTGGATTCTAGGGTTTCACTGCTTTAAACAAGTCATCGTGGCATTTTCGATATAAATTTTTTTCTACGAGGGCTCAGACACTACAAAAAAAAACCCATTTCTAAGAAATCCCGAGGAAATTCATGTAAACATTTTAGATCTTAATTCGCAATATTTTTAGAGATACAATCTATGGAAGTTAGGGTTTTTGTAGGCTCCTGAATTTCATCTAAAATAGGTGACCTTGGGAAAATCGGCATAACTCTCTCTCTGAGCATCAGATTCGAATTATGTAAAAAGGTGCTGAAATTAAATAGACTTTAATTTCCTGTGTATCAATTTCAAAGTCGAAGGAGGAAATAGTAACACGTGGCAAGTTTTACAAGTTCACTCTACTAAACCAGTCCAAAATTAGGTCATTGTGGGAGATTAGATATAACTTTGCCTTGAAGAATCCAAATCAGGTCAGACCCATGACATTCTAAAGAAGATTCATAGGGGTACTACAGGACCAAATTTCAGATATTGGAGATCCAAAATCACAAAGATAATTCAGTTTCAATATCGAGCTCCTCAAAAGTAAGTAAAAGGTGTGTATTTTGTTTTTCAAATTTCATAAGTCTTGTTTGAAAAAACAATTTGAAGTGATTCCAAGGGCATATTGAAGCATAGATATCAGTATTGGGTTCTAAAATCCCCCCTAAAAGGAATTCAACACCCATTAATCCCTCATAATACTCTACTATGGCTAATGAAGAGGATGAAGTGCAACATGATATATCAAAATTACAAGAGCAAGTGCACCAAATTTCGCTCTCACAGAGAGCAACAAAAAATGAAATGGAAGTTTTGAAGAAAGGCATGGAAGCTAAGATGGATGGTTTAAAGAAAGGTGTGGAAGCTAATATTGATGGTTTGAAGAAAGGCGTAGAAGCTAAGATGGATGGTTTGAAGAAGGGCATGGAAGACATGGAAGAAAAAATGAAAGAAAACATGGAAGACATGATGAATGATCTAAAAGAAGACATGGAAGTTTTGAAGGAAGGTTTGAAAAATTTGATACAATAAATGATTCCTAATGGCAAAAATATAGTAGAGGAAACTCAATATGAGAACATAATAAATTTTAATCATGATTTCATAAAATCTAATGTTGGATTGAAGACCCACCATATTCCAAAGATCAATATGAGGAAGTTTGATGGAAAGGATCCCGTAGCATGGATACTACATATGGAGCAATATTTTGATCTCAATAATGTGCAAAACACACAAAATGTATGCCTTGCAACTTTATATTTAGAACAAAATACATTTATATGGTATCGATGGCTTTTCTACCATAAAAAAATTGTCACTTGGTCAATTTTTACGGAGGAAATTATGACACATTATGAGGATAAAAAGAGCAAAAAATTCTTTAGCCAATTGATAAATCTCAAACAAAAGGGTTCAGTGATGGAGCACATTGAGGACTTCCATAAATTGAATATAAGGGTAGTTGATATTCGAGAGGAACACAGGATTGATGTCTTCATAGGGACTTTAAAGGATAACATCCAACATGAGGTTTGCCTTTGGGAACTTGATTCATTTGAGAAGGCATTCAGGTTGGCAAGAAAAATTGAATGTAAAATTATGGCGATAAGGAAGCCTACCACTCACATCTATAAAGATGGAAGTGTTGCTACTCCTAGACTTCCACAACCTACAAGGTTGACACCACAACAATTGGAAGAAAAAAGAGTAAAAGGGCTTTGTTACAGTTGTGATAAAAAATACACTAAAGGTCATAACTGTGCTAAGAATAAATTATTTTACATAGACTGTGAAGAGAAGGAAGAAAATGAACAAGAAAAATCAAAAGAAGAGGATATACACCAGGAACCAACCCTAGAGACCCTAGATAAAGAAAAAATGAGTCTGACCATATCATGTAATGCATTGGAAGGAATTACCACTCCTCAAAATCTCAAGATAAAAGGACATATCAAGAAGAAAAATGTAATAGTGATGATTGACTCGGGTAGTACCCATAATTTTATTCATTGTAAGGTAGCCAAGGAATTGAATTTCTTCCTATACCCAGCACTAGAATGTCAAGTGATGGTTGCAAATGGAGGAACTATAAATTTCTCTGGAAAATTCCATAATATCAAGATAACCATGGGGGAATATGTATTGAATAGTCCAATGATTTCCATTCCAAAGGGAGGTTCTAATGTTGTACTAGGAGTACAATGGTTACAATGTTTAGGGATGGTAGCTTTTAATTTTCAAGAACTTTTTACGAATTTTTTTTTCGGAAGGAAAGGAAGTTGAATTACGGGGTATCGCAGGGAATCTGGGAAACATAATAAGCTCTAATGTCATGACAAATATTCTGAAAAAATAACAACGAGGCGTAATTGCACAATTATGTTCACTAGAACTTACAACATCAAAATCATCTATTTCTCCAGATCTCCAAAAAGTCTTGGAAAAACATTCCAAGGTGTTTGAAACTCCCAAAGGACTCCAACCTATTCGTGATCATGATCATGTTATTCATTTGATTCCAGAAAGTGTTCCTCCAAACATCAGGCCTTACATATATCCTTATGTCCAAAAGAGTGAAATTGAACGTATGATTGCAAAAATGTTAGAGGCTCGTATAATTCAACCATGTCAAAGTTCTTTCTTTGCTCCAATAGTATTGGTGCACAAGAAGTGTGGATCATGGTGCATGTGTCCATATTATAAGGAGCTCAATAAGCTCACTATTTAAGATAAATTTCTCATTCTTGTGATTGATGAATTATTGGATGAATTACATTGACCAATTTATTTTACCAAATTGGATCTTCTTTCAGGATATCATTAAATTAGAATGAATATTGAAGATATCCTGAAAATAGTATTTCGAACTCATGAGGGTCATTATGAGTTTTTGGTCATGCCTTTTGCCCTTACCAAGGCACCTTCTACATTTCAAGGGTTGATCAATTACATTTTCAAACAATTCCTTAGAAAATTTGTGTTAGTGTATTTTGATGATATACTAATCTACAACAGGTCTTGGAAGGCTCATGTTCAACATGTTGATAGGGTGCTCAAAATATTGGAGGAGAAACAATTATATGCAAAAACCTCCAAATGTTTCTTTGGAGTACAAGAGGTGGAATATATAGTTCATATTGTATCTCACGAGGGTGTTAAGGTAGACCCTAACAAAATTAAATCCATTAAGGAATGAAAAGTCCCCATAACCATAAAGAAATTGCGAGGATTTCTCAGGTTAGCTGGGTAGTATCGCAAGTTTGTTAATAATTATTGGAGAATAGCAGCACCTCTAACAAAATTATTGAAGAAAGATGCATTTTCATGGACTCCTGAAGTAACTAAGGCCTTTGAACATCTTAAAGAGGCAACGTGCCTAGCACCGGTCTTATCTATGCCAGACTTCACAAAAACCTTTATTGTGGAATGTGATGCCTCAGGAAATGGCCTCTTGGTGTTGTTTTAATGCAAGAAGGAAGACCCATTACTTTTGAAAATCGTCCAATCAAAGGAAAGTATTTACAGAAAGCTATTTATGAGAAGGAAATGTTGAAAATACTACATGCACTAAAGAAATGGCAGCCTTACCTAATGGGAAGACACTTCAAGGTAAAAACTGATCAAGATAGTATTAAATACTTTTTGGAACAAAGACTATCTTCATAAGAGCAGCAAAAATTGGTCACAAATATGTTGGGTTATGACTTTGAAATCATCTACATAAAAGGGAAGCTAAATGTTGTTGCAGATGCTCTCTCAAGAAAGGATGAAGAGGTGGAATCATTGCTTTGTGCCATTTCTATTATCCAACCAAATTGGATAACTGAAGCAAGGGATGAATGGAAGAAGGTCGAAGAATTTTGGACACTCATCCAAAAGTTGCAGCAAGATCACAGTACATCTGATACATTTAGTTGGAAAAATGATTCCTTATGGTACACAGATCGCTTATATCTTTCTATTAATTCCCAACTAAAACAAAATATTATTTTGGAATTGGACACCTCTCCCTTAGGAGGACACTCAAGATTTTAAAAAAATTACCACAGGGCGAAGAAATAAATTTTTTTGAATGGCCTTAAATTTGATATTCAAAATTTTGTGGCGGAATGTTTGGTTTGCCAACAAAATAAAGTTGAGACAGTTAATTCTACAACCTTCATCCATTCCAAGTCAACGTTGGGAGGAGATTTCAATGTATTTTATCACAGGTTTACCTAAGTCCAAAGGAAAGAGTGTCATCATGGTGGTAGTTGATAGAATTACGAAGTATGCACACTTTTGTGCATTATTTGATCCATTTAAAGCAAGTACAATTGCTACTGCATTTATGGAAACAATTCAAAAGCTACATGGAAACACAAATATTATTGTAAGTGACAAAGATCCCATTTTTACTTGAAATTTTTGGCCGGAATTATTTTCTTGTTTGGGGACTCAACTAGCTCATAGCTTATCTTATCATCCTCAATCTAATGGGAAAATTGAGATAGTGAACAAATGTTTGGAAGGATATCTTCATTATTTTGTATCTGATAAACAAACATAATGGGTCAAGTGGTTACCTCTGGCTGAATGGTGGTATAACACTTCCTTCCATATTGCAGCAAAAATGACCCCATTTATGGCACTTTATGGATATCATTCACCGTCCATCACATCATCTTTAACAGAAAATTCTAAGGTTCAAGCAGTGGAAGATCACATCAAGCATCAACAACAAGTTCTCCAACTCTTAAAGGATAACCTAAATTTGGCACAAAATCGAATGAAACAACAGGCATATCAACATCACAGTGAGAGAAGTTTCGATGTAGGAGACTGGGTATTTTTACAGCTACAACCATACAAAAAAATGTCCCTCCAGCAAGCTAAGAAGGATAATAAATTATTTCCAAAGTACTATGGTCCTTACAAGGTGTTGCAAAATATTGATACTATCGCATACAAATTGGAGCTTCTTGCTTCTTCTTGAGTGCATCCAATTTTCCATGTTTCATGCTTAAAGAAGGTTATAGGTGAAAAAATACCAGTTCAAACAATATTGTCAGAACTTGATGATGAAGGAAACATCATATTGGAACCTGAAGCAGTCACAGAAAAAAGAACTCAACAACTATGAAATCGATCAATTTCAGAGTATCTCATCAAGTGGAAGAACTTACCCAATGAAGATTCTATATGGGAGGACGATAATTTTATATAGAAGCATCTAGTGCTACTCAAGCATTGAGCACAACACATTTTTGAAGGAGAGGGGCATGTTAGGTCCCTATATTACTAGTGTAGTCCCTTATTATTGTTAGTGTAGCCCCCTTATTGTTATTGTTGTACCACTGTAACCTCCATATTATTATTATTGTGCCCTTAGATTATTATTGTTAGGTCGTCTAGGATTATATTGTGGCCCCATGGACTCCTATATATAAAAAGGATGTTTTTTCATTTGTATCATCCAAGAATTTTTCATTTATGTAATGTAAAGGAGGTTTCCCCTTCGAAGTGGCTCATTTATAAGGCATTTATCTCTCTTTTCTTCTATTTTTGGAGTTGGTTTCATAACAAAAGGGAACAAATGCAACCCCTTAGGTCATATTTATAGCTTTGGCAAGTCTTCAATGGTCCCTTATGCATTAATGTGTCTCCATAAATGATAAAACGATTCCAAATATGGTAAAATACCCTCATTAAATGCAACCTAGACACTCCCTTAAATGGTAATAAAATTGTCTTTTCTAGATTTACTATTTCAACTACTAGATTTTGGCACTTGTATGACCTAGTCAACCTCCATGTGCAGCTACCACACGTGCGTCACACCTGTCTACGCATCTGCCATCTCTTCTATGTAGATCCAATACTCTGGCCATATAGCTATTTGGTGCACACCAGGAGATGGTCATCCCTATATGGCTTCAATCGGATTCCATTGACCTACCCGGGAAGATATTCGTCACTCAACGTGGCCAGGCACACTACACCTCTGTTAGTGATATCCTTAATAATATATGGCAGTAGCCAATGCATCTTGAACTTCCCTGGGTGGCGCGCAAACTTGTTGTCATACAACAAGACCAAGTCGTCTTCCTTAAATACCTTTTGTCTGATGTGCCTATCATGCCATGCCTTTTCACGCGCCTTGTGTACTTGCTAATGGAAATTTGCAATAAAGCAATCTTCTTCAAGCGCGACCAACTGCAACAACTGTTCCTCCATAATATCTTCTTCTGCTATATTTGTGAATGTTTCTATGCACAAAATGGGAACAATGTACTCCATCGGCAACACAACTTCTTTCCCATACACCATCCTGAACAATGTTCTTCCAGTCAACTCTTACATGTGGTTCGATATGCTCAGAGAACTGTGGGTACGCACTCATCCCAATCGTTCTAGTTAACATTGAAAATGTTAGTAAGCACAATATCAATATATTATTGAAAGGTTCCACCACACCATTCACCTGTGGGTGATATGGAGTGTTATTTTGATGATGAATCTGGAAATATTCTATCAAAACTTCAATGGTTTCATTCACAAAGTGTGTACCTTGATCACTTGTCAGAATCTTAGGGCACCCAAAGTGAGTCACAATATTCTCGAAAATGAAGTGTGCAACTGTGTCTGCACTACAATCCTTTAATTTCTTAGCTTCACCCATCTGGTTACATAGTTAGTCGCAGTGATTATGTAACACGTACCAATCTTCTTGCATGGAGGGTTAATAGGTCCAACAAAGTCGATGACCCATTTCTCAAATGTTTGTAGCACCACCTATGGATGCAGGGGAATCTCATCTCTGCGCAATGGCTTTCTGGTCCTCTGGCATACATCACATGCACCAGAATGCACATAGGTATCTATGTGAAATGTGGGCCACCATAACCCAGCTCGCAAAACATTTTTCACGGTTGCCTTCCTTGCATAGTGACCATAAAAAACCCCTCCATGAGCTTCATCTAGTAGTCATGCCTTTCAAACTCCAAAACATATCTTCGCAGAACTTCGTCTACCCCCATCTTGTATAATTGGCCCGCAATAATAGTAAAGTCTATTGTGTGTGCCACGAGCTCTTTCTTCTATTGCATTGTATATTCCTTAGGTGCGCATATACTAGTCAGGAACTGAATAATATCAGGGAAATGATCATCGACTACTTTGATCGCAAAAAATTGTGCATCCGATAATCCATCCTCTAAGATAGTAGGTTCTTTGCTAGCCTCAATGTGCGACAAATGGTCTGGCCCAACATTCATTCTTTTGGTTTCGAAGTTATCTCAAAATCATACTCCTAGAATAGTAACAACCACCTGTATATTTTCCCCCCCAACACAGGCTTATTGACCAAGCACTTCAAAGAAAAGTGATTAGTAAACATCTTGAAATTTACTCCTAATAGATAGTGGTAGAATTTCTACACTGCATATACCATCACTAATCCTTATCTTTCTGTATTTGAGTAATTCCATTATGTGATTGAGATGTTTTGACTGGCATAGGCAATAGGGTGATCGATCTCTCCGGCTCCTGGTTGTGCTAAAATATCTCTAAGCACGATGCAGGAGGCATCAACATGCACATGGAACACCTTTGACCAATTTGGAAAGATCAATATGGGTGTCATGACCATATTTTCCTTCAACAATTCAAAACTCTTGTGACATCCTTGTCCCAACAAATTGTCGCGTCTTTCTTGAGAAATTTCTCCATGGGCGGAGTTATCAGCACATGACCCTGAATGAACTTTATATAATATCTAGTGTGCCCCAATATTGAGCATAGTTTTTTTACATTCATAGGTACCTCCAGATTAAATATTACTACGATCTTCACGAGATCTACCATCAACCATTTTTGGTAGAAAATGTGACCTAGCAATATCTAGAATGGCATACAAAATATACACTTTTTCAAGTTTAGTGAGATCTGATACTTTCTGCAGGTATCCATAATTAAGCGTAGACTCGAGACATGTTTTTTCAACAACCCAAAAAGACTCCAATCATAAAATTATACTTCCAGGAACTTATGGATATACTCCTTGAATGCAGCTAATACTATTCGCAAGAAGATAGTAGGCGCATTCTTCAATCCAAATGGCATGACTATATACTAAAAATATCCCCATTCTATTGAAATGGTGGTCTTACTATGATCCTCTGGTGCAATATTGATCTGATGATACCCTTAGAAACCATCTGTGAATGCATAAGCTTATTGTCCTCCGACATTGTCAAGGATCTCATCAGAGAAAAAAGTTGGGAATGGATCATGCATGCAGACATCATTCAATTTGTGAAGGTCCACACAAATCCTTATTTCACCTTTTTCCTTCTTATCTTGCACTACCATAGGACTTACCCAATAAGACTCTTCCACTGGTTCTATAATTCCTGCAACCACCATTTTATCCAACTCCTCCTTCACCTTATGATTATATTTTTTATTCAATCTGTATGTTCGTTGCTTCATTGGGCACGCATAAGGTTTCAAAGTGATATTCATGGCTCCAATCTCTCTAATTATTCCTTTCAATTTCGAGAATTTCGTAGGAAAAAAGTCTTGTTAGTCTTTCAATAGCTCAAAAACCTTTCCCACTATGTCATCACCCCAATAATCTCCAATCTTCACCAACTTCGATTTCTCTTTAGATCCAATATTGACCTGTTGAATATTTAGAGGCTTTGTGACATCTAGTGAGGTGATTGAAGGCTCAAAAAATTCGTGATATCCTTGTATCTTCTTCATTGTCTTCAACTATCATATTTATGCAATTAACAATATCCCTCATCTGCACATCCCAGGCTGGCGAAGGATGCTCTCCCTTTGGCTTGGGTGTGTCAAAGATAACTTCTTGAATATCATGCAGTGATTTACCAATATTGATAAACCCACTCTTGAAGCTGAAGGTTAATATGAAACTCTCCATTAGTGCAAACCATTCATTAGTACCTCGGTGCAGCTCTGTCTCCAGGTACCAATTAGTAGGCACCTTTCCCAACATATGAATGAACATTTCTACCCATTCAGGTCTTGGTTCTACGCCCCACACCTTGCTCCATTTAGCAAGATGTTTGTGTGGTTAATCCTTTCCAGAGTATACTTCTTCCATCTTGATAGTTGTACATTCAAAGAATAATCTCATCATTCGTGTTTATTCATCCTACTTTCCCATGTTTTCTTTGTGAGTCTCCCACCATTGTGCTAGAGTAGCACGCAGTCCTAGATCCATGGCATGGAATCTCTGTCCTTCTGGGAAAATTCTTTCAAGTTATCCTAAAAAAATATTTACATCATTTAAACCATCATAACACAATATTTCACGTACCTCTGACGTTATGGAATGAAGAGATATGGTCACTCGATTGCAACGCAACGTAGATACTTCATGTAACCGGTTCTTCTAGTTCTCAAATTATTCGTCAGAACCTGAGAAGTGGGAGATGCCATTTTCCCAATTAAGCCTTCCATCAGCCGTTGGGTTGATCCAATATTTTTCGTGCACAATCAAATTATAGATATGGTCAATATCATCATCAGCGCACATAGGTTCTATGTAACTTTCATCTTCTGCAGGATCTAAGGGAATTATGACTCTGGTTCCATTGTTTTCAAATTCCATTATTCTCCTCTTCAAATTTATGATACCATCCATATCAATAGCCCAATCCAATCCAAACAACATAGGATAAGGATCATTATCCTCCACAATTTGTATAACTTCAAAATTTGCAAGTACCTTAACACCTTCAATATTGACTATCACTTGCGACAACCTTCCTAATGGAATGATTTTCTATTGGTTTGCCATGCACAATTGAAAGGTAGACCACTCCAACTTAGGCTCTCCCATGCGCTGCCAATTTTTCTTAGGTAATACATTTGCATCAGACCCTAGATCTAGGATAGCCTGATCCATTACATAAGCACTGATATGAGCGGTTAGATGCATTTCTCATCCAGTTTTATTCTTATTCTTCTTCTTATATATTTTTTTGAAAACTTTTTGTTCTATCGGAGGTTGTTCCTTTTCTGCATAGTTATATATCAATCCCTGATTTTTCTCCACTGTATTTTTGTTGCACAGTAACTTAATGCAATCTTGTAAAAATGGCTTCATTTCATCATCTATTCCTGCCTCTTTCTGTAATATTCCCAAATGGGAAAAGCAGGAATAGAGTGCATAAAAATGGAAATATGCAGAAATATAATAGATCAAAGCATGAGACAATAGTAGATCCATTCCATTATGAATATAACAACATAATAGGTACAAGATCTTGAGGAAGAGATCACTCAAGTTGGGAAAACAAGCCTCCAATGAAAGCATACACCTAGATCTAAAATGTTTTTAATACATGAAATACTGGAATGTGGAAAACTACGTTGTCTAAGAGAGAATAGCAGCTGAAAGATATAAAAATATGTTGCTTCTGATATAATGCTCCAAAAATGCTAAGGCTATAGATCCATGCTCCAAAACAGATTTCCATGGCAACCTAGAAAAGGTTTCCAGAAATACACGTTATACAATATATAGAAGATTTGGCCCTAGGGTTGAATAATCTCTGCAACTGAATCACTAATGGGAGATTTTTTATCTGATATACAATATGGGTGATCCTTCTCCAACAAATCTCCTATATGAAGGGTTGATCCCCACACAGGAGACCCAAACACTCCAAATAGGTCAATAAACCCAATGCTGCAGCTGCTCTCCAAAATAACACAGTCCTTTAGGGAAGCTATGTTGTAGCTAATGAATGCTACTTGGCCTGGTGCCAAAATGTGTAATGAAGCCATAATGACTTCCTCACAAGCTCCTGGATGAAAGGATGATCCCTCTAATGGAAAATAGCTCAGAATTTGGAGATCTCTCTCCTCCACTACTACACCCCTGCAACACAACCCAACTCTAAAAAAAATTACGTTGTACATAAGACTGAATATTGGTCAAATTCCTAAATGTGGAAGTATAGTGAAAACTCCTCCAATATCTTCTAAGTGGAATAGGTGGGATTCTTGATCAAGAACACCCTGTGCTAAACAACACTGTAATCTTAGCTAAACAGCTGAAGAAAGTTGTATGTCTAAATAGACCATATATCAAAACATAAAAATATATCAAAATAATGAATATGACTCCCATCCTCTTCCTTTTATAAGATACGAGCTTCCAAAACCCTAAGCCCCATCCATTAATGACATTACTTCCATGCAATGTGTCTCCATCTAAAACTGTGTTGTCCCTCCATTAATGTCCAATCCTCCATGACAGCGCTATTGATTTGGTCAACGTTGACCCAGTCCACATGTTCTAGCCCCTGTTCACACCTTAGGGTGCTTTATTGAGCTGGAAAGATGATCCACTTTCACATGAGAAGTGGTTTTATTCTTCATAAATAGATTTATGGGTCTCCCTACCCACTTATTCACCTATCTAAGTGGCAAAAAAAAACTTTAATATTCCAAATATCTACAAGCTAATTTAGGAATATTATAGCCTTCCCCTCCAAAATGTTTCTTTTCCTCAAGAAACTGCAAGGATACTATAAAATATCCAATGGATATGTCTCCTCCCAAGAATGCAAGTTTTCCTTTGGTAAATAAACCAAATAGCTCTCATCATGAAAAATTGGGGGGTGTATGGAAAGAGTTATATGTTGTCCATTGGCCTTCTCAAGGCATGAGAGATGGTAAATGTTGGGTGCCTAAATTCCAATGAGAAACTCCAATCTCCATGCTATCATTCAAACAAAGTGAGCCATCCTTGGTAGCTCATAGAAACAATCACCAATCCCCCTTCTTATGCAATGTGTAGGGGCTGCATGGCTGTAAGTGGGAGACAAAATTGTTCAACTTACGCTGTATCTCTCTCCATTTATGATACGTTTGGAGATGTTAATATTTGGCTGCAATAATATAGTCCTCATGAAGCCAAAATTGATTTGGAATCTCATGATCCCACCCCTTGGTTCTAGGAAGCTTCCTTGCCCAATCCTCCCTACATATAGTGAATAGAGTGTCATCACCATATGGGCTCCAAAAGAGACATGGAATAAGTGTCATATGACATATTGGATGGCGACGATAGTCCCTCAAGTTAGACCAGCCTTCTTCTTCTTCTTCTTGTCTAAAAATATGATATGTTAAGTGGCCATCCAACCACTTTCTTGCTACCATAAGCTTCTAAAAAGCTTGAAAATAATAGAGAACATGAGGTGTTGGCTGAATATAACCCAAGAAAAACATATCTTGCCCAAATTCCTCTATAAATTGGTCACCCCCATCACTGAATGTAGTCCCAAAAGGACCATGAGATCCACAAAGAGGCTTGCTCTCTTGTGGAGAAATGTGTTGCAAATTCATGGTAAAATAATGTTCATACAATATTAGTTGATCAATACGCATCAAAACACAATTTTTACCATATATTGTAGACAAGTTGGTGACGAGGTCCTCAGATGATCCTTCCCATCTCTTCATCAAAAGGCAAGTGACTAAAACAACCTTGCAAGGTGGTTGTTCTCCTCCTCATACGTCAAACAAGCTACATATATATTGATATTTTGGTGCACATCTTCTTTGAGATCCTCCTAAAATAATCCCTCCATGATGGTGTGATAGGACTCAATGGAATCCTCATCCTCTGAAAGGAGTGACTCATATGCTGTATATAGAATCCCCTCCTTAAGCTTGGATTCTTTAGTCAAGTAGATATGATCATGGAAATAAATGACTCCATCAACCACTCTATACCTCCCATCTACCACTTTCCCATAAATAACCTTACATGTGAAGGGGTTTTGGAATACTCCACCAATAGTTGGGACTCCCAATATGGATCCATCCTTCCCAACAATGACATCGTTGTAGAAATCTGAAATGTAGGACTTGTCTCATCGTAGCTCTCCTCTTTGACATGCCCAATGCCAAAACCACATGTTGGAGTACTGCAACCCCACTTTTTCTGCCTCCCTTGCAGCTGATCTTGCCCAAGACAAGATTGAAGTACATGGAGTTCAACCTCCTCTTGAAAGGTATTTCCCATCCAGAACTTCCATAGTTTGGCCCATGCATACAAGAGTGTCAATAATATCTTGTCATATTCAAAAATATTCCTCATGTGTGGAAGAATCATTTTCCTCTCCAAGGTTATGGAGTAGCCCTTTGACACCATGCTCATGTCATCATATATTTTTGAATCATCATATTTTAGTGCAAATAGATGAGTGGGAGATAGTAATGTCCTCATCAGAAAATTGTTCACCCCTCCTTTGAACCCATCAAAGGTTCTCTGCGTTGTGGTAGCTCCTCCAAGGCTCATTCCTTAGCCAAATATATCAATGCTACACCATGTTGAGAGAAATCTTTATTCATCTTCCAATCAGGAGGTATCCCTGGTGGAATGCCTCCATGTAATGAAACATCAAGGCCTAGAGTAGGTTGTATATGTGAGTGGACTGATTTTTCCCTGTCCTCACTGCACAAATCATCTTGCATTTTTTGTGCATCAACCTTTTTAAATAGAGAGGGGTGTGTGATCCTAATCATATGATGTTGTTACTCCCCCTTATCTGCTTCTATATTCAAGATCTCACAATCTTTCAATTATGGTACATGATGCTCATGGATTGTGCCATGATCTCCATATGTGAGATTCTTTGGAACTCCTTGCAAAGGTGAAAGAATTCCTCTCTTTGGATAAAATGCTCCATATTCCTCTTGAGGAGGTACTAGATCTGCTCTTGTTGTGACAACACTGTTACCTCTTATCTTCTCTTCCCCTTCATCATGAATGGAGGTTGTCTCATCATCATTGAGAGGTTATTTGTTTTAGTTCGTCTTTTGAAAAAGAGATCTCCATGTCTTCCCTTTGAGAAAAGAGCTCTTTCTGAAGTGGGGATCTTGCCTCTAGAAAGGTATTCTGCAAGTTTTTAACCCCCTCAGTAATTTTCTAAAATGGAATTTGATTTACAGATCCTTCCAACTCATGCAAAGGTTCTGTTTGTTTATGCTTGGCTAGCTCAACCAAGGAAGTTTCAAAATGTTTTTCATTAAATCTTTTCACTAACCTCCTAGTGAACCTTACATACGTAGAAATATTTTCATCTTTTAATGAAGAATATTCATAAAACCACCAGGCATAAGTCTTACCTTCAAGGTGCAACGCTGCTACTCTAATGGCTTCATCTTCTGAAACTTGGTGTTGCTGCAAATAGGTGTCTAGTGCCTCCACCCAAGCCCTAGCTTAATATTTAGGTGACCCATCAAAAGTAGATAGAAAAAATATACCCACATCATGTTGTTTGCACCTTGTGATCCTATCATGGTTGCTAGGTCTTCTATCCTCCTTGATCTTGCAAAATCCTTGGAAGTTAAGATGATCTCTAAATCTCTGAGTTTGAGATTCATGCTCTTGAATATAGTCACCAAGAGTCTCCTCCTTTGGTACATTTTCTTCCTCCATCTCTCTTGCTATGACCCTAGGCATGGTACCACATTGTAGATCTGATGGTGTAGTTGAATTATCACACGCATAATGTGAAAATCTGGAGCTTTCTTTATGTACAAGCCCTCTTGGAGAATCTCTACATCTCACCATTCTCATCTCTTTGACGTCTCTGCTAATACACTGCATAGTTTGAAGAAGAAGTTTTGAGAACTCCTTCCCTCCTGAAAATGAAAATTTTCCTTTATCTCTTTTGCAGATCTTCTCCTTCCTATGAGAAACCTCCTTAGATGACATAATGGCTGAACTACGTAAGTTGAGCCAAGATTATTCTCTAATACCACTGTAATATTCCCAAATGGGAAAAGCAGGAATAGAGTGCATAAAACTAGAAATATGCAGAAATATAATAGATCAAAGCATCAGAAAATAGTAGATCCATTCCATTATGAATATAACAGCAAAATAGGGACAATATCTTGAGGAATTGATCACTCAAGTTGGGCAAACAAGCCTCCCATGAAAGTATACACCTAGATCTAAAATGTTGTTAATACATGAAATACTGGAATGCATAAAACTGCACTGTCTAAGAGAGAATAGAAGCTGAAAGATATATAAATATGTTTCTGCTGATATAATGCTCCAAAAATATAAGCCTATAGATCCATGCTCCAAAATAGATTTCCAGGGCAACCCAAAAAAGGTTTCTGGAAATACACACTATACAATATATAGCAGATTTGGCCCTAGGGATGAATAATCTCTGCAACTGAATCACTGATGGGAGATGGCTGATCTGATATACAATATGGCTGATCCTCCTCCAATAGATCTCCTAAATGAAGGGATTATCCCCACACAGGAAACCCAAACACTCCAAATAGGGAAATAAACCCACTACTGTAGCTGCTCTCCAAAATAATGCAGTCCTTGAGGGAAACTGCGCTATAGCTAATGAATACTACTTGACCTAGCACAAAAATATGTAATGAAGCCCTGATGACTTCCTCACAAGCTCCCAGATGAAAGGATGATCCCTCCAATGGAAAACTAGCTCAGAATTTGGAGATCTCTCTCCTCCACTGCTACACCCTTGCAACACAACCCAACTCTAGACATAATTGTGTTGTACATGAGACTGAATCTTGGCCAAATGCCTGAATGTGGAAGTATAGTGCAAAATCATCCAAGACATTCTCAATGGAAGAGGTGGGATTCCCAATCAGGAACACCCTGTGCTAAACAACATTGTAATCTTAGCTAAACAGCTAAAGAAAGCTATATGTCTAAACATACCATATATCAAAACATAAAAATATATCAACATAATGAATATGGCTCCCATCCTCTTCCTTTTAAAAGATATGAGCTTCCAAAACCCTAAGTCCCATCCATTAATGACATTAATTCCATGCAATGTGTCTCCATCTAAAACTACGTTGTCCCTCCATTAATGTCCACTCCTCCATGAAAACGTTGTTGATTTGGTCAAAGTTGACCCAGTCCACATGTTATAGCCCCTGTTCACACCTTAGGGTGCTTTATTGAGCTGGAAAGATGATCCAATTTCACATGAGAGTGGTTTTGTTCTTCTTAAAGAGATTTATGGGTCTCCCTACCCACTTATTCACCTATCTAAGTGACAAAACAAAGCTTTAATATTCCAATTAGCTGCAAGATAATTTAGGAATATTACACCTTCACAAGTCTACTTGATGTCGATGCGATTCCTTCTGCAAACCCCTTTTGCACTTCAACAAAATTATATTTTGTGCATTGCAACTCAAATCCATACTTATTCTCAGTTGCCTTACGAATCCATAGTTCAACATTTGGCTTCTCTCCCTTATCCTCACCAATGGTTGCACCACTCCTAGTGGCCACATTCATGCCAGGATATTCCTCATGTGTTTCCACCCTGACCATCTAAATATTTTGCGTCAGAGTCTACATATTTTCTCCTACACCTTAGCAATTAAAATAGGAAAATATTCTATTACATGATCAAATTATCTACAGTACCTGCATGATTGTCGTGTCGGATTTGGACAGTCACGTGCATAATGTCCAGCATCTCCGCAATTATAGCAAATGACCTGTCCCATCCCTCGACCAACTAATCCTCCTCCTCTTCCTCTCCCTCTGTTCTGGAATCCACTTCACCTAGATGGGGATGTTGGTGAGGTAGGTTCGACCTGGATTCTATATATGTCATCTTTTTCCATCATCAAGTCAAAACTTCGACAACGTTGTTCATCATGTCCTAGTGACGAACAAAATCTACAAAATAGATGTTGCAACTTAGGCGTATATTTTCCGATCCTTAGACATAAATTAGTCACATGTGGACATGTAATTTGACAGATTGCCCACCGTATTGGAGGTGTCCCACTCGGCCTACTGCGCTTTTCAATAGGCTTGTTCTTCTAGCTTGCATATAATCATTGAAGACTAGAAATTGATCCTTATGATGCTCAATAACTTTACATCGTATGCACCATAACTCTGCACATACCTCCTTGCCCTTATATTTGCACAGATTCTGAATCTCCAAATGCATTGCTTCGAACTGACTTTGAATCTGATGAGTTCCAAGCACAGTAGGGACCGGTGCAACTTATAATTTCATCTCAATTTCCACAGCCCCAACCTACGTGGCAATATTTTGTTGACTCAATGGCTGGTGCAGATATGGGAGCATCATAGAAATAAACCACTCCTTGTGTTGCGCATCATCGATAGTGAATCCACTATCTTTGATAGTGCACTTCAGTCTCTGATCAGCCTCCCACATGGATTCATTTATCTCTTGGTTAATCTCTTTCAATTATATGACACACTACGCATATGAATTTGGATTTTTGAATTTTTCTTTTAGGGCATCTTTCAACATATTCGTAGTTTCATTAGGGTTGGATGATACATATTTGATGTACCAGTCCAATGCACAATCTTGAAAAGCAGTGGCGAGCTGCACTTTCCTAACATCATCATTATTAACCCGCTATGCTCTCTATACAACATCAGTGACAAATAAAAATTTCTTAGTATCTTCATTTCCAATACCTCTTAAAGTAGGTAGCTTCATAGACGTGACCATATTTGCGCCTAGGGGAGGTGTAGGTGGCGGTGGAGTGGATGACTTGTGGGATGAGTATGGAAGTGGAGTGGATGGGATATGAACTATGGTCAAGGCTCCCTAATTGTTCTGCTCTGGTGGAACTTCCTTTTGGGAGACTTCCTCTTCTTCAAAGCACACAGATTCACTAGAGCTACAAATTTATGGCTTGTCCTCACTATTATATCTACCCTTGAGAGGACTATAAATAAACCCTACTGCTAGGTCCACGCAGTAATTTCTTCCACTGCGTATGTTCTGGCCTCTTTGGGATATTCACGCAATATGTTCGCTTAGATAACCATGTTCACACAATAGCATATTCAACAATAACTTCAAAAAGTGTAGGAAATTACCTCTAGGACCCCTGAAAAATCTCCTTTCCACTTTAGAGTATGACACAAACTTATCAATGGTAAATTCAGTCACAAATCCTCCCAAGACACGATCGATCTAATGATCTATCACGTAGGTAATATTATTTATTGTATTTTATAATTATTGTACTAATTCTGGAGTCCACTGAGTGACTGTGTCGTCCTTTGCGTGGGTATTAAATTCAGTCAATCACGACAAACAATAATGCAACTTAGTTGCAAATGATGCAAAGAATTTCTCATGGAATTCTGTATAGATATACCTCTGAACCCACTTTTCATTAGATAGTTTAGAACTTCGATTCTCTTGGATCACAAATTCCCAAATATTTCTATCCAGCCAATCTTGTAGTTCCTTCTACGTAGAATTCCACAACATCAAATATCTCTAAAAATTATAGTCCTCGCAACAAAACCATTTGCTGGCTTGAAGGGTCCTGACCCAGGTGTAGGGTTTATTGTGCAAACAATAAACCCTCCAACTATTGGCCCTTTTGGAAATGACCTACTTACATAGATAAAAGTCTCACCTGAAGTAGTATGGGGGGGTGCTGAAACCAGGCTTCCACACCCTGAGAAAGAAATTGATGCGATGGTCCTAAATAGATTTATAACAGAACCTATTGCAGATTATAAAAAAATGTGCAACACTTGTCAGATCAGCATCGTTGCAAACACAGATAATGCGTATAACATAATCGCAGATAAAATTCATTAGAGATAAAATATAATTGGATCATATCTTTATAATGCATAATAAATTCAAAAAATATATTCATGTACCTAATCATCAATATATATTCATGCATAAATGATAGACTTACTCTCATAGATACAATTGATCATAAGAGAAGTAAAGTGATCTCAAAGAAATAAACAGTAGACAAATAGCTCAGATATCAAACACATAACAAATTTTCTTCGCAAAAATAGTATTTGTATTATATCCAAATAGTTTAGTACATTCATGCTTTCCCTTACATTTACCCTTCCACACACACTACCAACAAAGTCTGCACACAACCAGGACTAGGTCTCCGTGCACACAACTAGCAGGAGCCTTTCTAGCCAACCCAGACTAAAAAAACTTAAAATTTTTATCACATAAGCATAAACACTTACTTATATAAACATTTATATCTCTTACTAGACTCAATCTATCTATATTTGTATTCATTAAGTGCACAAATACTATGGTCTCAAACCATGGTTTGATGCCCACAGTTTTCCCTTAATAGCCCTTTTACATAAAAGAGGGACTTTGACATGCCCCAAAGCCCCTTGAACTTTCCGCGCAACATGCATAACCAAAAATACATAAAAGTTACTCAAAATAAACCCAAGGGGACCCTGCTCCAACATCACAAAAATAAAGGTAAATTCAAGTTTCCCTATAGGTTATGTGAAGGGAATCATCCTATTCACCTTTTTCCTTTTATGGATGAAGCCTCAAAAGTGTTGTAAAAACTTATAACTTCTCAACCATGAATCCCATCTGGATACCAGAAGCTTTCCCATAATCCTCCACTAGTTGATGAAGTGATTGATCAAAATCCATCTACAGTCAAGGCCACTCACTCCGAACGTGAATCCCATGAGTTTTCTCCCAACCAACCATTGGTTGAAAAAATTGTTGACTCATTTCCACCTTTAGTTGATTTTACCTTTCCGGTAGAGAGTGAATATCATACTACTTAGGTTCTTCTTGTTTCTACAGGTTCAAATGAGCTCGGGGGCAGTTCTCTCATTCCCATGACACCCCCCCCCCCAAGTACTATGGTCACTTCCTTTGATTGGAGTTGATTGGAAAGATATCGTCTTCATCCGTACATGCCCTTCTAGGTCATAGTACAGGTTTATAATATGCCCGCACCTAACACATTCATAGAAAAAGGTAGGTAGGTATGTTAGTATTATATCCTCAACTTCTTGGAAAGATTTCAGATTTCCACAACTTGTGCCCGTTACCTAGAATTTGCTGGCTTTTAACAAAGGAACTAATCAACCATTAGGGGTCCTTCCTCAAATACCTATTACTTTGGGAGGAAAAATTAGCTATATCGATGTGATGGTAATCTGTCGGCTTGGTTGGGCTAACCCAAGTATAGATTAAAATTCACATCAACGAAACCCTTGATCACTAGCCCTTTTGGCAATGACCTACAAGCAGATCATAGTCCCAACCAAAGTGACTATGGGTGGATGCAGAACCAGATTTATGCATACTTGAGGGACTGGGATATGTGGTATTACTGTATTTTCTCACACATACAACTTCTAAATCACTTCGCCACATTCAATTAATCACATGAACATGTCATTTAAACCCATAAATCATTACTGCGCTGAATAAAAATGCACTGTAATATTGTTATTCTATAGCAGATAATAATCGAATACACACATCAATCATACAAGAAAACAAAAATTCATCCACAAAATTGTGGCTTTATTATGATGAATATTTTAATACAACCAATCTCAACCCATGCACTAAGCTACAGGTTGTCTGTTCACTATGTTGTAGAATATTCCAGGCCTCTACGCACTCAATTGCAGATCCTTCCCTTCACTACAAAATACAGATTACAATTATTTCCCCATAGCTCTCTATGTGTGTCTATCTTCTAACAAAGAATTTTAACCCTTTATATACTATTACATCGTAGGGCTACATCATTACAATACCATGGTCCAAATACCATGGGATCCACAAAACAAGCAACTATGGCAAAAAAACCTTTACAAAATTGTGTGCTTTACAAAAAGGAGGGGCTTCGACCCGCCCTGAAGTCCCTATGACATCACGTAGTATGTTAGTCATTAGAATTTTTTGCTGATATCAAAAGATGACTAAGTACTGGTCCTAGATTTCTAAAAAAAAAATTTGAGAAATATTGTGAGTTTTAGAAATCTCACTGCCTTCATTATCCTAAGTTAAAATATTTCACTAAAATTTCGCCCCCTTTTCCCTCTAAGTTTCACCTCACTATTCCAAAAATGCTTCAATTATTGAGCCTATTAACCTCATTTCACTGCCTTACCTTCACTCTCATTCATTGCCTTTTCCCTCTAAAAAAATCTATTTCTTTCTTTCCTAAAAAACCTCATAAAACACCCCCCATTCATCATTTTTCCTTTGAAGAAATTAAACAATGTAAAAGCCCCCTTTTACATTGTTTAAAACCAAGTTTTAGCCTATCAGGTCTTTAAATTTTATATAAAACTATGTTTTATGTTTAAAGCCCACCCTTATATAAAATATAGGCCCTAAGATTCTTTTTATTCTAAGCCCCTGCCCCCTCACATTCATAAAACCTCGACCTCCGCTATCCCTAAGCCCTTACCCTATGCAAATAAAGCTTCCACCCTTCTTATTTCATAAACCCCGTATACCTTATAAAAAGGGCTCCTTAACCTTTGAAATATTAAAAATGGGCCCTGCTTCCCACTATACTCAGCACCCTCCATAAACCTTATAACTTAATGCATTTTGTTAATATTTAAGGCCCCAAGCCCATCCTCCATTTAACTCGCCATCCAACCACATCCCACCACCTGTCCTCCACTACCACTGGCCCAATCAAATATTCATCGCCTCTCCGATGCACGTCAACCATTGATCTCCCATCCTGAGATCCAATAGCCAGCACTGCATATCGCAAATAAAATTGTGATAGGGTTCGTGTTTTGTAACCCGCGTGAAATAGGCGATTTTCCCCCGCCATGTGTCATGCCCTAAGGCATATCTCACACCTCTCACCAAAAACTTATTACCACTCATTCTCCGCGTGTTAAAACCATTTTTGGTTTTCAAAAACTGCCTATCCTCCGCGCCATTTTTAAAAATTTTCCCACTCTCGTTCAAAATTCTCCTAGTTCCACCTCTGGAACCTTGCCTCATGTGCCATCTCCTCCTCTGCAAAGCCCTCCGACAGCCCGAAATCTCAAAAATTGCAGTCCTCGCCCTCCCCGCAAGTTTAAACTAACAAATGATGTTTTTATGCAGGTTTTAATGGTGGAAATATATGAACATATTCCGTAGGGTCAAAATTGGTCACAGAGAGGGCCTAGATGACGATCTAGGAGCTTAAAACGGATCAATGATGACTAGAGGGTTTCTTTCAATATTTGCAACCAATGAAACATGATCATTCATGGATCAAATAAACCCTTTAGCCACAGAAGAAAACCTCCCCCTACACATAGAAAATAGATACAGACAAAAGAACAGTGAAGAGAAGGAATCAGAAATATTAAAAGGCTAATCTTAATTAAAATCCAAAACAGAAAGGATTAGCTAGTCAAAGCAGAAGATTACAAAAAGTGGACAGACAGATGAAAGTAAGAGATTAAAGGATAAAAGCAAAAGATCAAACAGATTAAAGAAAAATATGATTAAAAAAATATTCAGAGCTTAAAGACAGAGTTGAAGGCCTAAACATAGAAATTAAAGATAAAAAAAAGGGCAGATTAACCCAAAGAAAATTCGAATGACTCAGCCTATAGTAGTTACTCTTCTCAAAATATATTTTTGCCACCTAGTGCTTTGTTTCCTTCAATAAAGCATTAGACAGTTATTGAACCTAGTCAGAGATATTAATATCTTCCAAACAGTTATTGTAAAAGTTATGAATAGGCCTTAAAGTCAAACATTTCACCTGTATTCCCTTAGGAGTTAAGATAGAAGTTATTATTCAGAGAAATATCTACAGATATTCCTGCCTTGGGCGTTGCATGGTCTTCAAGGTTAGGAATTTATAAACTCTGTAATAAATGACACTCAAACCATAACTTAGCTTCACCTCCTTATTTGCAGATAAATACTACATCTGAACTCATTATCTTGTTGGAATTTGATGACTCTTTGGAGCAATACATAGTCTCTTGGAAGTTGAAAAGAAATTGATGTCTTGGAACTTGTGGATGCCCTGATTTGTTTGTTGAAGGAGGAGGCTAGATTGTAGGATCCCTGAGCCTGGTTGTTGGTGAAGTGCTTCTAATCTATTATTGTTATTTCCTATCTCATTATGTTTCCATATTTCTATGTTTCAGTAGAATAAAAGATTTAGACTAAGAAATGTTTCTAAAGGCACCTTAGTTCTGTTTGTTCTTCAATGCCTTAATGTTTTCTTCTGCTAGGACATTTTAGAGAATTATTAATTGCTTTCTAGACCCCCTAATCTTGTTTATTTCATGAATAGTTTAATATAGTTGGTATCAAGAATGATTTATGGATAGCCCTGCTTATTTGATGTCACTAAAACACTATTTCTGAAGTCTCTCTCTAAAGTACCATTAGTTAAAGTCTGTCAAAGAGGTTTTGTTTCAATAATACCCTTTGTACTTGCTTAAAGAATTGTTTTAGAGATCTTCATAGCTATAATAAAAGATGTTTAGGCATTCTCTCTTCTCTGATTATAGTTATATGTGTGTCTTGAATGTTTTCTTTCCTTGAAGGTGAAATCACTAGAAGTTAAATGATTTTCTTGCCTTATATATTTTATTGGAAACGTCTGCCTTGAATAATTATTTTCTTTAGTTGAATCAAAGAATTTATGGTTTTCCCTGTCTATTGATTACCTCTTTATGCTTATGAAATTTAAAACCCTTTGTTAAAAATTACATATGATAAAGGATTCTTAATTTCCCTTTGTCCTACTTTTTGTTCTTATTATTGATTTCCATCTCATTACCCCTAAAAACCTTGAAGATCCACAGACCAAGTTAGACTTTCCTTGTGATGCTCCCTGATCCATTGATGAACTTTTCATGACTTTTATTAGACTCCATTGCCCAATGATTTGATGATTTCCTCATTCTATCTATTCTTCTTGATCATCATACCCAACCAGAATAATCAAATGAACCCCACACTTAATAACTAGCCTAAAATCAACCATCTAAAGTAAACGAGTTCATATTCTTTACAAACTAATAGAGAGAGCCATCTCTGAGTCTAGGAAGGCTAGGTTATCGAACTCCAATGATTGCTCTGATGTTGCCCTGTCCATTTGGTCTACCAATCTACTAAATCACAGGTCTACAACATAATGGAGATCACGGTGGGACCTTATGAGTTAATGACAATCTAATTATTCCTTATAACTTCAGAAATCCTTTTCAAAACATAGGAAACTCCAACTAATAGCCAATGAGTAGAATCTAGTTGTTTCACCATCTTAGCTAAATGATGATACAAGTATGGGACACTCATACAAACCTTAGGGCTACATAAAGAACTCATAAAACCCCCCAAAAAATTCCTAGATTGGTTTTTTGTCAATTATTGGTGGTGGACCATACACATTTATCTTCAAAACAACCAAAAATATCCACCTGACGACTCCATGACTAGCCTCCAGTAGGCCTATTACTTCACTAGTTCTCTTTATACTTCCTAGGATTGGTTCAAATCAGCCCTAAGGATTTTAGGAGCCTAGTCCCATATTGTAGAAGTTTACTAAGCATTGAGAGAGGTCAACCTTCTGAAAACAATCCTGAACTTTCAAATTCTCTAAATTTTGAGTTTGAAATCTGGCTTCACAAAGGATCAATACCAAATCTCATCCAGACCCAAACCCTCCTACTATAGTTGATGATCCAAAAAAGATTTTGTGGAAAAATTCTAGAGCTAGAAATTTAACTACTGTTAGGACCATTCAAAGAGCAAGATCTGTCCCTGAACACCTTACAGTCCTGAAAGATCCTCAGTTTGAATTGCACCATTCAAAGAACCTATTTAGAACCAAGTCGCATAGTGATATTGACCAGAATGACTTTAAGCCCATAGATTTGTAGTAGAGTTCATGTAGAGAAGCCTCTCCTTCTACTCCCCTTGATTTTTAGCTTCTCCATCACTTTATCCCCTTCCATAAAAAATCTGCTCATAATCAGTTTGCTGGTCCAAGTACTTCCACTACACCCATCCACACATCCACTATTCAAAACACTCCCTTCCATCCCACATTCCCTCTCACAAACCCACCTCTTGTAAATCTTCCAAAAACTCCCATCATGGCAGCATGGTATGCTCCCTTAGTGTTACCACAACCTTTGGTTCCTTTACCAAATTATTATCAATATAGAATTCCCCACTTCACCAGAACTGAATCTAATACTACCCAATAGCATGTAGATAATATGCTTGATGCCTTTGACCTCATGGAATTTGAAGAAGAAACCATAGAAATGAGGATCTTTGCCCAAATTTTAGGAGGAGAAGCCAAAAAATTGTTTAAAAGATTAACTCCTAACATCATACATGATCTCCCTTCGTTATACCAAACATTCATGAATGAGTGGGAAATTAAGAAGACCCTCCCCAACCCTCACAAAACTACAACATCCATGAAAAACCACATAATGATAAAACTAAATTTGACTTTCTGCAAACTAAAAATGAAATTTCAGAACCAAAAATCAGTTTAGTATATAAATCAGGTTGCTCAAAAGGAGGACAAACTTCAAAAATACAACTGTTCCCTTCTACCAATCCATAAGTACTAAAATCCCCTCATAGAACAAAAATCTCTGGAAATATAGATCAAAATAGTATTATGTTTCTACCTTACATAGATGCTTCATCATCAAAGAGTTTTGTCCCTTCAAAATAAGTTTTGACTCTCACAAATGTTGCTATTAACTCTAAAGAAGTATCTAATGAAACTAATACAGAGGAGTATAATGTAGGCAGCCTAGGAAGGCCCAAAAATATTAAGAAAGCCAATGGATGTAGGCTGTGTATAGACTTTAGGTGCCTAGGTAAAACCTCCATGAAATACAAATACCCTTTTTGCAAGATAAATCATCCTATGCCAAGGGTAGGAGTTTCTAACGAAATGTCATTACATGATAGTTTTTTAGGTTACCCTCAGATGATACCACTTCAGATCAATTAGCACAAAGACATTTTCAAAATTCCTTGGAACAACTACATGTTTGACCAAATGCTTCCCAGGCTAAGGAGTGCTGAAGACACCTTCCAAAGGGTCATAGCCCTCGTTTTCAACTTCTTCAATATGATATGCATTGATTACATCATCCTTTGTTTTGAAATGATAAAGAATACCTTTTTTACCTAAGGAGGACCTTTGACAGAAACAATTTTAGGAAGCATGACTCAAAAAAGGAAAATCAAGGAGAGCATGGATTTTTTGAATTTTTTTGGAAAAACCCTTGCACCACGTTTTCAAATCGAGGTAACTATGATTTCTATTTGAAAAATATGTATGGAAAAATAATGTTGGGAGGTCCTTTTGAGGACAGGATACTCAAATACCACTGCTGTAAAAACCCCTAGCCTCAAAGTTTTCATTCATTATATATAATGTTGCATGATAAGAGATCATAAAAAAAGTAGAAATTTCATAAAACAGAAAAAGGAAAAGAGGGCAGATTTGAAAAGAGGTACAACCCTATACCCAAAAAACAGTACTGCTAAAAGTGTGCAAGCCTAAATGCCACTACTTGTTCAAAAAATAAAACTTGCTCAGTCATCTAGCCTAATCATGGCTAAACATGTTTAAATTTATGTTGATAAGTTAGTATAGAAATGATTGTCAAAGTTATTAACGCTTGGCTTATCATAAAGTATAGATTAGGAAGTGAAAGATATTGGTTCCACATGCTCAAAACAGAACCAAAGAGGAAGATAAGGATGCATAACAAATTATAGATCACAACCCTTATCTTTCTAGTTAATTTATATACAAAATAATGTTTGTGTGCAACTTGTTTCAATGCCACAAACCATGGTAAGTCATATTGACTAATCTTGACTTGAACCATGCTTTCAATTTTATGTCAATAGTTTAGAGAATCAAGACTACCAAGCAACTTAATCTTGGCAGTCAAATAGTCTAGGTAGATAATAAAAGAGTTCACTAGCATAATCTGAACTCTTGGAAGCAATAAGGATAGAAGTAAATAGTTTATTTCTGTTTTCAAAATAAAAATGTCAATAGTTTACCAATTCAAATGCACTCAAAGAAGAAAAAATGTTAGGAAAAGTAGGTTGGGTAGGTAGAAATGTTGTTGAAAGAATCCTATGTTGCAGATTATTAAGATCATCACTTCAAAAGAAATATCAGCAAGTGAAAAGAAGGGAAAAATTTTCCCAATGGAAGAGGCGTTGGTCTTCAAAAACTTAGAGATTTGATAAACTGAAAGTTCTGGACACCTCCAAAAAGGAGCTGCCCTCCCCAAGTGGAGCCACTGTTAGTCATCAGTAATTTTTGCTGATATCAAAAGATGACTAAGTACTGGTCCTAGATTTCTAAAAAAAAAATTTGAGAAATATTGTGAGTTTTAGAAATCTCATTGCCTTCATTATCCTAAGTCAAACTATTGCACTAAAATTTCTGGGAACTCACAATTATTTTCTAAATTTTTTTTTATCTTCTTTACTAGAGCTTCTAGTCTCAAGGAGAAATTATTGCATGCAGCACATGAGGACTTTCTAGCTATGCATTTTGATGCATATTTTTCTTTGCTGGAAGATTTCATTTGGGAGGGCATTCAGCATGATCTATATCAGCATATGGATAGATGCAATGCCCAGATGATTTTGGAGAGGTTGGCACAACCATTTCCCTACTCAGTGGAGGTGAGGGAGAGCATTCAAATGAGCCATTTCAACTCAAGGACCGGAGTACATAGTAAAGAAGGTATATGTTTTCATTTTGGTTTACCTTTATTTACTTTATATGAGTAGCTTGATGAGCTAAGGATGATCACATCTCCTTATGCTCCTTATTATGATGTACTTGTGGCCCATTGAAGCAATGGGAGTGGCTATTTTCCTGATGGTTTGTGGGGGAAGCCACATATTTCTCGGTGTGCACCATTGGCACCAATTTTTACTCTCATGTGTTCACCTTATGAGATGTTTGTGGCAGAAAAAAAGTGGCTAGGAAAGAATTTGTTGTTTTTAGTTTTGATGCAGGCAGGAGGTTCACTGTGCTGGTCCCATGAGTATAACAGTGACCCACTCTCTAGTTGTCTTATGACAACTTGTTTTCATTACATATTGCTTCCTTGTGTAGCTGATGGTTGTACATTTATAGGGAGCACTACTTGGAGAGTGTTGGAGGTATGGGGACAACCCATTGGGAGTAATATTCTCCCCATTTCACATGCTTTATACTGCAGGAGACACCATGGGAAAACCATGATTGCCACATTGCTACTTTTCTCTTCTTGTGGGAAAAACCATTTGGAGAACTTGAGGGGGCACTTCATGGCTAGTTTTCTTGATGGGGAAGCTTGGGCCATTCTTGGAGGCCATACCATTTCAGCCCAAGGACATAAGCAACCCCATATGTACCACAAATGGAGGGAGAAACACCTTGGGAATCAAAAGCCCAACTCTTCATTCAGCCCCAACACATTGCAATACCAGGGGTTGAGATTTCTATTTGGATGATAGCATGGATGACAGGATCATCATTGGGGATAAAATTTTCCCATGTATGTCATCATTCCTACCTTAAGGAGGCCATAGCACAACAAGAAGGTTTCCACCTACACCTTCTATCTTTCCATGATGTGCACTATTCTGGTTTGCATACTTGGGAGGAAGCATTGGAGGACAAATTTGTTGCAGGATATCTTGAGCAGTGGTGGAGATTGTTGATGAGGACGCCACAAGAGGAGAGGGGGAGGAATTTTGTTCTCTCTATGCAGTTTCTTGAGGAAAAGCAACATGTGGGAGGGGGGGACTGTAATGTTCCCAATTTTTAGCCTCAAGCTAAAAGGAACATTATAGTTAGCATATTTTTATTTTGTTGAATAAAATGGGTAAGGAGACCCTTTAACCCCTTTTGATGGAGAAATAAAACTCCTTGTGTGAAAGGAGTGTTACACCATTTTTTGGTCATCTCACCCATTATCGTTAGATGAACCCAAGTACACCATGTAAGACCAATTTTACCCCAAGTAAAATCACTTTCACCACACTTGTTTACACTTCTTGGTCACATTTAACCCAAAACAAGGTAATTAATTAAATAAATCATTATTTATTTAATTATTTCCTAAGAATAAGTTATTTAAATCATTATTTAAATATTATTCCTAGTTAAATTTGACTAAGTCATTTTTAAATAATTAAATAAACCATTATTTATTTAATTATATTCCCCTCATTTCCCTTAAATAATAAATAAATCATTTATTTATTTGTTATTTGTAAATAAAGGAATTGACCCAAGTCAAAAGCCCTTTTCCCTCCAACAAATATAATAAAATATTCCTAAAGGGTGATTCTAGAATTTGATTAATAATATTTTATTCATGCACCAAGTTCTAGAACACCCCAATATTTTGTTATAAATAGGAGGGTTTTTCCCATTCATTAGTCACCTCCATTGCATTAGATCACACTAGATCTATTCTTGGTCACCAATTTCATTTTGTTTGCATTTTGAACTCCCATTGAGTTCCATATTTGTTAGGGTTTTCCATATCAACCAAAGAGAGGAATTTTAGATATGAAACACTGAGGACTTCCAAGAACCCATCCCACTGAGGAGAACTGGAAAACACCTTTCTTGTTTTCCTCTCAGGTGCCCCATTCTTTAACATAATATAATATTCTTTTTATACATTGTTCTTGTCATGTTCATTGGATGCATGGAGCCATTTCACATTTTATCTGCTTAATGTCTTTTATGGTTAGATCTAATATTATGCAGCAAATCTAAAGATATTTTGCAGCCATACTTGATGTTAGGGCTACTTGATATGCATAGCTAAAGTGAGTTTTTTATGACAAAAAATTCATGCTAACAAGGAGGAATAATAAAGCAGCTGATTTGAGCACCACATGGTGTGAAGAGGATTGGATCATGCTTGATCTAGTCATTTTGACCAAGTCAACTAAAACTGTCTAGATACATTGAGCCTTCTTGGACAACGCAGTTTTAGTGGAGGCTCCACTTGCTTGAGCTAGGTGGAAAGTGTGAATGGGACCCATGGTGAGAGGAGTTAATTTGCTTTATAAGGAGGAGATGGCAGCCCATTTTCATTATGCATTAGCTTATCATTTTCGTTGGGTCTGCAAATGCTTGCATCCCCGGGCTGTTTAGCAAGATTGTAGTGTTATTGATCCCAAGGGTGTTCCTGGTCGGGAATCCCTACCTCATCCTCAAGTAAGGAGAGGGTTTGAGCTACATTTCCTCATTTTGAAATTTGGCCAAGCTTACCTCTTCAGCTACAACATTATTCTATTGGGCATAAAACGTTGAGTTGCTGGGTGCAGCAAGAGAGGAACTCATAGAGTCATTCTTGGCTTGTTCTTCGGTGGAGATCTTGCATATTCTTTGGAGGAGCAGAAGAGGAGAATCCTGGGCATCATTTCAGATCTTTGGCACCAGGCCAATCATTCACCATCTCTCATAGTGCAGTCTAGGGTAGAAACTGTGTTATTTTATGCAGGCAGTTGCTGGGAGGGTCATTTGAGCTTATCAGGAGGAGTGTTTTTGAGTAAAAGGGATTAGCTCTTTGCTTGAGAACATTATCAGAGGAGGGAATTATTATTTCAGATCTTCTACCACCTCATTCTTATTTTGGTTCAGTTTCAGTGACAAATCACTTGTCACATTGTATTTTATCCAGCATTTCTAGCAATCCCTCCTGGATTGGCTAGAGATTTTGTCTTGGAGCCCATCTTTCCATTTGTGGGCATTTCTTTGTATCCTTCAGCAATATTATCATTTTTTATACATTCAAAAACTGCTACTCTCATAGAGACATCGCAGTCATTTCTTTCCAGCATTTTGTGCAAATGCAGCAACTCCTGTATTTCATTGCTTGATCATTGGAGATTGGTTCTCATAGCTTGAGTGGATTGTCCCTCATGATTTTCTTGTATATTATTGCTGATATAATAATATAATGTTGGCTGCATAAAATTTCCATTTTATGGTATCTTCAGAATTGCAGAGTTTATGATTGTGTTCATGTATTACTATAAGCTATCTCTTTGAGCATTCTCTAAGGGATCTAGTTTGGGGAGATCTGAATAACCCATCTAGAATCATTTCTTTGGGCTAAACTTCTGGAAGAGAAGTGTTTAATGATTTAACAAGGGGATCCTGGCCCCTTTTAGCTTATTTTTACACTGCTTCTCTTATACAGCGTCCTCATGGACCATATTGTAGAAATTCCTGAAAAAGGAACATTACAATGATGATCCAGGAACTCAAAACAGATCAATGATGACCAGAGGGTTTGTGCCAATATTTTCAACCGATGAAACATGATCATTGATGAATCAAATAAACCCTCCAGCCACAGAAGAAAAGCTTCCCCTGCACACAGAAAATAGATACATACAAAATAACAGTGAAGAGAAGGAATCAGAAAGATTAGAGGGCTAATCTTAATTAAAAGCCAAAACATAAAGGATTAGCCAGTCAAAGCAGAAGATTACAAAAAGCGGGAAGACAGATGAAAGTAAGAGATTAAAGGATAAAAGCAAAAGATCAAACAAATTAAAGAATATATGATAAAAACAAATAGACGGAGGTTAAAGACAGATTTTAAGGCTTAAACACAAAAATTAAAGATAAAACAAAGGGTAGATTAACCCAAAGAAAATTTGAATGACTCAGCCTATGGCCGTTACTCTTCTCAAAACATTGCCACCTAGTGCTTTGTTTCCTTCAATAAAGCTTTAGGCAGTTATTAAACCTAGTCAGAGATATTTATATCTGCCAAACAATTATTGTAAAAGTTATGAATAGGTCTTGAAGTCAAACATTTCACCTATATTCCCTTAGGAGTTAAGATAGAACTTATTATTCAGAGAAATATCTGCAGATATTCCTTCCTTGGGTCTTGCATGGTCTTCAAGGTTAGGAATTCATTAAATCTGTAATAAATGACAATAAACCCTAGCTTAGCTTCACCTCCTCCTTCTACAGATAAATACTGCATCTGAACTCATTATCTTGTTGGCATTTGATGACTCTTTGAAGTAATACATAGTCTCTTGGAAGTTGAAAAGAAATTGATGACTTGGAACTTGTGGATGCCCTGATTTGTTTTTTGATGGAGGAGGCTAGATTGTAGGATCCCTGAGCCTGGTTGTTGGTGAAGTGCTTCTAATATGTTGTTTTTATTTCCTGTCTCATTATGTTTCCTTCTTTCTATGTTGCAGTAGAATAAAATATTTAGACTAAGAAATGTTTCTAAAGGAACCTTAGTTTTGTTTGTTCTTCACTGCATTAATTTTTTCTTCTACTATGACATTTTAGAGAATTATTAATTTCTCACTAGACCCCCTAAACTTGTTTATTTCATGAATAGTTTAATACAGTTGGTATCAAGAATGATTTATGGCTAGCCCTGCTTATTTGATGTCACTAAAACATTGTTTCTGAAGTCTCTCTCTAAAGTACCATTAGTTAAAGTCTGTCAAAGAGGTTTTGTTTTGATCATACCATTTGTACTTGCTTAAATAATTGTTTTAGAGATCTTCATAGCTATAATCAAAGACGTTTAGCCATTCCCTCTTCTCTGATTACAGTTATATGTGTGTCTTGAATTTTTTATTTCCTTGAAGGTGAAATCACTAGAAGTTAAATGAGTTTCTCGCCTTCTATATTTCATTGGAAATGTTTGTCTTGAATAATTATCTGCTTTAGTTGAATCAAAGAATTTATGTTTTTCCCTGTCTATTGATTGCCTCTTCATATTTATGATATTTAATTCCCTTTGTTAAAAAGTACATATGATAAAGGATTCTTAATTTCCCTTTGTCCTGCTTTTTATTCTTACTATTGATGTCCATCTCATTACCCCTAAAAACCTTGAAGATCCACTGACCAAGTTAGATTTTCCTTGTGATGCTCCCTGATCCATTGATGAACTTGTCATGAATTTTATTAGACTCCATTGCCCAATGATTTGATGATTTCCTCATTCTATTTATTCTGCTTGATCATCATACCCAAAAAACAATCAAATAAAACCCACACTTAATAACTAGCCTAAAATCAACCATATAAAGCAAACAAGTTCATATTCTTTGCAAAATAATAGAGAGAGCCCTCTCTGAGTCTAGGAAGGCTAGGTCCTAGGACTCCAAATACTGGTCTGATGTTGCCTTGTCCATTTGGTCTACCTATCTGCTAAATCACGGGACTACAACACAGTATATTTAAAATTCTCCACTGCACGGTCCACTTCGCGCTTCGCCCCACAAAATGCAGAGTCTTAGCAAAAATATATGCCAAGTTGGACTACGCCCAATAGTCCCCTAACACTCCCTTGTGATTCTTCTCGAGTCACTCATTCATTTTTCCTTTGATCCATGCTGCTATTTTGTCGTAGGTGTTTTTGAACTTCTATAGAATATCTGTGATATGCTTTTCTTTGTTGCACACTTCTTCCAACAATGCTTCTATCACGGGTCTTGTAGTCTTCTACAACACTTCCTCTTCTCTTTGTCGAATCTCTTGAATCTTCCCATCCACTTCCTGAGATTGTTGGAGAGCCTCATCCTGGCATGGTTGAGTTCTCTCTATTAAAACCTTCTCTTATTTTCTCAACTCCCCTATTTTCCTCTAGAGATATTTTCCTTCATTAATCTTGGCGAGATTCTACGAGATTGGTAAGGTATTTGCAGTTGCCCAAATCTCCTCCAATTTCTTTTTCTTCTACTGAATGTCTTCTTGGAGCTTCTACACATTTGGATCTTCCTGCAGTGAATTCCAAATCTATAAGTGGTTCCAACAACTTCCCACAATTTTCCACTGTTGTGGAGATGCCGACTACTACAGTATTTAGGTCGACCTCCCTTTGTTCCTACATTTCCTATGGTTTAGCTGGCTGTAGCTTCATCTGCAACTCACTAATATATATCTCATATTCAAATTTTACATCTACGATATTGCTCTTATATAATTTTACTACAAGGTCGAGCTTCGCGACCTTGTCTTCCACCGATTCCTCTTCTCAGACATCAATGTCTAGAATCTCATGGAATGTGACTTTGACCACCTCCTTCAGCTTCTGTTTCTATTTTACTTCCTAATCCTTCTCCTGAATTTCCTGTTCGAGTTTCTACTTCAGCGAAGCTCTCTCCCTCTCTATCTGAATGTTCAATTTTGAAGTGAGATTTTCTCGGTGCTTCAGTTCATCTAAAATATCTTGCTGCAGCTCATGTTATATCTGAAGTGGTGGTGTTACGATTTTCATGTTCACATATTTCCATCCTTTCACCTATGCTACACCTCGACGGAGTCAAAATATAGGGCTCCAATAGGTATCTGTGCTATCCGTGCCCCAAGTGTGGGCTCTACTAATCTTTCTTCCTGAAGTATTTCCTTTTCCTGTACTGGATTTCTGGGTTTTTGTGCCAGTATCTTTAGTTCTGTAATGCGCTCTTAAACACTTGTTAAAAGTGTGTCATAGTGATCCTCTAACTTATTTCATGACTCTTCCCTTACATCCTGGGATTCTGCCAAAGCGCAACATATTCAACATGTTGAATAACCTCGACTGTGCTAATCTAGCCGCTCACTGTTGTGTCTCTAACCTTGTCACACCATTTTCAGCAAAGTGTACCTACTTTAGATATCTTCCTGGTGTGAAATATGGGTATTTATTCCTGTCATTAAAATCATAGTCTGCAAACTTCAGCTGTGGAATTTCGAAAGTATTTATCTAGAAAATGGAACTGACTCTAGAAATAGGGGTGTAAAGGTGCCTTAGTTTGCATCCTTAGAATCCTTTACCGATTTTGCGTCCAGTTTTCTAGGTGGAATATATGGTGGGAGAGGTGAAAACAATGATGCACCATCTGTTTCCATTTGCACCTGCTATACTTATTCCTCATTGTCTCTTACTTGTTTGGGTTCTTCGATAGGTCTATTTTCTTTCTTCTTCTTCATTCTCTGTTCTTTGGTTGGTTTCTTTCATGGAGATCTATGGTGTTTAGATTTTGGTGATGCTGCTGTAGGATTCTCAGTTGATGCTCCATATACATCAGATGTGACTTATTCCATAATTATTGATAAACACTTCTCTTTGAATATATGAATGAAATATTTAGTATTCATACAACAATGCAACTTCTCTGCACTTAGCAATTTTCAAGCTCTCATGATAGCAAAGTACCAAATCTTGGCAGGACACGACTTTCTATAAAAAAATTAACTTCTAACCTCATCTTTAGCTCAGATCATGTTCATATTGTGTTCAATAATTAGATATATGTCGCTAGATCCTACCAATATATTCTTATAAATGAAACGTCCCACACCTTTCAACATAAACTTTCCCTTTTAACGGTCATATTTTTCTGGTGAACTTTGACACATCCCATATTGTAGTGAAAAACCTCTCTTACGTAGTGGCTCCTACGAACTTCGACATAATCCAGGTTGTAGCGCAGTAACTTCCTATGTCGAAGCTCTCTTTGTAGTGCAATTTATAGTCCATTTCCAACTTTCAAATGAAGGTGCCACTAAGACTTTCCTTCCTTCTTTAGAGTGAAGCTGTAGGGGCAACGTTGTCGTTGTACAACTTCAACCTATTTCCATTTACTCTTCCTTGAATGAATTCTCCATTTAACTTTGCCAGTTGAACTATGCCTCCATCAATAATATGCTTGATAATGTATGGGCCCAACCAATGCATCTTGAATTTTCCAGGAAACTTTACAAACTTGTTGTTATAAAGGGGAACAAGGCCTCCTACCTAGAACTTCTTCCGCTTATTATGTCTATCATGCCATGATTTTTCTCTTGCTTTATACACCTGCTGATGGAATCCTACTATCTTCATCCAAAGCAATCAAATGCAACATTCTTTCCTATATTTTATCAGGGTATTCCATATATGTAAAAGTTGTTATACTTAATCTAGGCACGATGTAATACACGGGAATCACAACGTCTTGCCCAAAAAATAACCTAAAGGGTGTCTGGCCTGTCAAATTCTTACATGTGGTCCTACAAGCCCATAACACTGCTGGAATTCTAAGGTCCTAGTCATCTCTATTCACTTTGCATACCTTAGTGAGTGCATTCTCCAAAATTTTATTAAATGATTCCATTGTTCCATTGGCATGAGGGTGATAAGGGGTACTTTTATGATGATAGACTTGGAAATCCTCTGTCAAATCTTCAATGGTATTATTTAGGAAGTGTGGACCTTGATCACTCATCAAAATCTTCGGACATCCAAATCTAGACAGTATGTACTCAAAAATAAACTTCGTTGCATTTTTTGTGTTGCAGTCCCTTACTGGTTGTGCTTCATCCCATCTTTCTAAGTAATCAGTCACTATAATTATGTACCTCACACCAATCATATTTCTAGGTGGGTTGATTGGTCCAACGAAATTAATGGCCTACTTATTAAAAACCTACAATGTAACTTGTGGTACCAATGTCATCTCATATCTTGTGGAATAATTCCTTGTTCTTTAACACACATCACATGCTCTATAGTGCTCCTTAGCATCTTTATTTAGTGTAGGCCACCAAAATCCTGCTCTCAAAATCTTCTACACAGTAACTTTTACCACATAGTGTCCACCAACTACGCCTCTGTGAGCCTCTACTAGAATCATCTGTCTTTCATGTTCAGGAACATATCTCATATGATCCCATCTTATATAAGTGTCCCTCTATTATTGAAAATTTAGCTGCCTTAACCACCAATTATTTATTTTGTTGCGTAGCATATTCTGATTGAGCCATTCACGTGTTCAAAAACTGAATGATATCTGCAAAATGGTCATCTGATAATTTGATTGCAAATAACTGTACATCATGGAGATTATATTTTATGCTGGTTGGTTCTTCCCCTATTTATAACCTTGAAAGATGGTTAGGTCTTGCATTCAGTCTCCCTGGTTTAACAATAATCTCAATGTCACACTCCTGGCATAACAACAAACATATGCAAATATATGCTCCTAAGACATGATTATTAACCAAATACTTTAGTGCGGAATAATCTGTAAACATATTAAAGTGTGACCCCAAAAAATAATTTCTAAACTTCTGCAAAGCATACACCATGGCCAGTCCTTCCCTTTCTATAGTGGTGCAATTATTTTATGCTTTAGATAACTTCCTACTTGCAAAATCTATATGATGATCAATCTCTCCTGCACTAGGTTGTGCTAGAACCACTCCCAAAGCTATACAATAGGCATCCACATGGACATGGAATTATTTATTCCAATCAGGAAATACTAGTATAGGTGCAACTAACATCTTTTCTTTCAATATGTCGAGGCTCTTCTGACATTCTTCATTCCACTAAAAATTTACATCCTTCTTAAAAAATTTCTCCATAGGCGCAATGATCTGCACATACCCCTTGATGAACTTCTTGTAATACCAATAATGTCTGAATGTAGTGTGAATATATCTTACTATCTTCGGTGGAGGAAAGCTCACAATGATAACAATCTTAGCAGGGTCCACCATTAGTCCTTGCTTATAGAAAATATTTCCCAATAATATGTTGAAGGGTACACAAAATATGCACTTCTTTAGGTTCAAAGAGATATGATAATGTCTACATGTGCCAAGCATAAGTCTTAAACTTCCCACATGTTTTCTCAACAATCCAAATACTGTCCAATCATCAAAGTATACCTCAAAAAACTTGTGGATGTACTCCTTAAAATTTGTGACCACCACCCTAGAAATTATAGCAGGGGAAATTTTCAATTCAAAAGGCATTATTATGTATTGATATGTGCCCCATTTTGTAGCAAATGGGGTCTTATGCCAATCTTCAGGTGCAATCCTAATCTGGTGATAACCTGAGAATCCATCTGTAAATGAGTAAGCTTCCTTTCCTCCTACATTGTCTATCCCTTCATCTGTGAAAGGGGTAGATAAGGGATCATGTAGACACGAATCATTCAAATTTCTCAAATCAAAACATATCTTAATTTATCCTTGAGAATTATTCTCTTACACCACCATAGGACTCACCCATTCTAATTCTTTTACAGGTTCAATAATTCCAGTTGCTATCATCTTATCAAGTTCTACTTTCACTTTCTCCTTATATTTTGGGTTCAGTTTGTAAGGTATTTGTTTAAATGGATTTGCATCAGGCTTCAGGAGAATATTCATGACTCCTAAATCTCCTATTATACTATTCATCTCTGAAAACTTAGTGGGAAACAGTTCTTGCTACTCATGAAGTAGCTTTGTAACTTTACTAACTATCTCTTCAACCCAGTAATCTCCTATTGTTACAAACTTGGGTTCCTTATCTGATCCTATGTTTACCTTCTTAGTCTTCAATGGCTTGGTTATGTCTGGTATCTCTATCTCAGGTCCAGTCACTTCATGGTATCCTTATGACTCTGCTATTTCGATGTCGTGAGGATATTATTATTCATCCGTTGTAATGTTATAGAATTCCATTGAATTTTCTATCTGTGCCTCTCGATCAGGTTGCTGCGATGTCAGTGGGGTGATATTCTCAAATATATTCTTCTTGACTGTCTGAAGGGACAAATATATATATGGGAAATAATCTTCAAAAATGGATGTTAATATAAATCCATCACCCATGTCTACCCAATTCTCGGTACCATGTTGAAGCTCTATTTGAAGGTACCAGTTCTTAGGGATTGTCTCTAATGTATGAATGAATCCATGTACCCATTCTTGTTATGGAATCTCCTTCCATGCTGTAATGCATAACTGGATATGCTCCATAGGATTAGTTTGAACATAATATTTGATCTCCATCTCTTTTTATATCTTTCCAAACCTTATCTGCATCAATATTTGAAATTCCTACCAACCTCCTATATTCTTCTTGTGTGCATTCCACCACCTAGCAGGGGTAGTTTTCATAGCTATATCAAAGGCTAAAAACCTTTTATTTTCTAGAATGTTTTCTTCATAATCATTAAGAAAAGTATCCAAGTCACCTAAGCCATCATAAGAAGGAAAGTTACATGCCTCGGCTATCATACAACGAACTAATTTTGTAGTTATGAAACAATGCCTTGTGGATACTTCATGCAACACATTATGCCAGTTTTCCAACTCTTATTCTGAATATGAGTTACAAGAACTATCATGCTCCCAACTCAACTTTGCTTCTACAGTAGGATTAGCCCAATCTTGTTCCTTCACTGTCATTTGATAGATATTGTCTATGCCACCTGTGCAATATTATTCCTTGACTAGTTTTGTGTATCTTTCTCCTTCTAATGGATCCAAGGGGACAATTACTCTCATATTGTTTCCTTCAAATATCATATGTATCTTATTTATATTGATTATGGTCATATTTTCAAATTCCTAGTCAAGCCCAATGAATGCAGGATATGGGTTACTATCATCAACGATCTCTATTACTTCAAAATCAGTATTAGTGCGAACGCCTTCAATATCCACTACGAAACCTGGTAGTATTCCCATAGGGAAGATATTTTTTTGATTGTCCATCCTTACCTGAATAGGTGACCACTATAGTTTTGACTTACCCATAAATTCCCATGTTTTCTTCGTAAAGACATTAGCATCAGATCCCAGATCTAAAATAACTTGATCCATATCATACTCTCTTATTTGCACACTAAGCCTAATCTCTCTTTCGGTTCTCTTCTGTTGATGAAAATTATTGATTGTGTGCATCTCACTTCGTGATGTTTATTTTGATGCATAAGAATATATCAAGTTATGAGTCCCTTCTATAGCCTTTTGATCTCTTAACAATTTCGTGCAAGTTTGTAGAAAGGACTTTAAAATAATTACTTGGCGCGTTTCATCCTGGTCTTATGATGGAGTTCGATCCTATGTTGGAGCTCTTTTCTACATTTAAGCTGATGACACGTAGTAGTTACTTCTCTGATCGAGCTTTGGTTGTGCATTAGAGGTCAAAGCTCCAGCATTCATAAAACTTCTCTTTACTTCCATAAATACTTCTTTTTCTTTCAAAATATCAAAAATAGGAGATTTATCAACAATCTTTCTAGCCCATGTACCTTCAGATTCCTTCTTTTTCTTTGCCTTATCACTACTGGCCACATCTCCACTTCTAGTAACAATACTAACTCGAGGTTTGTTAGTCCTCTTTTCAGTAGTTATCATTTGAATATTATGTGTCGGCTGCTGGTTCATCTTTTATCACATATTTTCCATAATTACAAGAAATTCTTCAATTATATGGTCAAAATATTTATAGTACTTACATCTCGTTGTGGGGTTCTGGCAGTCTCTTGCAAAATGACCTATCTAGTTGTAGTTATAGAAAATGATCTGTCCATGTCCTTGACCAGCTCCACCACCTCAACCTCTTCCTTGGTAACCTACTCGACCACCGCATTGTTCATTGTCCTCATGTCCATGCTCTTCTACTTGCATTATATCAGTGTCAGCACTATGCTCCATCATTAGGTCATAAGCCCAACAATTATTATCATCATGTCCTACTGATTTACAAATTTTGTAATATAGGTCCCTTGGTGTCTGTAGATAGCTTTGTAACAAGTAGCAGTTTTATGAACAATGTTGGCCTCTAGCCTTACATATTTTGCAACACTAGCTAGATCATGCATTCAAGGGATTCGGTGCTCCACCAGCCATGTAATACCTGAAGATAGGGCACTGTTATTTATAATAGCCCTCTGATATTCACTTCGTACACCATACTTCTTCTATAACCTTTTTTATTTTATTGATGTCTTGTATTGTAAGGTTAGGTTCACCAGCTAATTCTGAATATGTTGCATGCCTCCATTAGTATCTCTCATAGGTGAAGCTTCAAATTTCATCTCCACCTCTAAACCTTCAGCTTGACTTCCCATCTTCTGTTGCATCAATGGAAATATGATATGTGGTATTAGCACAACTATAAACCATTCTTGATGTTGCTGCGGAGCTATGTCGAAGCTTACCTGATACAATAGCATCTTAAATCTCTAATCTAACTATAAAAAAGACTTATTAGTGTTAGCTCCCCATAATTTTCAGATTGGCAAGAACAAATTAACAAGGGTAACATCAAAACAACCTTTGGAGTCCTAGGACCTAGCCTTCTTGGACTCAGAGAGCACTCTCTCTATGCTTATGTAAAGGGTTTAACTTGTTTGATTTTAGAGTTTGATTTTAGGCTAGTTATAGGGATTAGGGTTTTCTTGTTTATTTGTTTGGTTGGATAGGTTTTCAAGGAGAATAAGTAGAGTAAGAGAGGATCAATCCATTGGGCTATGGAGTCTGCAAAGGTCTTGAAGAGTGCAAAAATAGTTCAAGGGTGTTTCATAGGGCAAATAAACAGGGCCAAATGGATCTAAGTATGTTTTGAGTGAGTGAAATGAAAATGGATGTGTAAATATAGTAGGTTAAGGGGTAATCAAGGATCCTTTAACAAACTAATAAAAAGGAAAATATTTCAGCATGATTAGGATAGTAAAAAATTGAAGAGCAATGAAGGATTCTTCAACCAAACAATACTAAGCAGACTTTAGAGCAACAGATAAGTAAACTTAGAGATAAGTTAAGGACTCTCTGAAACTTACTTGTAAACAAATAGATTTTTCAACATAACATCTCAGTAAAACTAAAGAGCAATTAATAATTCCTTAGTTAAACATTCAATGAAGAAAACATAAAGATCAAAGGATGCAGAAAACGTAGGGTGCCAGAAAGACATATCCTATTCTAATATTTCTATCTCATGATCAAAGAAACATAATGAGAACTAAAGAAAACATATACAGAGGTAGAATGCATCACCATTCAAAAAATCTTTATGAATCCTGATAATGAGCTCAATCCACAGCTACTCAGTCCAAATTCATCACAAACATCAAAGCCAATTTCACAAATAAACTCAGAGTCTATATCATATTATGCTCAACAGCCAACCAAAAATTACAATGAGGCCTCAAGGCTCTATTTAACCAACAAATGAGGAGGTGGAAACCCTAAGAGGCTTCTAGAAACCATAAATACACCATAAATGTCATTTATGTCCAAAGAGGCCATGCAAGGCCCAAGGCACATAATAACTATTTCAATAAATGAAAGATAACCTAAACATAACTCCTTAATCAAAGCTGGAGTGATTTTCCCCAAAAAATCTATAAAATATCATTCAGTGTGTTTTTTCGACTTTTTTGCAAGGGGACAGCTTCATAGCTCTGGAGGTGCAGTGCTTGCACAGAAAAACTGGGTCCACTTGCAGCCAAGTTTTGATGGACTTCCCAATGTCAGAATTGGATCTGTGATGGCTAGTTGGAAATCCTCTTGAGTCTACTTTACAAAACTATCCTTTTTTTATTATTGGGATCCATTAACTTGTTCAAAAGGTATATCTCCCAAGGCTTATCAAGGTGCAACAACATCCCTGAAAAACATGGCAGAAAGGTGAAAATTGGCATGTTTTTGGGCCTTTTGAGGGACCAAAAATGCTCCAAATGTTCTAAAATTTGGTGTGCATAATGTCCTTGGGCTGATGAATCCAAAAATGTAAACTTTACCTCCATTGGATGCCTGTAGGAAAAGCGTAGCGCCAAGGGTGGTGCGCTTTCGACCCTTAATATCAATCGAAACACCAAAAATCTCAAAAACTTGCCAAAATTTGCAATTGTCTTCCTCATGGGTTTTGGGAGGCCTGTAAAGAAGCTTCAGAAAGGATTACAAGGTTTTCTTGGTCTTTTTCCTCCTTGAGTGCTTGTATTTCGGCAAGGGCACCTTTGAGCTTGGCCCTTGCAATTTGATTTTTCAAGGCATAGTGCTTGGCCATCTTTTTCTATAGGCCAAGGTCCCTTTGTGTATTCTTCAACTGCTTGTTTTCATTCATATAATACTCAATTTTATACATTTCCATGCCAATATTTCTTTGTAGGTCTCTGATCTCATCATCCTTGCTTTGGAGCAAGATGCTTGTAACCCTCTCCTCATCTTCATTTTCATTGTCAAGGTCAATAAATTCAAATTTTTGTTTAGTTCCATGCTTACCTTTCTTATCTCTGACAGTGACCCTTTCTTTGCCTTTTTCTGGCTTCTTTGTTGATGTGGAAGGAATGGCCCCTTGGCTTTTAGAGGCAACAAACACATGCCTTTCTCCTCTTTGGTAAGTCAAAGAAACATGTTGGATTGTGACTATTTCAGTGTCTTCATTATTTTTTCCATCTTGACTATCATTATGAGTGATATTCATGCTGTCATTATGGCTTTCATGGCTGCTGTTATGACTGTCATGCTCTTTTTTGTCTTCTTCTTTACTGCTGCTATCAGCCTCTTCATTTTCTTCACTGTTATCATCAGCTTCACTTACATTTTGATCCTTGGTATCACTGCTGTCATTAGCATCATTATTGCTATCAATTGCCATGTTTTTTTCTTCATCACTGTCCTCTTTGTTTCCAACATCACCACTGCCCTTATCACTAATAGAAACCTCACTGTTTTTACTGTCATTGTGGCCCTTAGTTTCACGGCCATCATTATCATCATCTGTCTCTCTGTCACTTCCTTCATTTGTGCCCAGACTGTCTTCTGCCTCTTCATCTTCAACATCATCATCATTATCTTAGTTGATCTCTTCATCATTTGCCTCATCTTCATTGTCATCTACCTATATGTTTTCTGTTTCATTGCTAAGCTCTGCCTCTTCACTCTCTTTTTCTTCAATGCTTGTTTCATCATTATTTCTCTCTCCTTCATTAGTAATTGATTGCTCATCATGTTCACTTCCTTCTTGTTATGATGCATTGGAAGAAGGTGAGGAAAGAAGGTTTTCTTGAGGTGAGGATACATGTGTAGATGATGAATCATGATCAGTAGGAGATGATGGGGGAGGGGGGGAGGATGAGATGATGAGGGAAAATTTTGCTGAGGATGGGGCTGTGGGTTTGTGAACACTTCATGAGCGATGAACACCTCCCATGGGAAACCCTTTTGCTCCAACTGATGCATCACAACCATCTCGATCAAAGAGTGATGGAACAAAATTTACATTTGTCCGGAATATTTCCTCTTTTGTACAATAGAAGGCATCTTGTCAATACTCCTATAGAGGTAGTAGGGTATATTAAGCATTTTAACCCTAGTAAAGTGAATGAGTAATCTGATATGATAGGAGTAAAGTCTAGAGTACCTTCCCTCACATGTAAAATATTTCATGATGACCCTCATCAAGGATGCATATCTCTCCAGCAAATGTGAAAAAGTGAAGATAGATTTGTAGCCCTCTTTGTATCTGGGTTTAAGAAATGGCTCATAGCAGCTTATGTCTAAATTTGCTCCTTTGAACTATTTTTCACCAACATTGAGTATTCTTGTAGCATGGGCAATGGAATTTGAGGAGAGTTCAAAGGTCACCCCTGCAAAGTCTGATTGTTTGTCATGTAGATTAAGGATGAATAACCTTGTTAGTTCTGGGTGACTTTGTACCTATTGTACTCTTTCACAAAAGTGAAAATATCCCACATTCTGGAAACATGTGACAATCATAGGAGAGGCATTAAGCTCCATAGTGTCTTGGGGTTCAAACCTATTTACCTTCCCACCTCTGTGTTTCTGCCTCCTAGGCACTTGGCCTTCTTCATTACCAACATTTTCTCCTTCTCCTGACATTTTGATTACTATTGTTTTTAAACAAACCCTAGCTCTGTTTGTGAAACTTGATATGAGGAGTGAATTGGAATGATGGATAAAAGGCAGTATTTGCAAGTGAGGGAGAGGAAGGTGTTGGTGTATGACTGAGCATTTTAAGCTTTTATAAATGGTCAACTTAAAATCACTACAACCATACTACTTCATACCCTATTTTACTGATATATTCTTGTTTGTAGATGATAAAGGTTAAAATAGGGTTTTCAGCATGAAGATTAGGGTTTTTCACTCCTTGGGGTTTGGTCAATTCCTTCCATATTAAACCATCAAAATTAATTGTAGGAAGAGGCAAGACATCCACCTACTAATTTGCAATTCCCTTGAAAGTCCCTTGATGCAACTTGGAGGAGATTTTCTGTTGTTTTTTGGCATTCACAGGTGGAGGAGGAGCTTTAGGTGAAGGCATAGTGCCTGCACACAGATTCGGGTCCTCCCTGTCTAATGTGTAGCGCCTACATGCGTTTTCTAAGTGTCGGGCTCCCCAACCTGCAGTGCTTGAACGTTCTCAGCATGTCGGGCTTCCCCAACGTGCAACGCCTGAATGTTTTTTTCCTGTCGAGCTTCCCCAACACGCAGTGCCTGAACTTTTTTCTCAGCTGTTGGGCTTTCCCTGGGCGAACAGGTAGTGCCTGCACGAACGCGCAACGCATGTCTTTGAATGCGCAACACCGTGCAATTTTGCACTGGGAAATCCTCTAAACGCGTAGCGCTGGGTAAACTTGCTCAAAATTTTAACAAAAGTCTCAAATTCTCTCTTGGATGCTCTAAATATTGTTGCAAGTGCACAATGAGTTGGGTGAGGGGCAAACAAGGTCCTTTATAGCCTAGGAAAATAAATTGAACTTAGAGAACCCACTTTGCTAATGTTTTTGAGCTTTTTCATTTAATTGATATTCCCTTGACCTTTTTCATTTAATTGATATTCCCTTGACCTTTTTTGTTGTAAGTAGCTAAAAAACATTTAAATGGCCCTTTCCTACCTTTTCCTTTCTAACCATTTTTTCTCTGTTTGCTTTGCAGGTTGTTGATATGGTGAACTTGAATTTCCTTTGGCTTATTTGTTCCTTTAACTTCTTTGTTGGCAAGTGATTATGAGAACCTTGAAATGGCTTTGCCCTCTAATCTTTGAAGCATGGCAGCTCTACCATTGACAGCATTAGAAGTTTTAAACATAAAGCATTATATTCAACATTTCTTTGTCCTTACCTCGGAGATCAAATTACCTTGTGCTTGGCAGGTGACTGAACATCTTGTTTTAAACTTTCTCACTGATCCTTAGGCATAATAAACTCACCTTTGACAGGCACTATAGACTTCAAAATCATGTTTGTTATCTCCTCTTTAGGCCACTTCTGATTTTCAGGTTTCATGACATATTGACTAAGCCTTTTCTGATATTCTTAAAGTTTGATATATTCAATTACACGGCAGCAACCTTATAACCAGCTTGGGTTTCCATGTTGAAGCTAAAACCTATGTCTTTATCCCTTTGATCATTGAGGGTAAACGACTAAAAATGAGAGCTTGACCTTCCTTTCACTGATACTCTTCACATATTTGTTATTTTAAGGTAGTGAGACACTTTACTTTGGCAAACTCTGGATTTCACTTACAACAAAACCTTCAAATCTTCCTTCTGCTATCATCATGGAGGTCTAACATATTCACTTTACCTCCTTTGCCTATCTTTCCAAAACCTTAGGTTTCTAGGTGGTTTGAGAAAAATCATTAGTGTTGTCTTCTAAGTTCTCTATAGCCCTTTCAAGTTCATTCATTTCTGTCCAGTTTACCTCACCTTTTTCCCTTTTTTATCTATGATTTCTAACAAACTTCTCTTCATGCTTGGTTCTCTTGGTGTGCCTCCTCCATGTGATTTGTTTCATTGTATCCTTGCTTGGCACACTGTTGGCCCAATCAGCCTTAGGAAACTTGTTTTTTTCTTGAACATAAGTTGCTTCCTCCTTCTTTGATGTGAATGTCTTTAATGACGAGCAGACCTCTTACCTTACCAATTTTCTGCTGATAGTCACTTTAACACTCCTACAGAAATGTCAAAATGCATAGTCGCCTTTGTAGACCTCGAACTTGACAAAGTAGCCCTCCTTGGATATTTCTCTATTTCTTGGGAAAGCATATGCTACTCTTCTTTTACAGTTGGAACAACCTCTAGCATAGGAAAAACAGTGCTTAAAACACCAAGGATGACCCTACAACCTATGAAACCCTAATGACCTAGTGGGAGGCTCCTTTGACTTGGTCTTTGACTGAAAGCTTGGCTTGGGGTATTTAAGTGTAAAAAACAGAGTTTTTGACAAATTGATGTATTGAAGATCCAAAATCCAATGTACTTGATTTATCTAAAGAGCATACAGAGATAGTTTTGAGACCATCAATGCTTGAAGCACCCAGTGAACACGAGAAGGAGCAGGTTGTTTGGAAATCCTAGATGGAAAGTGCAGGGGTGAGGCAAAGGAAAAACAAAGTGTTGAGGTTACGAGTGGGAAAATAGGATAAAAATGAGTGGCATGAGCCCATGAGGGGTCTTTTAGGAGTGGTAGTTTAACCATGGAATGGCGGAGTAGTAAAATAGTGAAGAATTTGGTTTAAGGATAATGAAGGTAGTGAGATTTATAGAACCCACAATATTCATGAATATTTTTTTTAGAAATATAGGAAAAGAATTTAGTCATCTACAAATAACAAAAATTACTGATGACTAACAGTGGCTCCATTTGGGGAGGGCAACTTCTTCTTAGGAGGTGTCCAGAACTTTAGATATTGAATCTCTGAGTTTATGAAGACCAGTGCCTTATCCATTGGGCATATTTTTTTTCTTTCATTTGCTAATGTTTCTCTTGAAGTTATGATCTCAAGAATCTAAAAGAAATGATTGATTCAAACTCATCTCTTCCTATCCATAATACCTTTTCCTATCATTTTTTTCTTCTTTTGGGTGCACTTGGACTAACAAACCCTTGACATTCTTTTTTCTTTTGAAAGAAAAACAAACTATCTACTTGTACCCTTATCACTTCCAAGAGTTCAGATTATGATAGTGAAATATTTCATTCTCTACCTAATCTATTTATCTGTCAAGATTATGCTATTTGAAAAAAAATTATTCTCTAGCATACTAACATGAAATTTAAAACATGATCATACTAGGATTAAGAAATGTGATTTGTCATGGGCTGTGGCATTTTGGACAAGCTGCACACATATATTTATTTTTGTATAATAAAAACTAGAAAACATGAGGGCTGTGATTTAGAATTTGTTTAGGCATCCCTCTCTTTATCCTTGGTTCAGATTTGAGCATTGAGAACCAACAATTTCTTTTCCTAATCTATCCTACTGATAAGTCAAGTTTAAATAGTCTGACAAGTCTTCTTTCACTAATCTATCAGAAAAAATTTAAACATGTCTAATCATGATTAGGATGTATGATTAAACAAGACTCTTTTCTTAATAAGTAGTGGAATTTAGGCTTGCACACTTTCAACAATACTCTTTTTTGGGTATGGGGCTGTACCTATTCTTTTCCTTCCCTCTTTTACTTATTTTTTCTATTTTTGTTTCACTTATCTTTCATCAAGAAATTTTATGTACAATGAATGAAAGTTTCAAATTAGGAAGTTTGACAAAAATAGTGCTTGAGCATCCTGCCATTGACATGACCTCCAAATAACTCAGTTCCATCCAGCTCTTGCAAAAAGAATGCATTGTTACCTCTAACTGAATGAATGATGTTAGGGCCCTTCCATAAATTTTCAAATTTGCCATGTTTTCCTTTGTCCTCTCTCCTTGAATCCCACTTCAACACTTTGTCTTCAATATGAAAATCACTAGCCTTGGTCCTTCTGTCAAAGATCTTCTTGATGTTTTCATGCACTACTTCTGTTCTCTTGTAAACTTCTTCCCTTGACTGCTGCAAATAAATGGTTTGGTTCAGCCTTCTTTGAATATCATTCTCCTCTGATTTCACCTCTTGGAGGAGCTTCATCACTGCTACTCCCAAGGATGTTGGGAAGACTGCATCCATGCCATACACTAGTTGATAGGGAGACATACCGATTGATTTATTGGTGGTTAGTCTATCAACCCATAGTGCATGCACTAGTTTTCTATGCCATGCTTTTTGGTTTTCTTCTAGTAGCTTCTTGATGATGTTTACTAAGCTTTTGTTAGAAGTCTCAGCTAGCCCATTACCCTGAGGGCAATAAGCTGTTGAATGTCCTAGTGTGATGTGGTACTTGTAGCAAAAGCCCACCCTCTTCTTGGATTTAAATGTAGTAGCATTATCGGTGATGATCTTTCTTGGGCAGCCAAACCGGGATAAGATGTTGGTTTCAAGGAATTTGATGATGACTAAGCTAGTGGCATTCCTAGAAGGGATGGCTTCTATCCACTTGGTGAAATAGTTTGTAGCAATGAGGATCTACTTATGTTGGCTAGATGAGGTAGGGTGGATTTCTCCAATGAAGTCCAAATCCCATTTTTGAAAAGGAGCTTCAACACTGATAGGATGCAAAGGTAAAGGTAGATTTTTTTTCCTGCCATAAAAGATTTGGCCCTTATGGCAAGTCATCACTATCTTGTGGGTATCAGGGAAAAGGGTGGGCCAAAAGTAGCCAACTCTAAGGATCTTGTTGGTAGTGGTTTTCTAGTAGAGGTGACTTCCACACTCTCCCGCATGCAGCTCATACATGATTCTATCTACCTCATCTTCAAGCAAACACTTAAGCAAGATACCAACAGAAATTTTCCAATACAAAACTTTATCTATGATGCATAAATTTAAAGCCTTTTATTTCAAGAATATAGCTTTTTTTTTGGACAAGGTAGGAGGAGAATTAAGATAAAGAAGCACATATAAAATATCAGCATACCAAGATGAATTCAGAAATAATTCTTCAATGGGTGGAGCTGTGAATTCTTCCTATTCCTTTAATGCATCAATCATATTCATGTCTAGTGCTTGAAAATTTGATTCAACCATGAGTTTTGCGAGTCCTTGTCCTTTAATCAGTTTATTGGGTCTGATTTCCAAATCATATTCTAAGATAATAGCAATCCATTTACCCCTTTTACCATCCGGGTCCTGATTTAGAATATCTTTAACGATGGTATGTGGAACAAACGTTATGATATGGGAATGCAAAATGTAAACTCTAAAATATTTCAAATATTTTACCAAGGCAAAGGCTTGTTTCTCCATGATATTATATTTTAGATGTGCATCCATCAATTCTTTGCTGAAGAAAGCTATGGGTTGTTCTCGTCCCATTATGTTATTTTGAAGCAATACTGCAACAATAGTATGTTCTGATGCAAAGGAGAAAATGAAGAAATATTTGGTAAAGTTCGGGCTGATTAGAACCAATGTATGGGTGAGTGCTTGTTTACCAGTTCAAAGGATTTTTTGGCTTCCATGGTCCACTTGACTCCTACTCCTCTTTTCAGCATGTTCATGATGTCTCTTAGGAGTTCAACAAGGTTAGGTATGAACCTTCTTAGGAAGTTAATCTTTCCAATGAAATATTGCAGCTTTTTAGTGTTTCTTGGGTGCCTGATTTGTAAGATACCCTCAATCCTTTTGGGGTCTATCTTTATCCCTTATTTGGAAATGATGTGGCCTAAGAGCTTTCCTTCTTAAAGACCAACAGTGTTTTCTTAGGATTTAAAGATAGGCCATACTTCCTACATTTTTCAAAGACCTTTCTCAAGTGGACCAGGTGTTCTTCATCAGTTTTAGAATAAACAGTGACGTCATCAAGGTATATGACTATGAAGTGGCATATGTCTTCAGAAAAATCTATGTCCATGGCTCTTTGAAAAGTAGCCCCCGCATTCATTAACCCAAAAGGCATTTTGACATACATGAAGGTGCCCTAAGGTGTAGTGAAGGCAATTTTGTGTTGATCAGTTGGAAGTACTAGTACCTGATTGTAACCTAAAAATCCATCAAGTAATGAGATTCTTTTAGAAACTACCACCCTTTGCAGTATATGATCCATCTTGGGTAAAATGTAGTTGTCTTTCAGGGAAGCTTTGTTCAAGTTTCTAAAGCCTATACATAGCTTAATCTCCCCGGTTTTCTTCCTAACTGACATAAGGTTTGAAACCCATTTTGAATACCTGATTGGGACTATGATCCCAACATCATACATATTTTTTATTTCTTTCTCAACTAGAGGGACTAGGATGGGGTTTATTCTTCTTAATTTTTTCTTGAAAGGTTTCATATTTTCTTTGAGAGGAATTTTGTGTTGAATAATGTTTGTGTCATAGGACTTAAGGTCTTCATAACCCCATGCAAAAACATCTTTGAATTATTTGAACAACTCAATGTATTGTTGTTTTATGTGAGGTGGCAAAGTTTTGGACAGCTTGATCATTTTAGGCTTTTGTATGCTGCCTATGTTTCATTCTTCTACATCAGCCTTGGTGGTTTCCATTTTTGGCTTCCTAGCAACATCATTGAAGTCAAACAACTCTTCTAATGGGGCAAGACCTCTTGGTAATGAATTATCTTTGCATTGTAAAATCTCAAGGTCTTTCTGATCCAAATCTTCAAACAATTCAGCATGAAGAGGATCTTTTAGCATGTTTATATAAACAACACAAGGAAACTCTGTTTTGTGGGCTTGTTTTTCAGCAAGACAATCTTCTTGATGGATTAAGTCTGATTTTGAAAATTCAAAATTAGTTTGAGGCTGCAAGAAGTCTTCAATCCGTTTGTCATTTTCAAATACTTGCTAATAATTGATGTTATCTAGGACCACTGGTCTTCACTTGACTTCTATTGTGTATTGTTCATTTGTATGAGGTGTTTGGAAAGTGCTGGCAGCAAAGGAAAGTTCATTAGCAAGGGTTTTTTGAGCTCTAGGAATGGAGGTTAATTGATACTTTTCGAAAAAAATTAGGAGGTCTAAGGCAGCATTCCTATATTCCCTTATCCTAGGATTTTTGGCTGAATACTCTCCTTTGATTTCTCTAATGATCAGCTCAGAATCTCCTTGAACATAAATTTTCTTAACTCCTATGTCTTTTAGCAAATGTAAACCAAGGAGAAGAGCCTCATACTCTACAATATTGTTAGTGCATTGAAAATTTAGTTTGTAGGAGTGACCCTCATTTGTGTTGTGTATCCAAACACCAGCTCCTGAACCAGCTTTGCAACAAGAGCCATAAAAGCTCATGTTCCAAAGTGTTTCAAGTTCATATTCACCATTATGTTGTTGTTCATGGATGCTAGAGTTTTGGCTATCATTTTCGTCATTTGGTGTTTGATTTGACTATTCTGGAAGGCCTAGCTCTTTCTCATTTTAATTTACTTGTTCATTAATGTCATCTTCATTGTACAAGATAAATGAGTCAAGGTCTGAGTGAATGGAATAGAGAGGGGTGTTGTTTGGCCTATCTTGGTTTCTTACCATGTATTTCATGTGAGTTTCCCAGTACGATCTCCTTGTTTGGTTAAAAACTGGGATGGTAGCATATGACATGTCCATTTGGAGATTCCCTTGAATTTTGGCTCCCCATGATCTAGATAAAAGCATGACATAATTTGGGGGAATGTCAGCAACTACTATGTCCATGACTAGGCTCTTGGCCAGTATTTGTACAAGAGTGACACACAAATCCTTGATTAGACCCAAACATTTGACTCTACTTGAATCAAAAGAGTACAATTCTTTGTAAGGTTTGGTTATTTCAAGGCCTAACCTTTCCATCACTACCTTAGGCATAAGATTGTGTGAAGCACCAGAGTCTAACATAGCATTGTGCAAGATTTTGTCATGTATGTTTAAGCTAACATAGAAGGGAGGTACAACTCCTTCTTGAATTTTTCCTTCCACCTCAGGTCCAAACAACAGCTCAGGCTTGTCATCAACCAAGTTTAGAGTGTCGGTGTCATTTCCTATGTTTAGAACTTTCAAAACTTGGGACCTATACACATCTTGAGTTACTAGTTCAGTAAGAGGTATGATTATCTTGATCTTGGAAATATCTCCCTCAAAACTAAAAGGTATTTGCGTTTTTGACATATTTACATTAGTTTTATCAGCCATGATTGTTTTTGCAATTTTATTTTGTTGATTCTGATTTTGAACCTTAGTCAAAAGAGTTTTTTCAGGGCCACTAGTTGATGTACTAGGGCAGCTAGGGTCATCATTTTGTTGGCTATTTTTGTCCTTGTTTTGGTCAGGTTTCTTAGCCATGGTGTTTGTGTTTTCCGTTGTCCTCTTAGGAGTGTTTTCAGGGGTCTCCCTAACAACAGTGTCTAATTTTTTTTTCTTGAAGGCATCTTGGTTTTTCTTAATCCTAAGGTCATACTGCCTATGAACCTCCATAATAGTATTCTCAAATCCTAATCTATAGTCTTCAAAATCCTCATAGTTTGTTTCAGTTTGATTTGAGGAAAATAGACCTTGTTCTTCTTCGGTGAGAATAGTATTATCCTCATCATCAGAGCCTATCACATTTACATGGTTTTCTTTCAGCTCTTCAGCCTCTCTTTCCTCTTCATCTACAAAATTTTCTTGGAAAGGAGGTCTGATTTGTTGGTCATTCTCTCTTTTTCTGATTTGAGGAGGGTCTCTTCTGAATTTTTGGTTCCTATTTCTGTTTTGAGGATTGGCTTGGTTTTCCCTAGGAGGTGTTATTTCATTCAAGCTGATTTTCTCCATCATTCTTTCAATTGTCCTAACTAGGCTTTCAATTTTAGCATTAGAAGAAGAGGTTGAGGTCACAATGTCCTCTTTATATGTAACTCTCTTTTCTGACCTCATCCTAGCCCTCTTCTCAATTATATTGGCTTCTACACTGATGGCTCCCTTTTGCATGTCTTCTAGGGTTAGGGGTTCTCTTTCTCTCAACTGGTAGGCCATGTCTGGATTAAAGCCTTCTAGAAATTTTACTAAGGCTAGGCCCTGTGGGGGTTTCATGTGAGGTGGGAGAGCATTGCATACACTATTGAACCTAGTGCAATAGTCTTGGACACTTTCCCCAACATTTATTTTAAGGTTGTTATACTCTGAAAGGATTTGAAGGGGATTTTTCTTAATCCCCCACTTGTTTATGAATGTTTGATAAAGAGAAGGGAGGTCAAATGTTGTGAAACTAGCTCCAAAAAGAGAAGAAAATAGATATCAACGCCTTAGAAATAAGCCACTTTGAGGGGGCAACCTCCAATACATTACATGAATGAACAATTCTTGGATGATTCAAATTAAAAAACCTCCTTTCTATATATAGGAGTCCATCAGGCCATAATGTAATCCTAGCTGACCTAACAATAATAATTTAAGAGCACAATAATAACAATATGGGGGTTACAAGGGTACAATAATAACAATAAGGGGGTTACACTAACAACAATAAGGGACTATACTAGTAATATAGCGACCTAACATGCCCCTCTCCTTCAAAAAAGTGTTGTCCTCAACGCTTGAGTAGCTCTGGGTGCTTCTGTATAAAATTCTCATCCTCCCATGTAGAATCTTTAGTGGGTAAGTTCTTCCACTTCATGAGATACTCTAAAATTGATCGATTTAGTAGTTGTCGAGTTCTTGTTTCCGTGACCGCTTCAAGTTCCAATATGTTTTTTCCTTCCTCATCAAGTTCTAGCAATATTGTTTGAACTGGAATATTTTCACCTATAACCTTCTTTAAGCATGAAACATGGAAAATTGGATGCACTCATAAAGAAGCAGGAACCTCCAATTTGTATGCCATAGTACCAATATTTTGCAACACCTTGTAAGGACCATAGTACTTTGGCGATAATTTATTATCCTTCTTAGCTTGCTTGAGGGACATTTTTTGTATGGTTGTAGCCGTAAAAATACCCAGTCTCCTACATCAAAATTTCTCTCGTTGCGATGTTGATCTGCCTGCTGTTTCATTAGATTTTGTGCCAAATTCAAGTTGTCCTTTAAGAGTTGGAGAACTTCTTGTTGATGCTCGATGTGATCTTCCACTACTTGAACCTTCGAATTTTCTCTTAAAGATGATGTGATGGATGGTGGATGATATCCATAAAGTGCCATAAATGGGGTCATTTTTGCTGCAGTATGGAAGGAAGTGTTATACCACCATTCAGCTAGAGGTAACCACTTGACCCATTGTGTTTGTTTATCGGATACAAAACAACGAAGATATCCTTCCAAACATTTATTTACTATCTCAGTTTGACCATCGGATTGAGGATGATAAGATGAGCTATGAGCTAATTGAGTACCCAAACAAGAAAATAACTTCATCCAAAAATTTCCAGTAAAAATGGGATCTATGTCGCTCACAATAACCCTTGGGTTTCCATGTAGCTTTTGAATTGTGTCCATAAATGTAGTAGAAATTGTACTTGCTTTAAATGGATGAGGTAATGCAAAAAAGTGTGCATACTTGGTAAGTCTGTCAACTACCACCATGATGACACTCTTTCCTTCGAACTTAGGTAAACCTGTGATAAAATCCATTGAAATCTCCTCCCAACGTTGACTTGGAATGGATAAAGGTTGTAGAAGACCAGGGGTCTTAATTGTCTCAAAGTTATTCTGCTGGCAAACCAAACATTCCGCCACAAACTTTTGAATATCATATTTAAGTCCATCCCTTAAAATTCTTTCTTCACCCTGTGGTAAGTTTTTAAAAATCCTGAGTGTCCTCCTAAAGGAGAAGTGTGAAATTCCAAAAGAATCTTTTGTTTTAGTTGGGAATTCTTACAAAGATATAAGTGATCTTTTTACCATAAGGAATCATTTTTCCAACTAAATGTATCATATGTACTAGGATCTTGCTACAACTTTGAATGAGTGTCCACACATCTTCGTCCTTCTTCCATTCATCTCTTGCTGCGGTTATCCAATCTGGTTGGATAATAGAAATGGAACAAATAAATGCTTCCACCTCTTCATTCTTTCTTGAGAGTGCATCTGCAACAACATTTAGCTTCCCTTTTTTGTATATTATTTCAAAGTCATAACCCAACATCTTTGTGACCTATTTTTGCTGCTCTTCTGAAGATAGTCTTTGTTCCAAAATTTTTTTAAGACTATCATGATTAGTTTTTACCTTGAAGTGTCTTCCCATTAGGTAAGTTCTCCATTTCTTTAGTGCATGCAGTATTACTAACATTTCCTTCTCATAAATAGGTTTCTGTAAATACTTTCCTTTGATTGGACGACTTTCAAAAGCAATGGGTCTTCCTTCCTGCATTAAAACTGCACCAATTCCATTTCCTGAGGCATCACATTCCACAATAAAGGTTTTGTGAAGTCTGGCGTAGCTAAGACCGGTGCTAGGCACATTGCCTCTTTAAGATGTTCAAAGGCCTTAGTTGCTTCAGGAGTCCATGAAAATGCATCTTTCTTGAATAATGTTGTTAGAGGTGCTGCTATTCTCCCATAATTCTTAACAAACTTGCGATAATACCCTGTTAACCCGAGAAATCCTCGCAACTGCTTTATGGTTGTGGGGACTTTCCATTCCTTAATGACTTTAATTTTGTTAGGGTCTACTTTAACACCCTCGTGAGATACAATATGACCCAGATATTCCACCTCTTGTACTCCAAAGAAATATTTGGATGTTTTTGCATATAATTGTTTCTCCTGCAATAGTTTGAGCACCCTGTCAACATGTTCAACATGATCCTTCCAAGACCTAATGTAGATTAGTATATCATCAAAAAATACTAGCAAAAATTTTCTAAGGAAGGGTTTGAAAATGGAATTCATCAACCCTTGAAATGTAGAAGGTGCATTGGTAAGGCCAAAAGGGATGACCAAAAATTCATAATGACCCTCATGAGTTCGAAATGTTGTTTTTGGAATATCTTCAGTCTTCATTCTAATTTGATGATATCCTGAACGAAGATCCAACTTGGTAAATAAATTGCTCCATGTAATTCATCCAATAATTCATCAATCACAGGAATGGGAAATTTATCTTTAATGGTGAGCTTATTGAGCTCCCTATAATCCGGACACATTCGCCATGATCCATCCTTCTTGTGTACCAATACTACAGGAGCAGAGAAAGAACTTTGACTAGGTTGAATTATACCCACCTCTAACATTTATGCAATCATACGTTCAATTTCGCTCTTTTGGACATAAGGATATCTATAAGGCCTGATGTTTGGAGGAACACTTCCTGGAATCAAATGAATAGCATGATCATGATCACGAATAGGTGGGAGTCATTTTGGAGTTTCAAAAACCTTGGAATGATTGTCCAAGACTTTTTGGAGATCTGCAGAAATAGATGATTTTGATGTTGGAACTTCTAGTGAGCATAATTGTGCAATTATGCCTCTTTGTTCTTTCTTTAGAAGCTTTGTCATGACATTAGAGCTTATTATCTTTCCTGGCTTCCCTGCAATACCCCGTAATTCGACTTCCTTTCCTTCTGAAAAAAATTTCAAGAAAAGTTCTTGAAAATTAAAAGCTACCGTCCCCAAAAATTGTAACCATTGTACTCCTAGTACAACATCAGCACCTCCCATAGGAATGGAAAGCATTGGACTAGTCAATACATATTCCCCCATGGTTAGCTTGATGTTATGGCATTTTCTAGAGCAATTTATAGTTCCTCCATTTGCAACCATCACTTGACATTCTGGTGCTGGGTATAGGAAACAATTCAATTCCTTGGCTACCTTACAATGAATAAAATTATGGGTACTACCCGAATCAATCAACACTATTACCTTTTTCTTCTTGATATGTCCTTCTATCTTGAGAGTTTGAGGAGTGGTAATTCCTGCCAATGCATTACACGATATGGTCGGACTCATCTCTTCCTCTTCTTGGGTTGGTTCCTGGTGTATATCCTCTTCTTGTTCATTTTCTTCTTCCTCTTCACAATCTATGTAAAATAATTTCTTCTCAGCACACTTATGACCTTTAGTGTATTTGCTATCACAACTGTAGCAAAGCCCTTTTTCTCTTTTTTCTTCCAATTGTTGTGGTTTCAACCTTGTATGTTGTGGAAATATAGGAGTAGAAACACTTCCCTCTTTATAGAAGTGAGTGGTAGGCTTACTTGTCGCCATAATTTTACATTCAATTTTTCTTGCCAACCTGAATGCCTTCTCCAATGAATCAGGTTCCAAAACATGAACTTCATGTTGGATGCTATCCTTTAAAGTACCTATGAAGAGATCAATCCTGTGTTCCTCTGGAATATCAGTTACCCTTATATTCAATTTTTGGAAGTCCTCAATGTGCTCTCCCATTAAACCCTTTTGTTTGAGATTTATCAATTGGCTAAAGAAGGTGTTGCTCTTTGTATCCTCATAATGTGCTATCATTTCCTCTGTAAAAATTGACCAAGTGAATTTTTTTACGGGAGCAAAGCCATCGATACCATACAAATGTATTTTGTTCTAAATGTAAAGTTGCAATGCGTACCTTTTATGTGTTTTGCACATTATTGAGATCAAAATATTGCTCCATCTGTAGTATCCATGTTACAGGATCCTTTCCATCAAACTTCCTCATATCCATTTTTGGAATATGGTGGTTCTTCCTGCCAACATTAGATTTTATGAAATCACGATTAACATTTATTTTGTTCTCATCATGATTTTCCTCTACTATCTTTTCACCATTAGGAAACATTTCTTGTATCAACTTTGTCAAACCTTCCATGTCTGATTTTTGATAATTCTTCATGTTTTCTATTTTCTCATTGATCTTAGCTTCCATGTCATCCATATTAGATTCCATGCCAGCTTCCATGCCATCTATCTTAGATTCCATGCCATTCTTCAAACCATCCATCTTAGATTCCACGCAATCTATATTAAACTCCATGCCATCCATCTTAGATTCCACGCCTTTCTTCAAACCATCCATCTTAGTTTCCACACCTTTCTTCAAAACTTCCATGTCATTTCTTGTTGCTCTTTGCGAGAGAGAAATTTGTTGCACTTGCTCTTGTAATTTTGATATGTCATGTTGCCATTCTTCATCTTCATGAGTCATAGTAGAGCTTTCTATAGGCTTAATGGGTGTTGAATTCTTTTTAGGGGCCATTTTAGAATCTAATACTGATATCTATTCTACAATATGCCCTTGGAATCAATTCAGCTCGATTCTTCAAACAAGACTTATACAATTCGGAAAAAAAATACACACCTTTTACTTTCTTTTGAGGAGCTCTATATTTAAATTGAATTATCTCTATAATTGTAGATCCTCAATATCTGAAATTCAGCCTTGCAGTAGCCCTTTGAAGCTTCTTTCAAATGCCATAGGTTTGATCTAATTTGGATTCTTCAAGGAAAAGTTATGTCCAATCTCCCACAATAACCCAATTTTTAACTGGTTTAGTAGAGCGAAATTTTACGATTTGCCATGTGTCACTGTTTCCTCCTTTGGATATAAAATTGATAAATAGAAAACTACATTCTATGTACTTGCAGCTACTTTTTACAGCATTCCAATCCAATGCTCAGAGAGAGAGAGCTATGAATATTTTCCCACAATCACCTCTTTGATATGAAATTCAGAAGCCTCAAAAAGCCCTACCTTCCACAGATCATATCTCCGAAAATATTGTGAACCAATATCTGAAATTTTGCGATGATGTTCCTCAGGATTGCAACTTCGTACTCTAAAAATTTCACATTCTGAACCTTCGTAGAAAAAGCGTTATTACGAAAATACCATGATGACCTGTTTAGGTTAAATTCAGGAGCCTGCAAAATGACCTAACTTGCACAGATCATATCTCCGAAAATATTGCGAACCAAAGCTCTGAAACTTTGCAACGATGTTCCTTAGGATTTTGGCTTCGTACTCTAAAAATTTCCGATTCTGAACCTTCGTAGAAAAAATGTTATAGCAAAAATTCCACAATGACCTATTTGGAGCAGTGAAACCCTAGAATCTCAAAGCTTTGATACCAAATGTTGTGAAACCAGCTCCAAAAAGAGAAGAAAATAGATATCAACGCCTTAGAAATAAGCCACTTCGAGGGGGCAACCTCCAATACATTACATGAATGAACAATTCTTGGATGATACAAATGACAAAACCTCCTTTCTATATATAGGAGTCCATGGGGCCACAATGTAATCCTATTGGGGCCACAATGTAATCCTAGCCGACCTAACAATAATAATTTAAGGGCACAATAATAAAAATATGGGGGTTACAAGGGTACAATAATAACAATAAGGGGGTTACACTAACAACAATAAGGGACTATATTAGTAATATAGGGACCTAACATGTGTGCTGTTAGGAGTTAAGTTCTTAAACCATTTCTTGGCTTCTCCCCATAGACTTTGGGCAAACATCCTCATTTTCATGGTCTCCTATTCTACTTCCATGTAGTCAAAAGCATCATTCATTTTGTCTACATGCTGTTGGGCAGTGGTAGAGTTAGCTCCAGTGAAATGAGGGATTCTGGATTGGTAGTCATTTAGCAAAGGTAGTAAAGGTTGTTGTAGTGCCAGAGGGGCATACCATGAATCCATGATGGGAGGTGATGGAATCCAAAGAGGATTTACAAGGGGAGGGTTTGTGAGAGGAGGGGGATGAAGTGGAGTGGTTTTCACAGTGGATGTATGAGTGGGTGTAGCAGAAGTACTTGGACTAGAAAACTAATTTTGAGAAGACTTCGAATGAAATGAGCCAAAGTGATGGAGAAGCTAAAAATCAAGAGGACTGGAAGGAGAGGCTTCTCTATTAAGAATTCAATGAAAATATGTGGGCTCAAGGTTTGTCTAGTCTATCCCACTTTGAGACTTAGTTCTGAATAGGTTCCTTTGATGATGTAAGTCAAATCGGGTATTTGTAAGGCCGTGAGATGTTCAGGGACAGAACTTTCTCTATGAATTCTTGTAAAATTAATTGAATCTTTAGTCCTAGAAGTATGCCACAAAATATTTTTTGGGTCATCAACTATGGTAGGGGGGTTTGGGTCAGGGTGAGATCTGGTGTTAATTCTCTATGAAGCCAGATTCTAGTCCTGAAGTATACAAAGGATGAAAGTTTATGAATGTTTTTTGAAAGGTAGACCTCTCTTAATGTTTGTTGAACTCACACAGTGTGTGACGAGGCCTCTAAACTGCTTGGCACTGATTCGCCACAATCCTAGGGAACTCTATGAGAACTAGTCAAGTTAATAGGCCTACTAGGGCTAAGTGGAGTCGCCAGGTGGATGTTTTTTTATTGTTTTGATGATGTGTACTTGCATTCCACCACCAAAAATTGATAAAAACCAATCTAGAGAAGTTTTTAGGGTTTTTATGAGTTTCTTATGTGACACTAAGGTCTTTAATGAGTGATCTCCAGTTGAGTCATCATTTTGCTAGGATGGTGAATCAATTAGACACTACTCTTGGGTAACACTTGAATTTTTAAGATTTGAGAGAGATTTTCCGAGGTATTAAGAAGTACTTAAGATGTTACTGACTTAGATGTCCCACCTTGATCACCACTATGTTAGCTCCTCGTAATTTGTAGATTGGCAAGAACAAATGAATAGGGGTAACATCAAACCAATCTTTGGAGTCCTAGGACCTAGCCTTCCTGGACTTAGATAGGGCTCTCTCTATGCTTATGTAAAGGGTTTAACTTGTTTGATTTTAGAGTTTGACTTTAGGCTAGTTATAGGGATTAGGGTTTGATTTTTTTTTTTTTGGTTGGATAGGTTTTCAAGAAGAATAAGTAGAGTAAGAGAGGATCAATCCATTTGGCTATGGAGTCTACAAAGGTCTTGAAGAGTGAAAAAATAGTTCAAGGGTGTTTCATAGAGAAATTAAATAGGGCCAAATGGATCTAAGTAGGTTTTGAGTGAGTGAAATGAACATGGATGTGTGAATATAGTAGGTTAAGGGGTAATCAAGGATTCTTTAACAAACTAATAACAAGGAAAAGCTTTCAGCATGATTAGCATAGTAAAAACTTGAAGAGAAATGAAGGATTCTTCAACCAAACAATACTAATCAGAATTTAGAGCAACATATAAGTAAACTTAGAGAGAAATTAAGGATTATTTGAAACTTGTAAACAAATATGTTTTTCAACATAACATCTCAGTAAAACTAAAGAGCACTTAATAATTCCTTAGTTAAACATTCAAGGAAGAAAACATAAAAATCAAAGGATGCAGACAAAGCAGGGTGCCAGAAAGACATATCCTACTCTAAGATTTCCATCCCATGATCAAAGAAAAATAATGAGAACTGAAGAAAACATATACAGAGGTAGAATACATCACCATTCAACAAAGCTTTATGAATCCTAAGAATGAGCTCAATCCAAAGCCATTGCAAAAAATCAAAGCCAATTTCACAAATAAACTCAGTGTCTATATCATATTATGCTCAGCAACCGACCAAAAATTACAATGATGCCTCAAGGCTCTATTTAACCACAAAATGAGGAGGTGGAAACCATAAGAGGCTTCTAGAAACCATAAATACACCATAAATGTCATTTATGTCCAAAGAGGCCATGCAAGGCCCAAGGCACATAATAACTATTTTAATAAATGAAAGATAACCTAAACATAACTCCTTAAACAAAGCTGGAGTGATTCACCCAAAAAAAACTTGAAAATATCCTTTAGTGTGTTTTGTTGACATTTTTGCAAGGGGGCAACTTCATAGGTATGAAGATGCAGTGCCTGCACAGAAAAACTAGGTCCACTTGCAGCCAACTTTTGATGGACTTCTCAATGTCATAATTGGCTCTATGATGGCTCGTTGGAAAGCATGTTGAATGTACTTTTCAAAAATTCCCTTGTTTTTCTGATTGGGCTCCATTAACCTGTTCAAAAATTAAATCTCCCAAGGCTGCTCAAGGCGCAGTACCAGCCCTGAAAACATGGTAGTGTTGTGGTAAAACACAACCCCCCCATTTTTGACTTGTTCACTTCAAATAATGGGGACCCTTTTTATAAATTTTTGGCTAAGCACCTTTTAGGATTTTATTTAACTAATTATCCTACGCTTTTGTTAATTTTTCATTTTCTTTGGATTCTTGTTTTGATTGAATCAATTTTTTATAAGCCTCCCATTGACGCTTGTTTTGCCTCATTTGGTCAACTGGTTTAAAAATGGTACTCCTTTGAAGTACCATCATTTTTCTAGTCTGGGTTAAAAATGCTATTTTTATTCTTTTTCGGAGTGGCTGTAGTTTAGAAAATTTCATAGCTAAACTAAACATCATTAAAATAAAACCAAAAATAAAAATAAAAAAAATAAAAAATAAAAAAAATAAAAAAAATAAAAATAAAAAAATAAAAAAAATTATTACATCATCGGATCCATCGCAGATCGTAGATCGCAAATTTCAGATTCATCGCAGATCGCAGATTGCAAATTTCAGATTCATCGCAGATCGCAGATCACAAATTTTAGATCCATCGCAGATCGCAAATCGCAAATTCGAATCCGTCGCAGATCGCAAATTTCAGATCCATCGCAGATCGCAAATCGCAAATTCGAATCCGTCGCAGATCGCAGATCGCAAATTTCAGATCCATCGCAGATCGCAAATCGCAAATTCGAATCCGTCGCAGATTGTAGATCGCAAATTTCGGATTCATCGCAGATCGCAGATCGCAAATTTCGGATCCATCGCAGATCGCAAGATCGCAATTTCGCAATTTCGGATCCATCGCAATTTTTAGAACATGTACATTTAAAAAACCCCGATCCAAGGTTCTTACGATATGCGATGTGTTAAAATTTTTTTAATATAAAGTTTTTGTTTCACCTCACGTCACCCTCACCTCACACTCCACTCACCATATCCCTCCATAATCTCACGTGGATGAATTAATGAGTTTGGATTGATTCCAATGGTTTGTAAATTAATTTTTATATTTTTATATTATAATTATAATGTTTATTATAATTTTAATATAATTTGAATAATAATATTAATCGTATTTAAATTAACTTTTTCAAATCATTTGTATATTAATTTAATTTTGTAACTTAATTAACTTCTAAATTAGATGATAATTAATTAGAATTAATTGTATATATTAGTTAGTTAATAATTAATTTAGAATTAATTATTAGATAATTAGAATCTAATTTAGGATTAAATTTCTAATTAAAAATTCTGATTTTTAGCCCAGCAAACAGAATTTCCAGATTTATGCCAGATTTGACTCATCAACTTTGGAGGCTCATAGAATAAGTTTTACTTGGCCAAATGAGGCCCAGGACGGCTCATTGGAAAGATAAAATCAAGGAGAACATTTCTGAGGAGGTTCCACTAATAGATTTGGTCATTAATTGGGTCAAAAATCATGCAGAAAATTAAGCTCCAGATTTCTAAAGCAAAATCAATTTTCTGATTTATTTTCTGCATTTTCATTTGTCCAAGCCTCTTCTAATTGCAGATTCGCTCATCAATAATATCTTTGGCCAATTAAAAACATCCCAGGCATCAATAGAGAGTTTATATTTTATTTTCAATGATTTATTTAAATTAAATTTGATTGGATTTGTTTTAATGCCAGAAATGGTATTTTTTTTTATTTTATTGTTACATTTTAATTCATTTTGGTTTCTTTTTGCAGGCAAACAGTAGAAGATATATGAAGAAAAAGACCTCAATCAATGAGAAAGCTCCAGCAATTAAAAGATTGGAATTTTTGAGCAAATAAAAGTGATTGGGCAGATTTTCTTCAACAAACTTTCATCTCAAGAATTCCTTTGCAAATATTATAAATAGCAGATTGCAGAATAGAATAGGGGCTGCTCTCCTCTGCAATTCCAGACTTCTAAAAGCATTTCTGTAATAGGGATTTAGAGTTGTATATGGGGAGGAGAGAAAATTTCAGATCTGAACATTAATGAGGGTTTATTCTTTATATCTTGAATTATGCATGATGGGCAGAGTTTGCATTTATGCAGCTCTAGTCTTGAAAGCAGAAATTCAAGTAATGTAAAGTACTGTTAGAGACCAGGATCAGAGAAGCAGATTCAATTAACTGGTATTTTTGGCATTTCTGTATCAAATACCAATTTCATTTTTATTTTAATAAAATTGTTGTTTCATTTTATTCATGTTTTGGCATTTCTGTTGATATGGATAATTTGTCTCAAATTGTTAAGTATCTCTATTCTTATGAATTAAACTCTGATTTCTGAGTAACCATTACTCAGAAATTTGTCTTATAACACTGATTTATTAAATAGTAATGTGTTGTGAATTTCTTCCACATATTATTGTTTAATTATTAGTTTGACTGATATGATAATCGATATCATTTTTGTGAATTTCTTCCTGAGTGTTGTTGATTTATTATTTTAGTCAAATGGTCTCAATAGAATGTGTTTTGGTACTCACAAATGTGAGCTAATTGAATTTCTTCGTTAGTTTGACATTAATTAAAAGCCGAACATATTTTAATTCTCATCACTTAATTATCTTGCTCTTAATTGGGTTAGATTTTCATCTACCTGATTGAGATAGGATTTAGATTAGTTTTTTTTTGCTTGCATTATAGAATAAGTTTGCAATTAGATTAAATTTACATTCTTTTAAGTCCTCTTCTCGAAGAGGCAAAATCTTAGTTGTGGTTTGGCTGAACCCAAATCAGCTTAAGGGTCATTCTCTTGCCTGATCAGCAAGAAGAATTGATCTGATATCCCTGTCTATTGGTAGTTAATGATACATTGTAAACCAATAGCGATAGGTAAAAGGTAACTGGACCTAGTTAAACCAGTCAGAGCCACTATCATAAACGGAAAATGAGCTGTATTAAGGTCTGGACCAGGTGGTTATCCCCCATTGTTGTAGCAGCGATTTTTGAGGCTTCAACATTTTTGGCGCTAGAAGGAGGGCCTGAAACTTGTTGTCTGTTGGAGCCTTTTCAATTTTAACATTTTATTTAATCACGATGGCTCCTCTTAAACTTCCAATTTGGAGTTGTATCCATGGACGTGCATCTTCCAATACTCCACCAGAAGTGGTAAGACTCTTGTCTCAGGTAAAATTCAATGGTAAGAAAAATTCTTCTGCCTTTAATCATGTCCTTCAATTTATTCAAAATGTTTCAAATTATGATTTTCAAGGAATTGATGAAGGCATTTTATGCAGAATTTTTACTCTCACATTTGCGGCAAAAGCCAGAAACTGGTGTAGAACTCTTCCGGTTGCCTCAATTCACAGCTGGGATCAATTTGTTACAATTTTATTTTGTAAATTTGACCACTATGATTATGATCAGGTATGTGATGAAATTGAATATCTTCGAAATGAAAATGAGTCTGTTAGAGATTTTAATATTCGACTTTATTTAAATTGTTTAAAATTTGATGTCAAAGATCAACCTATGAAAGAAGAATCACTAGATTGGTTTGAACATAATTATTCTCTTCCTCCTATTCCCGATCCATATGAAATTAGTTCAAGCTTTGTTCCATCCCCTTCCAATATAAATGAGAATTCCAATTTGGGTGTGCAAATAAATTGTGATGAAGAGGTTTCACAAAGCTTGGAAAATATTTCTAATCAAATGCAAGAAGACAACAACAGCAATTTTGGAGAAAGACCTGCATTAGAATCTGAAATTTTCTCTGAATTAAATTCAGAAAATCAGATTGCAAATCAGCAAGTGCAAGCAACAATCAAAGTAACTAATAAAATGCAAACTGTTGTACAAATTTCTGAATCTTTTCATGATGAGCAAATGCTGAAATCAGAGCAGCAAAGCAGCCTTCTTCAAGAAAGCATGCACACGCAAAGGAATGATCTGGAATCTGAAATTTACAATGATCACAATGCACAAGAGTTCTCAAACCGAAACATTTTTAAATGCATTATTTCAGATTCACATTTTTCCCTTTATCCTGATATTTTTAATGATGGTAATTTTTCCCCTCTTGGTGTTAATAATATTTCAGAAAATACAGAGGCTGATCTAAATGAATTACCATTAAGTTTTTATCAAGATAGAGAAGCAATTAATGATCATTCTTTTGCCATTAATGAACATGAAATTCTTGTTCCTCCTTGTTTGGATATATTGGATAAGATTGAAGGGAATTCTAGAGAATCTTGTGAAGTCATTTATGATAATTACTCTGACATTGAGGATGTTGTTTTCTATTTTTCTCAAGAGAATCCTCATGATAAAATTCAAATAAAATCTGAGAATGAGGAACATTTCAATTTAGAAATTATTCCAACTAATCCTCACTCTAAAGCAGATAATCATCTTCATGATTTCACTATTCAAGAAAATAATCCAATTTATGATTCATATCATGATCAAACTTTCATTCCTGTTCATAATCATAAATCTCTTTCTAATTCACAAGTTGGAATTCGAAATTACTCAAATTCCATAATTCTGGCAATCCTTGTGAAAAAGAAATTATTTCAAAACAATCCCAATTGTGCTGTAACATTAGTTGTACTAATGGTGATTTCATTTTATTTTTGTTTCCCCACTTATTTTGTATTAAATCAGATTTATTTTTAGATTTTATTTTTCATATTTTTGATACATTATGCTGGCATATTGAGCACTTTACTATCAAACATTCAATTGATGCATTGCCCTGTTGGAAAATTGAAGTTTTATATTATAATAAAAAACATCAAAATCTATTTCAATTTCAATTTCAATCAATGCTAATGTTTTATCAAAAGCTTCTATCTTCTCAAAGGCAATATCAACAAGAGAATGTATTTTTAGAAGTCTGCCAGCAATCCAATTTAATTAATAATTTTCCATTTCATTTGAAAGATTTCCATCCATTTTTCATTAATTCATTTGAAAAATATTTGAAAATTTTTCCTTCATGGAAGATTGTCAATAGCTTAACATTTACACATAACACTAATAGTTTCTTCCAGGCCTTTGAATCTAAAAGCTCATATCCACAATCTGGCCTTTCATCTCCTCTTTTGAACATTTCCCAATTTTTAATAGAAATCCATCCAGATTTCTATGATCCAATTGGTATTCAATTGGAAAGAAAACTTCATGAGAAGGAGATTTTAGATAAGCTTCTAACAATAGTTGTACATTCTGATTTCAGGTTTAATTTTCTTAGTTCAATTAGATTTGTATTTTTATTATTAACATTTGAATTGTACATACATGCAGGGATTAAAATGAGAAAATGGTTACATTGGAAATATGACTATACCTAGTCATTTTTCAAGTATATGGTTAGAATAGGAGTAGAATTAATTTAGTTAGTTTGTTTTATATAGTTAATTTATTTTTAATAGTTCTGTAGATTAAAAATAAAACAAAGCAATCAACCATTTTCATACATGTTCAACGAAAACATTTTCTACCAATCAGAAAATTTTAATTCTTGCTTTCCTTTTAAAATTTATTATAGCAATACCTCTACTCTGTCTATTTTGAATAATGTCTTGATTAAATTCAATTAAGGTTGCACTTGGCATCAATCACCTCAAAGCCACTTTTCTTAATTTCGGGATTTCCTTCTAAGATTTTCTTTTGAAATTTATATGATAAAGGTTTTGAAGATATAAAAGCTCCATGATCTCATTATCCCATGAAATGTATGATTGTCTATGATAAGCTTAATTCTGAATCAATCATTATTAGTCAGTCTAACCTTTCGTGGTAATCATATGAAGTTCATAATATCTTCCTCAAAATTTGTTAAGCTGACCTTTAGGATGTCCATTTTGCTGTGTGCACACATTCAAATCTGTTTTGACATTTTTCCACAATTAGTGGCTTTATCCCATTCAAACCTTTAGTTTATTATTTGATGCTACAATATGCATCATATTCATTTACTAAAGACATTATTGAATAGTCACTATAACAATACAAATTTTTCTCAAGTTAATTCGGAATGTGCAGAGGTAATAAATTGTTGTTGCAATTCAAAAAGGAAGCATAGTTTCAGATTTATTTCTGGTAAATTTTATATTTCCTGAACATGAATAAACATATCTTATTTAGGTTGATTTCTCACTCCGATTTAGAATAAATAATGAGATGATTTTGAACAAAGTCAGAATTTTGATAAATCGAAGGAAGAATTTGAAGATTCATGAGGTAAAATCTACAAACAATTTCCTTCCAGGTATGCATTTACAAGTTCATTTTCATCTATTATTAGTTTATCTTTTCTTTAGTTTATTTTTTATTCTTTTTCTGTTTTAATTGTAGGTTTTCATTTGTTTTAAAAACTTGAAGTAAGCAGAAAACCCATTTCAAATTTGCAATAGGTTTCAGGGAAATTTTATTTTGAGAATTTGAGCATTTTTAACTTTGCTTTCAACCATCAGAAAACCCAATTGAAATTTCAAGCAATATCATAGGATTCAACGTGATTTTCATATTACTGATACTTCAGTGAAAATGTTTGCAATATTCTCAGCCTGCTCATCTTCGTCAATCATTTCATTCCGATATCACATCATCCACTTCACAACCATTTGTAGCGAAATGTTTCATCGGAAGTAGCTCTTAGCAGTTTTGATAACAAATTGTTCATAAAAGATCTCCGATGTATTACTTCACTCATATGCCATATCGCATTTCGCATATCATAGGTTTGCAGTTGAAGTATACTTCCATTATCATGAATTTCCTTTACCAATATTGCGACGACCACATAATTATGGACCCGATATGAAATTCAAATCAAGTTTATAAAATATCGCATCCATTCAATCGCAAATAATGGTAGGAGCATAACTTTAAAAGGGTCGATGTCTCAGATCCGATATGTTATTAAATTTTCATCATAAAGCTATCGGGTCCACTCTTCATCGCATATCGGCATCGCAAGAATCATATTGTATTACATCGGGTACCAAAACGTTCACCAATCGCCAATTAGAAATCGCCGATATCGCAATCGCTTCATCGCATTTTTAATTATGCTCACATCACAATTCAGAATCTGCGATGTGCGATGTGCAATATGGGAAACACAATGTCAATATTCCCCGATCCCCAATATAATATATCTTTAATGATGTGATCACTTCATTTCATTGCACATGTTCTCATTACATGTTTTCATATCGGCAATTTGCCATTGCAATCTCTGATGTGATAGCTTTCAATGCATGCCTCTGAGCCATTAACATTTAATCGATATATGGCATAGCAACAAAGGTGAAGTCTTGCAAATTAAACTCGAAGCATGGTAAAGAAACATGTGATGCGAATCATCCGATACGGCCATGTGTTATTTTAAAAGCGAGCTTGGGTAACCACTATGGTAAGAAAGTAGGTGATGACAAATTTGCAGTATATTCAAATCATTCCGATTTTTCATGTATTTCAGTTTTAAATATATAATTCCATAATTAAAAAGGAATTCAAGAAATCTCTATTTTCATATTTTAATTTTATTATTTTGGATTTGGTCTTGATTCTGGACAATTTATAAAATCATGGAGTTTATATGAAACTTATAATATTTTGAGAAACATTCGTTACTGCAAATTCGCATTCTCATTTCTGATGCATTTATTTTAATTTCAATTTCCTTGAGCACTAAGCATTCCATTTTTACATATTACTGCTTGCTTTAGTGTAGATAAAATAAATAATGATTTTGGGTTATAGGATTTTGGTTAGTTTGACTTCTTCATGTTTTTAATGTTAATTAAAATAAGAAGTTAGCTAGTTTGGAGAATCTGATACCTTTCAGGTAAGAACAAAAGCAATAATCCAATGGTAATATTCATGTACCCACTTTCATTTATTTCCATTTCGTTACTTTAGTTTCAGTTTTGTTTTTCTGATATATAAATATGTTTTGCAGCTCTTCATAAAAGCTTCCAATCCTCCACCAGATCGTATTTTCGAAGTCCATACTCTTCTCCTGGCTTTATTTCAATAAGCAGCGATAATCTTCGTTGAAACAACTATGCTAGGAAGTTTCTGAACCTTTAATCTGTTTCTTTAAGCATTCCTTTTTATTAGAAAATAATTAAGATGATGCATTGAAACAAGAAGATTGATATCAAACAGAAAGTTTTCAGTGTGGCTGAATTTTATCGTTACTGCTATCTAAAAAAAAAGCCTAAAATACTTGCAACCTGCAAGGTATGATTTTTCTAAATCTTGACATAAGAAGGATTGATTACACGATTATTTTATTTCTTCATATTGTTGAGACATTGTTATAAACATTCTTGTTTGAGTTTATCTTGCGAAACTTGGATTTTCCTTTCCATTTTTAAAATTTCTTCATTTTTATTTTTTGTTTGTTGATTTCTTTCTCATTTTAGCATAAGAATTCTTTTCCTTTGGTTTTCAGTTTTAATTTTAGTAACTTTTCCATGATTTATATGGAAGGCCTTCTAGTTACCTAACTATGGTTGGCATACACGGAGAAAAAAATTGTTAATAGTCATCTATTAATTTTTTCTTAAATCTCTTAGTAAAGTTTGATTTTCTTATTATAAAAGTAGACATACTTAAGGAAGAGATTACCAATTTAGAGAAGTTGACAAAGTATCATAAAATCTGGAGAAATTTCTTTTTCATCAAAATTGTAATCATTTTGAGATTTCAATATTTTATTAAGATCTTTCAAAGTTCTATTATCAGTCAAGAAAAAATATTTTTAACCAAGTAAACACACTTTACAACAAAGCACCTTTTAACTCTAAAATTGTCATTCTTAACTCTTAAAGAGTCAATGATTCTCCCTGTCCCAAAGAGTCTTATTTTTCTAGAGTATAATCTAGAGATATATTTAAACTTAAAAGATAAGAGGTCTCATCATGAGCCTGCTTACCATGATCATAGGGGAAAAATAGGCTGACATTACCAACACTGCTAAACAAACTAGGGTAATGGCTTATGATTGCAAACAATTATAAGACAAGGGGTCTCATCACGAGCCAGCTTGTTCAGTCCAATTATAACCAGTGAATGGCATTGTCAACTATCTGGCTACCAAACCAGGACAATGACTTTTAAGATTTATAAATGTTTTAAAAAAAAAGAAAAAAAAAAAGTAATAATAATAATAATATAAATGGATTTATCTCTAGGTCAATAATTCTTAAAGAGATGGGATTCTGAATCATTGGTGGTTAAAAGGTAACCCTGTCGAGACTATAGATGTTTGCTGGCAACAGTGGCTCTACCTGTGACAAATGAGTATATTTTAAAAGCCAAGCTGTAAAGTGACCCCTGCTTTATCTCTACAACTAATTAAGGACTGATATAGAAGTTTTGAAATATTTTAATTTATGAGGAATTTTAAGAAAAATTACAGTTAGATGATTCTTTCTTTTATTCAGACTAATGAACCTAGTCAAACATTTTAAGCATAATTCTCTTTTCTTTAATTATTTTTACTTGAATTTTAGGAAAATCTCATTCATATCAAACAGAGATAACTGGTTCTTCTCCCGTGTGTCACCATTGTTGTGGTAAAACACAACCCCCCCATTTTTGACTTGTTCACTTCAAATAATGGGGACCCTTTTTATAAATTTTTGGCTAAGCACCTTTTAGGATTTTATTTTAATGATTATCCTACGCTTTTGTTAATTTTTCATTTTCTTTGGATTCTTGTTTTGATTGAATCGATTTTTTATAAGCCTCCCATTGACACTTGTTTCGCCTCATTTGGTCAACTGGTTTAAAAATGGTACTCCTTTGAAGTACCATCATTTTTCTAGTCTGGGTTAAAAATGCTATTTTTTATTCTTTTTTCGGAGTGGCTGTAGTTTAGAAAATTTCATAGCTAAACTAAACATCATTAAAATAAAACAAAAAAAAAATAAAAAAATAAAAAAAAATTATTACATCATCGGATCCGTCGCAGATCGCAGATCGCAAATTTTAGATTCATCACAGATCACAGATCGCAAATTTCAGATTCGTCGCAGATCGCAGATCGCAAATTTCAGATTCATCGCAGATCGCAGATCGCAAATTTCGGATCCATCGAAGATCGCAGATCGCAAATTTCGGATACATCGCAGATCGCAGACCGCAAATTTCGGATCCGTCGCAGATCACAGATCGCAAATTTCGGATCCATCGCAGATCGCAAGATCGCAATTTCGCAATTTCGGATCCATCTCAATTTTTAGAACATGCACATTTAAAAAACCCCGATCCAAGGTTCTTGCGATATGCGACGTGTTAAAAAAAAATTTAATATAAAGCTTTTGTTTCACCTCACGTCACCCTCACCTCACACTCCACTCACCATATCCTTCCACAAACTTACATGGATGAATTAATGAGTTTGGATTGATTCCAATGGTTTGTAAATTAATTTTTATATTTTTATATTATAATAATTATATTATAATTATAATGTTTATTATAATTTTAATATAATTTGAATAATAATATTAATCGTATTTAAATTAACTTTTTCAAATCATTTGTATATTAATTTAATTTTGTAACTTAATTAATTTCTAAATTAGATGATAATTAATTAGAATTAATTGTATATATTAGTTAGTTAATAATTAATTTAGAATTAATTATTAGATAATTAGAATCTAATTTAGGATTAAATTTCTAATTAAAAATTCTGATTTTTAGCCCAGCAACAGAATTTCCAGATTTATGCCAGATTTGACTCATCAACTTTGGAAGCTCATAGAATGAGTTTTACTTGGCCAAATGAGGCCCAGGACGGCGCATTGGAAAGATAAAATCAAGGAGAACATTTCTGAGGAGGTTCTACTAATAGATTTGGTCATTAATTGGGTCAAAAATCATGCAGAAAATCAAAATCCGAATTTCTAAAGCAAAATCAATTTTTCTAATTTATTTTCTGCATTTTCATTTGTCCAAGCCTCTTCTAATTGCAGATTCGCTCATCAATAATATCTTTGGCCAATTAAAAACATCCCAGGCATCAATAGAGAGTTTATATTTTATTTTCAATGATTTATTTAAATTAAATTTGATTGGATTTGTTTTAATGCCAGAAATGGTATTTTTTTTTATTTTATTGTTACATTTTAATTCATTTTGGTTTCTTTTTGCAGGCAAACAGTAGAAGATATATGAAGAAAAAGACCTCAATCAATGAGAAAGCTCCAGCAATTAAAAGATTGGAATTTTTGAGCAAATAAAAGTGATTGGGCAGATTTTCTTCAACAAACTTTCATCTCAAGAATTCCTTTGCAAATATTATAAATAGCAGATTGCAGAATGGAATAGGAGCTGCTCTCCTCTGCAATTCCAAACTTCTAAAAGCATTTCTGTAATAGGAATTTAGAGTTGTAGATGGGGAGGAGAGAAAATTTCAGATCTGAACATTAATGAGGGTTTATTCTTTATATCTTGAATTATGCATGATGGGCAGAGTTTGCATTTCTGTAGCTCTAGTCTTGAAAGCAGAAATTCAAGTAATGTAAAGTACTGTTAGAGACCAGGATCAGAGAAGCAGATTCAATTAACTGGTATTTTTGGCATTTCTGTATCAAATACCGGTTTCATTTTTATTTTAATAAAATTGTTGTTTCATTTTATTCATGTTTTGGCATTTCTGTTGATATGGATAATTTGTCTCAAATTGTTAAGTATCTCTGCTCTTATGAATTAAACTATGATTTCTGAGTAACCATTACTCAGAAATTTTTCTTATAACACTGATTTATTAAATAGTAATGTGTTGTGAATTTCTTCCACATATTATTGTTTAATTATTAGTTTGACTGATATGATAATCGATATCATTTTTGTGAATTTCTTCCTGAGTGTTGTTGATTTATTATTTTAGTCAAATGGTCTCAATAGAATGTGTTTTGGTACTCACAAATGTGAGCTAATTGAATTTCTTCGTTAGTTTGACATTAATTAAAAGCCAGACATATTTTAATTCTCATCACTTAATTATCTTGCTCTTAGTTGGGTTAGATTTTCATCTACCTGATTGAGATAGGATTTAGATTAGTTTCTTTTTTCTTGCATTATAGAATAAGTTTGCAATTAGATTAAATTTACATTCTTTTAAGTCCTCTTCTCAAAGAGGAAAAGTCTTAGTTGTGGTTTGGCTGAACCCAAATCAGCTTAAGGGTCATTCTCTTGCCTGATCAGCAAGAAGAATTGATCTGATATCCCTGTCTATTGGTAGTTAATGATACATCGTAAACCAATAGCGATAGGGAAAATGTAACTGGACCTAGTTAAACCAGTCGAAGCCACTATCATAAACGGAAAAGGATCTGTATTAAGGTTTGGACTGGGTGGTTATCCCCCAATGTTGTAGCAGCGATTTTCGAGGCTTCAACAGGTAGAAAGGTGAAATTTGGCATGTTTTTGGGCCTTTTGAGGGACCAAAAATGCTCCAAATGTTCTGAAATTTGGTGTGCATAATTTACTTGGGCTGATGAATCCAAAAATTTAAACTTTACCTCCATTATATGCCTGTAGGAAAAGCGTAGTGCCAAGGGTGTTGCGCTTTTGGCCCTTAATATTAGTCAAAAAACCAAAAATGCCAAAAACTTGCCAAAATTTGCAATTGTCTTCCTCATGGGTTTTGGGAGGCCTGTAGAGAAGCTTCAGCAAGGATTCCAAGGTTTTCTTGGTGTTTTTCCTCCTTTAGTGCTTGTATTTCGATAAGGGCTCCTTTGAGCTTGGCCCTTGCAATTTGATTTTTCAAGGCATAGTGCTTGGCCATCTTTTTCTATAGGCCAAGGTCCCTTTGTGTATTCTTTAGCTGCTTGTTTTAATTCTTATAATACTCAATGTTATACATTGCCATGCCAAGCTTTATTTGCAGGTCTTTGATCTCAGCATCCTTTCTTTGGAGCAAGATGCTTGTAACCCTCTCCTCATCTTCATTTTCACTGTCAAGGTCAATAAATTCAAATTTTTGTTTATTTCCATGCTTACCTTTCTTATCTCTGACAATGATCCTTTCTTTAACTTTATCTAAATTCTTTGTTGATGTGGAAGGCATGGCCCCTTTCCTTTTAGAGGCAGCAAACACATGCCTTTCTCCTCTTTGGTAAGTCAAGGAAAGAGGTTTGATTGTGACCATTTCAGTGTCTTCATTATTTTTTCCATCATGAATTTCATTATCAGTGATATTCATGTTGTCCTTATGGCTTTCATGGATGTTGTTATGATTGTCATGATATTTGTTGTCTTCTTCTTTACTGCTGCTATTAGCCTCTTCATTTTTTTCACTGTTATCATCAGCTTCACTGACATTTTGATCCTTGGTATCACTGTTGTCATTAGCATCATTATTGCTATCAGTTACCATGTATTTTGCTTCAACACTGTCCTCTCTGTTTCCAATGTCACCACTGCCCTTATCACTACTAGAAACCTCACTGTTTTTACTATCATTGTGGCTCTTAGTTTTACTGCCATCATTATCATCATCTGTCTCTTCTATCACTTCCTTCATATGTGCCCAGACTATCTTCTGCCTCTTCATTTTTAACATCATCATCATTATATTCGATGCTCTCTTCATCATTTGCCTCATCTTCATTTTCATTACCTCTATGTTTTTTGTTTCATTGCTAACCTCTGCCTCTTCACTCTATTTTTCTTCAATGCTTGTTTCATCATTATTTCTCTCTCCTTCATTAGTAATTGATTTCTCATCATGGTCACTTCCTTTTTGATCTGATGCATTGGGATAAGGTGAGGAAAGAAGGTTTTATTGAGGTGAGGATACATGTGTAGATTATGAAGCATGATCAGTAGGAGATGATGCGGGATTAGGGGGAGGAGGATGAGATGGTGAGGGCAAATTTTGTCGAGGATGGGGTTGTGGGTTTGTGAACACTTCATGAGATATGAACACCTCCCATGGGATACCCTTTTTCTCCAACTGATACATCACAACCATCTTGATCAAAGAGTGATGGAGAAAAATTTGCATTTTTTGGGAATAGTTCCTCTTTTGTACAACATAAGACATCTAGTCAATACTTCTATAGAGGCAGTAGGGTAAATGAAGAATTTTAACCCTACTAAAGTGCATGAGTAATCTGGTATGATAGGAGTAAAGTCTAGAGTACCTTCCCTCACATGTAAAATATTTCATGATGACCCTCATCAAGGGTTCATACCTCTCCAGCAAATTTAAAAAAGGGAAGATATATTTGCAGCCTTCTTTATATCTGGGTTTAAGAAATGGCTCATAGCAACTTATGTCTAAATTTTCTCATTTGAACCATTTTTCACCAACATTGGGTATGCCTATAACATGGGCAATGGCATCTGAGGAGAGTTCAAAGGTCACCCCTACAAAGTCTGATTGTTTGTCATGTAGGTTAAGGATGAATAACCTTGTGAGTTCTGGGTGACTTTGTACCTATTGTACTCTGTCACAAAAGTGAAAAGATCCCACATTATGGAAACATGTGACAATCATAGGAGAGGAATTAAGCTCCATAGTGTCTTGGGGTTCAAACCTATTTACCTTCCCACCTCTATGTTTCTGCCTCCTAGGAACTTGGCCTTCTTCATTACTAACATTTTCTCCTTCTCTTGACATTTTGATTACTGATGTTTTTAAACAAATCCTAGCTCTATTTGTGAAACTTGATATGAGGAGTGAATTGGAATGATGGATGAAAGGCAATATTTGCAAGTGAGGGAGAGGAAGGTGTAGGTGTATGAATGAGCCTTTTAAGGTTTGATGAATGGTCAACTTTAAATCACTGAAACCATACTACTTCATACCCTATTTGACTGATATATTCTTGTTTGTAGATGATGGAGGTTAAAACAATGTTTTTAGCATGAAGATTATGGTTTTTCACTCCTTAGGGTTTGGTCAATTCCTTTGACATTAAACCATCAAAATTCACTATAGGAAGAGGCAAGACATCCACCTACCAATTTTAAATACCCTTGAAAGTCCCTTGATGCATCTTGGGGGAGATTTTATGTTGTTTTTTAGCATTTTCAGATGGAGGAGGAGCTTCAGGCGAAGGCACAACACCTACACGCAGAGTCGGGTCCTCCCTTCCCAACACGTAGCACCTGCTCGTATTTTCTGGGTGTTTATCTCCCCAACGAGAAACGCTTGAACTTTTTTGGCCTGTCGAGATTCCCCAATGCACAACACCTGAATGTTTTCCTAGGTTGTCAGGCTTTCCCTGGGTGAACGGGTAGCGACTGCACGAATACGTAACATGTTTCTTTGAACGCACAAAGTAGTGAAATTTTTCACTAGGAAATCCTTTGAACACGCAGCGTCGGGCACTGAACGCATAGCGCTTGCCTGAATGCATATCGCTGGGCAGACTTGCTCAAAATTTGAGCAAAATTCTCAAACTTCTCTCTTGGATGCTCTGACTGTTGTTGCAAGAGCACAATGAGTTGGGTGAGGGGAAAGAAAGGTCATTTATAGCCTAGGAAAATAAATTGAACTTAGAGAACCCATTTTACTAATGTTTTTGACCTTTTTCATTTAACTGATATTCCCTTGACCCTTTTTGTTGTAGGTAGCTAAAAAAATTTAAATGGACCTTTCCTAACTTTTCCTTTCTGACCATTTTTTCTCTGTTTTCTCTGCAAGTTGCTGATATGGTGAACTTGACATTCCTTTGGCTTATTTATGCCTTTAAATTCTTTGTTGACAGGTTATTATGAGAACCTTGAAATTGATTTTCCCTCTGATATTTGAAGCATGGTAGCTCTACCCTTAACAACATTATAAGTTTTAAACATAAAGAATTATATTCAACATGTCTTTGTCCTTACCTCAGAGATAAAATTACCTTGTGCTTGGCAGGTTACTAAAAATATTGTTTTCAACTTTCTCACTGATCCTTAGGCATAATAAACTCACCTTTGATAGGCACTATAGAATTCAAAAACATGTTTCCTATCTCCTCTTTAGGCCACTTCTGATTTTTAGGTGTCATGACATACTGACTTAGCCTTTTCTGATATTCTTAAATTTCGATATGTTCAATTACATAGCAACAACCTTATAACCAGCTTGGGTTTCCATCTTGAATCTTAAACCTATGCCTTTATCCCTTTGATCATTGAGTGTAAATGACTGAAAATGAGAGCTTTACCTTCCTTTCACTGATACTCTTTGAAAATTTGTTCTTTTGAGGTGGTGTGACACTTTACCTTGGAAAACTCTGGATGTCACTTACAACAGTCCCTTAAAATATTCCTTCTGTTGTCATCATGGAGGTCTAACATCTTCACTTTACCTCCTTTTCCTATCTTTCCAAAACCTTAGGTTTTTGGGCTGTTTGACAAAAATCAATAGTGTTGTCTTCTAAGTTCTCTATAGCCCTTTCAAGTACATTCATTTATGTCTAGTTCACCTCACCTTTTCCCCCTTTTTATCTATGATTTATGACAAAATTCTCTTCATGATTGGTTCTCTTGGTGTGCCTCCTCCATCTGATTTGTTGTGTTGTATCCTTGCTTGGCACACTACTGGCCCAATTAGCCTTAGGAAACTTGTTTTTTTCTTGAACATAAGCTGCTTCCTCATTCTTTGCTGTGAATGTCTTTAAGGAGGAGTAGGCCTCTTACCTTACCAATTTTCTATTGATAGTCACTTTAACACTCCTCCAGAAATGTCAAAATGCATAGTTGCCTTTATAGACCTCAAACTTGATAAAGTATCCCTCCTTGGAGATTTCTTGCTCTTTCTTGGGAAATCATATGCTGCTCTTCTTTTACATTTAGAACAACCTCTAGCATAGGAAAAAAAATGCACAAAATGCCAAGGATGACCCTACAACCTATGAAACCCTAATGACCTAGTGGGAGGCTCCTTTGACTTGGTCTTTAAGTGTAAAAAATAGAGTTTTTGACAAATTGATGTATTGAAGATCCAAAATCCAGTGTACTTGATTTATCTAAAGAGCCTACAAAGATATTTTTGAGACCATCAATGCTTGAAGCACCTGGTGAACATGAGAAGGAGCAGGCTGTTTAGCAATCCTAGATGGAAAGTGGAGGGGTGAGGCAAAGGAAAAACATAGTGTTGAGGTTATCGGTGGGAAAATAGGATAAAGATGAGTGGCATGAGCCCATGAGGGGTCTTTTAGGAGTGGTATTTTAACTATGGAATGGCAGAGTAGTAAAATAGTGAAGAATTTGGTTTAAGGATAATGAAGGCAGTGAGATTTCTAGAACGCACAATATTCATGAATCTTGTTTTTAGAAATCTAGGACAAGTATTTAGTCATATACAAATAACAAAAATTACTAATGAATAACAAGTAGGTTTCTGTTTGATTTCTTTCCACTCAATGATGCATTACGATTGAGACTTCAGCTTCTTAAACACTCCTACCAATGTTGTTTTAATACCTTCAAATGTTCTGCTCTTATTAGTTGAATAATTCATATACCATGCTAATTCTCTATCTCAAAGTGTCATAATGAGCCACACATTATTTATATTTTCATCTTTGATATGCTTCACGGTCCACATAGTCTCACATAAAAACCAAAACTATTCTGGATCTTCCAATCTAGTTCCTTTGAAAACATGTAGCTTAATATCATTAGCCATACATCATCTTGGGGGGGGAAGGGGATGGGGATGGGGGGTCAGAGGGGTAGGGGGAGCGAAAAAACCACAAACACCCTGACTATTACTAGATTATGGGTTCTGAGATATCTTAGGTTGGAAGGGAGAATACTGTGAAGTTACCTGGGGGTTATCAGGGTGGTTGTTGTAGTGTATTTGATGCATGGGCAGACGAAATACATTGTGCTTAATAGGGAGGTTGCTTTCCTACAACCAAGTAATAGGTCAATTGGATTGTTAGATTTTTATTGGAACAAAATAACATTTAGTAAACTAAGTAAAGAACATAGCATGCTACATTAAAGAAGAAACAAAAAACAAAAAATACTCATATACAATAACAAGCTCAATCGAGTCAAACACACTAATAATTCAAATAGATAACTCTCTCCCTTTATTAGTTGTTAATGGTATAAGAGAATAGGATGCTAAATCACTTGCAATGAATCCTAAGAGATATGGAGCTTTAATATTCAAGGAAATGGGGTCTCTTCCCTTTAATCTTCTTACAAGCCTCTCTCTCTCCTCGACGAATGGTAGAATAACAGACACTTGGTGAACTTCTTCTCTTGGATTGAGGTGTTGGGTGGCCAATAGTTGAAGCCTTCCACTCCTTGTTGCATGGAAAACAAAATGATCATTTTCTCTCAAGAAATTTGGCTAGCATAATAATGTGTTCTCCTGTTCCTCTTCCCATGGCAGTCTTCTATAGAAAAATTTCAAATCTTCCCTCCCTCTATTGGTATAAGATGGATGTTGACACAAGAGTGGGAGGTTGATTCCTTTGTGTGCTGCACTAAGGCCTCAAGGTGGCTCCAAGGCCGCTGTACATGGCTGACTTGAGTGGGAATCTTATTCTTCAAGTGTGCCAAGTGGTCCCGGATGGTGAATTTCTGCATAATCAGGAACACGTGGCTATCTAAGGGATAGACACAATGATATTCGCTGCTATCAAAGAAAAGGTCACGCATATCGCTTGGGGTCAATGTTTTCTATGTGCTATTTGATAGATTTTCCTGCTTGACCTTAGGAAAAGTTAAATTTTCCAGATATTGTAATTTCTTCCTTCCCTGTAAATCCTTATATGTACCTTCTGCTTGACATTTCCTAACGTCTTTTTCTTGTATGATTTTCCAATGATAATAGTTTCCCCCTAATGTATGAGGTCTAGGAAGAACTGTATAGCTGAAATACATTATAGTTTATTTTTCTGTGTAATCCGTTTGAGAGAGAGAGAGAGTAACTTCTGTGAAACCTGAGATTGGAGACCCCTTGATGTGAGTAAAAAGTGGTACCATGCTTTGTTGGAAACCTGCAAAAAATTAAAATTTCTACAAGGTGGGCATGTTCCATGCTCATGATGTTTTGGCTAGTTAAGCTTATCTGACAGATAGAGGTTATGTCTGTGTCACTTGTGTGGTAGTGATCTGTTGTTTGGTTGATGACGATGGTTGCTGGCGCCCTCATGGGAATTTTTTCTTTGAAAGTAGGTTGAATGTCGTGCCCACATGCATAATCTTAGTATGGAAAATTTTTAGAGTAAATTCTCATTGTATTCATGGGTTTCTAACTAGGGACCTTCCTTTGTAATCATTGCTGAAAGAGATACTTATGATCGCACAGGTCTTCGACATATTCTGACAGAGTGCAACGGTTGTGAAGTACAATAATATATTGACATGAAAACTTATGTTTTAGTCGAATTTCAGGAGGATCAATGACATCAATGGGCAATGATGACTCCCATAGTGCCATCCGAGAATTCCCCTACTGAGGTGAGGAGCCATCCAAGGTACTGCCTCCTTCTTGGAAGATGGTTGTTGAAATCGACAAGAAGAAAGCCTCAACAGACCAAGAGAAGTACTGATGCAAGGGACCAGGTTCTCTAATGTAGCAAGTGGGGTGTGATAGCTTAAATTAGGCATGATGATGAGAAATGGTTGTAACTGATGACGGAAGTTTAGTGGCCCAAGGTTAGAGCTTGTAAATGCAAGTGGTGGTAGTCATAAAAATTTATTATTGTGAAACCAGCTCCAGAAATAGAAGAAAAGAGATATCAACGCCTTAGAAATAAGCCACTTCGAGGGGGAAACCTACAATACATTACATGAATGAAAAATTCTTGGATGATACAAATTACAAAACCTCCTTTCTATATATAGGAGTCCATAGGGCCACAATGTAATCCTAGCCGACCTAACAATAATAATTTAAGGGCATAATAATAAAAATAAGGGGGTTACACTAACAACAATAAGGGACTACACTAGTAATATAGGGACCTAACATGCCCCTCTCCTTCAAAAAGTGTTGTCCTCAATGCTTGAGTAGCTCTGGGTGCTTCTGTATAAAATTCTCATCCTCCCATGTAAAATATTCAATGGGTAAGTTCTTCCACTTGATGAGATACTCTGAAATTGATCGATTCTGTAAATGTCGAGTTCTGGTTTCTGTGACCGCTTCAGGTTCCAATATTATTTTTCCTTCCTCATGTTCTGGCAATATTGTTTGAACTGGAATATTTTCACCTATAACCTTCTTTAAGCATGAAACATGGAAAATTGGATGCACTCGTGAAGAAGCAGGAAGCTCCAATTTGTATGCCACAGTACCAATATTTTGCAACACCTTGTAAGGACCATAGTACTTTGGCAATAATTTATTATCCTTCTTAGCTTGCTTGAGGGAAATTTGTTTATATCGTTGTAGCTGTAAAAATACCCAGTCTCCTACATCAAAACTTCACTCACTGCGATGTTGATCTGCCTATTGTTTCATTCGATTTGTGCCAAATTCAGGTTGTCCTTTAAGAGTTGGAGAACTTCTTGTTGATGCTTGATGTGATCTTCCACTGCTTGAACCTTCGAATTTTCTCTTAAATATCATGTGATGGATGATGGATGATATCCATAAAGTGCCATAAATGGGGTCATTTTTGCTGCAGTATGGAAGGAAGTGTTATACCACCATTCAGCGAGAGGTAACCACTTGACCCATTGTGTTTGTTTATCAGATACAAAACAATGAAGCTATCATTCCAAACATTTATTTAATATCTCAGTTTGACCATCGGATTGAGGATGATAAGATGAGCTATGAGCTAATTGAGTACCCAAACAAGAAAATAACTCTATCAAAAAATTTCCAGTAAAAATGGGATCTCTATCGCTCACAATAACCCTTGGGTTTCCATGTAGTTTTTGAATTGTGTCCATAAATGTAGTAGCAACTGTACTTGCTTTAAATGGATGAGATAATGCACAAAAGTTTGCATACTTGGTAAGTCTATCAACTACCACCATGATGATACTCTTTCCTTCAGACTTAGGTAAACCTATGATAAAATCCATTGAAATCTCCTCCCAATGTTGACTTGGAATGGATAAAGGTTTTAGAAGACCTAGGGTCTTAATTGTATCAACTTTATTCTACTGGAAAACCAAAAATTCCACCATAAAATTCTGAATATCATATTTAAGACCATCCCAAAAAAATTCTTTCTTCACACTGTGGTAATTTTTAAAAAATACCGAGTGTCCTCCTAAAGGAGAAGTGTGTAATTCCAAAAGAATTTTTTTGTTTTAGTTGGGAATTATTTCAAATATATCAGCGATGTTTGTACCATAAGCAATCATTTTTCCAACTAAATGTATCAGATGTACTAGGATCTTGTTGCAACTTTTGAATGAGTGTGCACAATTCTTCATCCTTCTTCCATTCATCTCTTGCTTCAGTTGTCCAATCTGGTTGGTTAATAGAAATGGCACAAAGTAATGCTTCCACCTCTTCATTCTTTCTTGAGAGTGCATCTGCAACAACATTTAGCTTCCCTTTTTTGTAGATTATTTCAAAGTCATAACCCAACATCTTTGTGACCCATTTTTGCTGCTCTTCTGAAGATAGTCTTTGTTCCAAAAGTGTTTAAGACTATCATGATCAGTTTTTACCTTGAAGTGTCTTCCCATTAGGTAAGTTCTCCATTTCTTTAGTGCATGCAGTATTGCTAACATTTCCTTCTCATAAATAGGTTTCTGTAAATACTTTCCTTTGAATGGACAACTTTCAAAAGCAATGGGAGTTCGTTCTTGCATTAAAATAGCACCAATTCCATTTCCTGAGGCATCACATTCCACAATAAAGGTTTTTGTGAAGTCTGGCATAGCTAAGACCAGTGCTAGGCACATTGCCTCTTTAAGATGTTCAAAGGCATTAGTTGCTTCAGGAGTCCATGAAAATGCATCTTTCTTCAATAATGTTGTTAGAGGTGCTGCTATTCTCCCATAATTCTTAACAAACTTGCGATAATACCCTGTTAACCCGAGAAATCCTCGCAACTTCTTTATGGCTGTGGGGACTTTCCATTCCTTAATGGCTTTAATTTTGTTAGGGTCTACTTTAACACCCTCGTGAGATACAATATGACCCAGATATTCTACCTCTTGTACTCCAAAGAAACATTTGGATGTTTTGCATATAATTGTTTCTCCTGCAATAGTTTGAGCACCACATGTTCAACATGATCCTTCCAAGACCTGCTGTAGATTAGTATATCATCGAAAAATACTAGCACAAATTTTCTAAGGAAGGGTTTGAAAATGGAATTCATCAACCCTTGAAATGTAGAAGGTGCATTGGTAAGGCCAAAAGGCATGACCAAAAATTCATAATGACCCTCATGAGTTCGAAAGGTTGTTTTTGGAATATCTTCAGTCTTCATTCTAATTTGATGATATCTTGAACGAAGATCCAACTTGGTAAAATAAATTGCTCCATGTAATTCATCCAATAATTCATCAATCACAGGAATGGGAAATTTATCTTTAATGTTGAGCTTATTGAGCTCCCTATAATCCGGACACATTCGCCATGATCCATCCTTCTTGTGTACCAATACTACAGGAGCAGAGAAAGAACTTTGACTGGGTTGAATTATACCGGCCTCTAACATTTCTGCAATCATACGTTCAATTTCGCTCTTTTGGAAGTAAGGATATCTATAAGGCCTGATGTTTGGAGGAACACTTCCTGGAATCAAATGAATAGCATGGTCATGATCACGAATAGGTGGGAGTCCTTTGGGAGTTTCAAACACCTTGGAATGATTGTCCAAGACTTGTTGGAGATCTACAGAAATAGATGATTTTGATGTTGGAACTTCTAGTGAGCATAATTGTTCAATTACGCCTCGTTGTTCTTTCTTTAGAAGCTTTGTCATGACATTAGAGCTTATTATCCTTCCTGGCTTCCCTTCAATACCCCGTAATTCGACTTCCTTTCCTTCTGAAAAAAATTTCAAGAAAAGTTCTTGAAAATTAAAAGCTACCATCCCCAAAGATTGTAACCATTGTACTTCTAGTACAACATCAGCACCTCCCATAGGAATGGAAAGCATTGGACTAGTCAATACATATTCCCCCATGGTTAGCTTGATATTATGGCATTTTCCAGAGCAATTTTTAGTTCCTCCATTTGCAACCATCACTTGACATTCTGGTGCTGGGTATAGGAAACAATTCAATTCCTTGGCTACCTTACAATGAATAAAATTATGGGTACTACACGAATCAATCAACACTATTACCTTTTTCTTCTTGATATGTCCTTCTATCTTGAGAGTTTGAGGAGTGGTAATTCCTGCCAATGCATTACACGATATGGTCAGACTCATTTCTTATTCTTCCAGGGTTGGTTCCTGGTGTATATCCTCTTCTTTTGAAGTTTCTTGTTCATTTTCTTTCTCCTCTTCACAATCTATGTAAAATAATTTCTTCTCGGCACACTTATGACCTTTAGTGTATTTTCTATCACAACTGTAGCAAAGCCCTTTTGCTCTTTTTTCTTCCAATTGTAGTGGTGTCAACCTTGTAGGTTATTGAAATCTAGGAGTAGCAACACTTCCCTCTTTATAGAAGTGAGTGGTAGGCTTCCTTGTCGCCATAATTTTACATTCAATTTTTCTTGCCAACCTGAATTCATTCTCCAATGAATTAGGTTCCAAAACGCAAAATTCATGTTGGATGTTGTCCTTTAAAGTACCTATGAAGAGATACATCTTGTGTTCCTTTGTAATATTAGTTACCCTTATATTCAATTTTTGGAAGTCCTCAATGTGCTCCCTCACTAAACCCTTTTGTTTGAGATTTATCAATTGGCTAAAGAAGGTGTTGCTCTTTGTATCCTCATAATGTGTTATCATTTCCTCCGTAAAAATTGACCAAGTGAAAGTTTTTTTACGGGATCAAAGCTATTGATACCATACAAATGTATTTTGTTCTAGATGTAAAGTTGCAATGCGTACCTTTTGTGTGTTTTGCACATTATTGAGATAAAATATTGCTCCATCTGTAGTATCCATGTTACAATATCCTTGCCATCAAAATTATGCATATCCCTCTCTGGAATATGGTGGTTCTTCCTGCCAATATTAGAGTTTATAAAATCACGATTATCATTTATTTTGTTCTCATCATTAGTTTCCTCTACTATCTTTTCACCATTATGAAACATTTGTTGTATCAACTTTGTCAAACCTTCCATGTCTGCTTTTAGATCATTCTTCATGTTTTCCATTTTAGCTTCCATGTCATCCATATTAGCTTCCATGCCAACTTCCATGCCATCCATCTTAGCTTCCAAACCATTCATCTTAGCTTCCACGCCTTTCTTCAAACCATCCATTTCAATTTTTTTTCTCTTTGCGATAGCGAAATTTGGTGCTCTTGCTCATGGACTTTTTATATCTCATGTTGCATTTCTTCATCTTCATGAGTCATAGTAGAGCCTTCTGAAGGATTAATGGGTGTTGAGTTCTTTTTAGGGGGGCATTTTAGAACCCAATACTAATAGCTATGCTCAGTAGGCCTTTGGAATCAACTAGAACTGATTTTTCAAACAAGACTTATGCAATTTGAAAAAAAATACACACCTTTTTCTTGATTTTGAGGAACTCGATATTGAAACTAAATTATCTCTGTGATTTTGGTTCTTCAATATCTAAAATTTTTCCCTGAAGTCACCCTCTGAATCTTCTTTCAAATGCCACAGGTCTGACCTGATTTAGATTCTTCAAGGAAAATTTATATCCAATCTTCCACAATGACTCAATTATGGACTGGTTCAGTATAGCGCACTTGTACGACTTGACATGTGTCACTATTTCCTCATTTGGATATGAAATTGATAGACATGAAACTACAATCCGTTTACTTGTGGCCACTTTTTACAAATTTCCAATCCGATGCTCAAAGAGAGAGTTATGAAGGTTTTCCCACGATAACCTCTTTGAGATGAAATTTTGGAGCCTGAAAAAGACCTAAATTCCATAGATCATATCTCCAAAAATATTGGGAACCAAAATCTAAAATTTTGCGACAACGTTCTTCAGGATTTTTTCTTCGCTCTCTAAAACTTTCAGCTTTTGAACCTTCATAGAAAAAAAGTTACAGCGAAATTTCCACGATGACCTATTTAAGTGAAATTTGGGAGCCTGCAAAAAGCCCTACCTTCCACAGATCATATCTCTGAAAATAATGCGAATGAAGATCTGAAATTTTGAGATGATGTTCCTCAGGATTTTGGCTTCACACTTTAAGAATTTCAGCTTCTTAACCTTTGTAGAAAAAATTTTATAGTGAAAATTCCACCATGACATGTTTAGAGCAGCGAAACCCTAAAATCCAAACCTTTGATACCAAATGTTGTGAAACCAACTCCAGAAATAGAAGAAAAGAGATATAAACGCCTTAGAAATAAGCCACTTTGAGGAGGAAACCTCCAATACATTACATGAATGAAAAATTCTTGGATGATACAAATTACAAAAGCTTCTTTCTATATATAGGAGTCCATAGGGCCACAATGTAATCCTAGCTGACCTAACAATAATAATTTAAGGGCACAATAATAACAATATGGGGGTTACAAGGGTACAATAATAACAATAAGGGGGTTACAATAATAACAATAAGGGACTATACTAGTAATATAGGGACCTAACATTTATGGTGAGGAAATCCCTCGGGTTAGTAGGACGTCCAGGGTGGGTATATGGTTGTTATCAGTGTCATGGTGGGGTTGGGTAAAGAATGTGAAGCTCCAACCAAGGGTGATTACAGACTGCTTCCTGGTGAGAAATGTGGATGGATGGGTGGGAGTTTTCTCCTAAAAAAAATATTTGTACACTTGCCAAAATAACATAGAATGGGTTTGGATGTACAAGCACGGAGACGGGTGCCCCAATAAACATGAAAATTATCCCTCACTTATGGTGTGAAGAGGATGTTTTTACTGAGGGTGGGGGCCCCATTGGTTGGTCTCGGTGCGATGGTGGTGAAGCAGCTGAAAAGTGTTGCAAATAGTCTATGCTGATGGGGGTGTGGTAGGCAAAGTGCGAGACGCGGTGGTGCATATTCGATCTGCTTATGAGAATGGTAGTCTGGGAAAGGGGTTTTATCATGACATGGGTAAAACTTGACTTGATGTATTATGGATGAATGAACATGAAGTGCTTCCTGGACTTGGATGTTATGGCCATGGCTTTGGATTTTTGATGTATGGTCTACTTGAGTGATGGACTCCATGGAGGGTGAGGCTCTACTGGCTGACAAGAATGTTCATCATGTGAAAGTTGAGGTGATGACAAACATGGTTGGGTGACTGGAACCTATGGTTGATTCCCATGGAGAAATGATGTCAGGATATGCAAAGCTTCTTTGGGGAGCCTATCATGATGGGGATAGAATGATACCTGCTCTTGTACCTTCACTGGCTGGGGCAACAGGTGATTTTTCATGCTTGTAATACATGCAACCAATACCCCAAGTGAAAGCATATTTTCTATTCAAAAATATTGAAAATCACATTGCATGGAAAGCGATAAGAGGGCATACCTGTTGTAACTAACAAAAATTTATTTTTTTTCTGAGGCGTGGATGTGTGAAGGCTACTTTGGACGTGATGAGGTGTTGATCACTGTGTTTTTTATGGTTTTGCAATTGGGCATTCTGAACTCCCATTGTGGTTTGTCGAAAAATGAGAAAGGGTGATATAAGGGTCAATATGGCTCATTTCAGTTCATTTGTGTCATTTGAGAGTTTGAGGCTAGAGTTGAGCCCTTGTTGTTGATCCTTTCTTGTAGTTGCGGTCAACCTGAGTGCACGAGATTCACACTGTTAATGTCAGGTAGGGCCTTGAACGTCTTGTATTTCAATTTTTTCAGTTTTTTCTATGGGGGTCCATATAAATTAGGTTTGTACAAATTACTTGCCCCTTTTTTTCCTTGATTCAGCAGGCGATCAAGGTAGAGGCACGCGAACCTCGCAGGGAAGGGAACTTTCCCATGAGGTTGTCGCGTATGCCAACATTTTTGCACAATTAACTACGTGTATGTTCTTGATATAGACACATGATCATCACTCTTGTGTAGAAGACAGGCGCGATGATGAGCCAAAAAAAAATGTTTAAAATTTGATTTTTTGGTTTTATTGGCACTGATTTGGTTTTTCTCCGGTGACAGGATATTGTGGCGCGAGCGTGATTGGCCTGACCTGCGCATTGTTGTGGCCTAGGATGCCTATGCGTGGAGGCTCCTGGCATAATGGGGCTTTCTAAATTTCCTTGAGAATGATATCCTGAGATCACAAGATAGCCTGTTACATTTCCTGGGTTCGTTGTTGGAACAAGAGACAGAGAGTGATGGTCTTGAACCATAGAGACGTCACCATCTGTCCAAAGATGGATGTATACTTTGTGACTGGCCTACTGCCTCAGGGCGAGGCACTACCACACCCACTCCCTCTTTGGAAGGTGACTATCTGGCGTTGGGTGGTGCAGCACTACGGTGGTGCGCCGCTTACCTAGGGGTGCGTCCATATCGAGTCGATGAATGACCTGGCTAACTGGTGTGCCTTGGCTATGATAGTTCACCTGACTACGTCATTGTTACCTAATAGGGTGTCAGGGCCTCATATTGGTGTCTTTCTCTGACTTTGGGCTAGTCACTTTTATGACTAGGCACGCCATGTGTATGATGGCATGGTGATGCAGCTAGGGAAGGTCAGGGGAGAATCTTCCAGAGTGTTCACATATGCAATCATCCTCTACAATATCATTTTTAAGAGGGTGGTGATGCTGTGACCCATTTTTCATGTTCCCATTATTCCTCGTTGTGATCCTCGGATGTGGTGGTGGACGCCTGTGATGCCTCATGGCGGAGGAGGGGAGGCAAGTCTATATTGGGATGTAACCATGGAGGCGTGGTTCTAGGAGAACCTGTAGATGTTATTGGAATATCCATACTTAGGGATGGATTTTTGGGGGGATGCGGATATGGGTCTTCCTACCGGTTATGTGTGGGGCCCTACAGGTATGACGTTTTGATGTTTTTATGCATTTTTTGAGTATTTTATGATTTGTATATTTATATGTCTGTTGTGGTGAGACTGTGTTGGCTCGAGGGGTCTTGACCCAGGTTAGGTTTTAATTTTTTCAAAAAAACCCTTGTACTACTGGCCCTTGCGGGAATGACCTACTCATGCAAGTCAAGGTCTCACTCGAAGTAGTATGGGAGGGTGTTGGAACCAGGTTTCCACACCCTAAGAGAGAGAAATTTATTTGAAGTGGGTCCTTTTAGATCAGACAAACCTGTGTAGGGGAAGTCCTAACACAGAAACCCTTAACAATACATCGGTAGAAAAAAGTTCATAAATCATCATAGAACATATAACTGGAGCAGAGCACTTAAACTAGATCTATACATTCATAATATCGCATCCACGTGCGCATCAGTAAAGCAAGTATAATCTCAGAAATAACATAAGTGTAGCCGATAATCATAACAAAGAAACACTTAAATATCACCAATAGTATTCTTATTCATTCATATCTAGACCCAACTTACAAAATCTATCTACCAGCCTGCGCACACAGCTAGTAGGGTCCACACTTAGCAGGACTCAGGGTCTCCGCACACATAGCTAGTAGGAGCCCTTACCTAGACAATTGAAAAAATATCCATAAGTTTGTATCCAAGGTTACCCAAACTTAGCCTTTTTCTAGACTTGATTTATCTACCTATTTATAACATAATAACCTACGCTACTCTATGTTCCGCAAACTATGGTTTGTGGACTCTTGGTCTACCCTTTGACCCTTTACAATTCATTGGGTGCTTTGACCTGCCCAAAAGCCCCAACGCTAGACTAACATTAGAAAATATTACAAAATTGGACCAAAAGAATGTGATTAGGGGACCTCGCTCCAATAGGCCCCCAACACAATCTTGTGACTTGTCTCGAGTCAGAGCATTGGTGGGGTCTTCATCGTTTAATGGAGCTTCTCGATAGCGGCAGCCAAAGGGGGCAGAATACCTATGCTCTGCGTGGCTGCATTCTGCGCAATATCAACCAAATTTTGTGAAGCTGGGATTTTAGTAGCTGCGGTGACATTCTCCAAGGTCTAATTCAACTACTTCATGGTCCCATCTAATTCCTGTGAAAACTTGAGAGTTTCATCAGCCTATGGCATCAGATGGTCGTTGAGTACCTGCTTCTTACACTGGAGCCCTGAAATTTCACTTCTGAGTGCATGGCTGGTCTGAAGGCACGCTAGTCATTGGGTTGGGACAAGGGTGGTCATAGGGGCTTCCATCTGCTCAAAATATTGCTCCTTTTAGTGCAGCTCTTGATTTATTTAGCAAAAGAGGGGATCACTCTGCACCTTGGACCATAACCCCATAGCAGTCTCAAACAACACAGTGCCTTGAGTGATCTGTGCGGTAATACTAGTTGTAGATTTTGTGACGAGCGCGGCTCACTGGGTACGCACCTCCGGAGGGGTCTCAGGCTGTAGCTTGGCCTGTAGCGATGCTATCTAAAGTTCCAAATGGGCCTTAACAACCTACACTTCGGTCTGTGATGACTTCAAAGCAATGACCAAGCCTTCGACCTTGGCCTGCAACACAGTGGAGGAAGGAATTACTTCTGGCATATCCTTGCAGAGCCAGTCTATCAACTGTTCTAATTCAGCTTGCTGCATGATGGCGGTGATGTCATGCAGCCTAGGCTTGGGTGGTTTCAGCAGATTTAGTCACAATAGTTTACTCAGCCTCACTAATTTGCTTCTACGCCCGCATTTCTCTGTGCTGAAGCTCATTGGTGATGTAGATAATAGGTCATGCAACTGCGCACCCATCAACTGCGCAACATCAAGGTCAACCGAGGAACATGCATGGACTTGGTTGCACAATTTCGAGGGTATCATTGCAAAAGCTGCACTCGAGAGAGGGCAGATTCGACTTTCCGCAATGGTGGTCAAGGTTGTAACTGTAGCTGGCTACATCGCTTGATTCTACCTAGCTTGATCCAAGCGTGCCTGAAGTGTGTTTGCCTTTAACTGAAGGGCCTATAGTTCAGACTGCAAATATTCTACTGCCGCCTTGTGTAACATGTTGTCCTTCCAAAGCAGCCCATCGGTCTTCTGTCGCAATGTTGACGAAATCCATGATATTTTCTAGGTCATCTTATGTCAATGTAACCTTTGAATCTTCCCTAGGCTTAATATCCTTTTTCTTCTTCCTAGGCCCTTTGGGAGGTTCACTGGAGTGTTTGATGCCATGTGCCGACACTGTATCTTTGCCACCAAGCCCGTCAATTCCTTGATCATGTTGCGACTCCTGCTCTATCCCCATGGAAACATCCTTAAATATTTCTTGGGTCGTTCTCTTCTTCTTATCATGTACCTCAGGTTCCTTCATTGTGTCCAGCAAAAAAGTATCCGTTGGGGTTGAGCTTTGGCCGGATGTGCTTGATGTACCTGGGATAGATGACTTGAGGCCAAGCTTCTACGTCGATGGCCATGTTGCAACCACTTGAGAAATTTATGCTTTTGTATCCATATAAGGGAGATCATACCAGGTTGGATCTCCGTCAGGCCAAACTTGCACATCGTGCATAATCCTTGTATTTTTCATAGACTGTGGGCGACAAGCCCAGTTGGGAATGAATTTCTGTTGCCAGAGCATGATAAAAAAGTAACCAGAATACCTTATTCTCCTCTATCCTATTGGGATCCTTCGAATGCTAAATATTTTCAAACCACACACCCTCACACATACCTGGTTCGATGTCGGAGAGCATTGCCTCTTCAGGGGCCTACCATGCAACCAAGGAAATTAACAGTATTAGCCAGTAGTAGTAGAATGCATTTTTGTGTTCTTGCACCTTGCGTACATTGTCTAAGAATTCATCCATGAGGTACTGTAACCAGTTGTAGCAGACCCATTTTTCGCATCTACCAGAAAGCTAAATTACATAGGAAGGGACATTCAATGCTTGGCACTTACACATCATTTTTCATGCAAGCAGTAGGGTACCCATATGCGCTCTTGGATCATCTATTATGTCTACTAGGAACCCTCTCTGGTTGCATTCAATGTGATATTTCTCCCAGACTTCATCAACAATCCACTGCTCGTACTTCTTACTGATGCCCTCCTTTGGATTTAGACTGTGCATTGGGAGGTCGGTGATTCGATGAATTAAGGCAGCATCAATCGGGATGCGACCCTGGACCCACAAACACCCATCATGGACCAGCACCAAAACCGGCGAACAATCAGGCTAGTGATGTTGTAGTGGCCAAAGTGGGGAATGTGCAACAAGTTTAATATCCCAAAGACAACCAATCCGCGTGCCCACTGCATTGGCTCTACCTTCAGCATGTTATTGTACATCACTCTTTCAAGATATAATGTTGGAGCCAGAGCGGGGAAGGCTTATAGATTTCCCAGATCATGATCATCAAATTTAAGGATGGGGAGGCCTCCGAACATATAACCATTCAGAGGCACCTCCGCCGAGACCAACAACATATACAAGTAGGCACAGACAACATCAACATTCTTGGGGATGTGCATGGTTGGCTTGCTTGGCTTAACATATGGCGGCGACTATGAAAGTGAAGTCGTGTGTAGAGCTTCCCCTGGAGTCGTCATGGGGTGCTTTGATGCATCAGGAAAGCGGCCCTTAGGTGCCTTTCGAGGGGAGTGCACAATCCAAGGGGATGTGCGCGGCTTCACCCCGGCCCAATTCGTTTCTTTCCATTTTCCTTTCTCTGCTTCGTTCACCTTCCATTTTCCCTTACTCTTGGCTGGTGTAAAAATGACCTCCTCCATCTTAGGGGTTACTTTTCATACATCTTGAGACCCAACTTCCCTGGAAGCCATCACAGGCAATGACTCAGTGGGGTTAGTAGCAGTCATTCTTGCTCGGAAGATGAATTCAGGGTTGTTGCTGTTAGAGGGGCTAGCTCGCCCAGACATATGGATGGAAATGGCACAAAATAGACTGAGTTCACAGAGGAGCACAAGGCGCAAGAGTTTTGGCAAGAAAACAAACCCGTTTTTACCAACGACCTTTTGTTTATAGCCCTCGATGGGTAAAAATGGTCAGATTAGCCTTAATGGTGACTTATCATTATGGAAATGGTAAAAAATCCTTCGAGATCGATTCATTAATTTCCAATTTTCTGTTTCGTTCAATGGTAAAGTGATTTTTTCACCCACTTGCCACATTCCAATCATGTACCACCCCTGTGCTTGTGTCCCACCTTTTTCATAGCCTAGCCTATGCATCATCCCCGCGAAACCGTCGACCATGCCTTCGTTTTTTCGCCCTGGAGCGAGCAACATCCTTTACATAGCTACTCTGGCCATATAGTCATTTGTTCAGCACCACATTGTCCCTATAGGATTTCAGACGACTTCCATTAACATACCTCGGCAAGTAATCTCCGTACATTGTAGCCAACCTGACTGCACCACCATTGGTAATCTCATTTACTACGTATGGGCCCAACCAGTGCTTATGAAACTTTCCTGGGTGGTGTGCAAACTGGTTGTCATAAATTAATACCAATTTGTCTTCCTTAAAGACCTTTTTCCAAATATTTCAATCATGCCAAGATTTTTCATGAGCCTTATGAACTTGCTGGTGGAACTGAGCGATGAACCGATATTATTCTAGGGCCATCAGCTATGCCAAGCGTTCCTCCATGATTTATGGTTCTTCCATGTTTGTAAAAGTCAAAATGTGTAAGTTGGGAATGACGTATTCCATAGGCATGATGGCCTGCTTCCTGTAGACTATTCGAAAGGGAATTTTTCCCATGAGTTTCTTACATGTGGTCCTATAGGCCCATAGTACTAAGGGAATGGGTATGTCCCAATCACTTCAATCATCATCACAGATCTTAATAAGTGCATGTTCCAATATTTTATTGAAGGCCTCTACTGTCTTGTTCGCTTGTGGGTGATATGGGGTACTTTTTGCAAGGTGGATATGGAATTCCTCATTCAAATCCGCAATAGTTTCGTTAACAAAATATGTACCTCTATTTCTCATTAGGATCTCCATGTAACCAAGCCTTTTCAGAATGTGTTCAAAATTTAAGTGTGCAACGGTATCCGCAGTAAAATCCTTGATAGCTTTGGCTTCCGCCCACCTAGTTACATAATCAGTGGCAGTGATGATGTACCAGGCACCCATCTTCTTTCCTGGGGGATTGATGGGTCCTAAAAAGTCTATGGCCACTTGTCAAATTCCTGCAGAGCCATTTGTGGTTGTAGGGGCATCTCATCTCAACGTGAGGGTTTCCCAATCCGCTGGCATGCATCACAGGCCCAAAAGTATGCATGGCTATTTTTATGCCATGTAGGCCACCATAACCCAACCCTTAATACCTTATGTGTAGTGGATTTTCCTGCATAGTTCCCTCCTACCAATCCTCTACGGGCCTCAGTCGAGATAGCTTGTCTTTCATGTTCCAATACATACCTTCACAACACCTCATCTATGCCCAGCTTGTAGAGTTGTCCAACGATTATGGTAAAATCGGATGCGCGGGTGACCAATTCCTTTTTAAGTGGTACTGAGTAATTGTTGGGTGCCATACATGTGGTCAAAAGATAAATAATGTCTACAAAGTGCTTGTCCACCACCTTAATAGCAAACAATTGTGCATCTGGTAGTCCTTCTTCTAGATTAGTTGGCTCTTCCCCATTCTCAATCTGAGACAAGTGATCAGGCATAGCATTCAATCTCCCCACTTTCACAATGATTTCAAAATCATACTCCTGAAACAACAGTAACCACCTAAAAATCTTCCCCCCCAACACAAGCTTATTGACCAAGTATTTTAAAGTTGAATGATATGTGAACATCTTGAAGTCTCCTCCTAATAAATAATGTCTGTATTTTTGTAGGGCATACACCATTTCCAACCCTTCATTCTCCGTGGTAGAATAGTTATGCTCTGCGCTCGATATTTTTCTGCTAGAAAAGGCAACAAGATGATCGATGTCCCCTTCTCTTGGTTGTGCTAAGATAACTCCTAGGGCTATCCCTGATGCATCTACATGCACATGAAAGACCTTTGCCCAGTCGGGAAATATAAGAATAGGTTCATTTACCATATTTTCCTAAAGTAGCTTGAAGCTCTTCTAACACTCATCATCCCAGAAAAAAGAGACATCCTTCTTTAGCAGTTTTTCCATTGGCACAGTGATCCAAGCATACCCTTGAATAAAATTTCTGTAGTAACCTGTGTGGCCTAAGATGGATCGTAGTTGTTTATCAGTGGTAGGGACTTCCAAATTGATCATAACCATGATCTTGGTTGGTTCAACCATCAATCCATACTAGCACACCACCAACAAAATCCCAAATGGGACACAAAATATGCATTTCTTGATCTTTAGTGAAATTTTGTGTTTCCTACAGGCTTCTAGCATCATGCGTAGGTTTGACACGTGATTATTAACTAATACAAACATTGTCCAATCATCAAAATAGAATTCCAGAAACTTATGAATGAATTCCTTGAATACTACTACATCTACATGTGAAAATATGACAGGGGCATTTTTCAGTCCAAACAGCATGACAGTGTACTAGAATGATCCCCACTCAATCGCGAAGGTTGTCTTGCTGTAGTCTTCAAGTGTGATGCAGATATGATGGTACCCAAAGAACCCATCAGTGAAAGAGTATGCTTCCTTCCCTCACACATTATCTAGAATTTCATCAGAGAACGACGTAGGGAATGGATCATGTAAGCAGGCATCATTTAACTTTCATAGGTCGATGCAAATCCTTATCTCTCCTTTAGTATTCTTTTCTTGGACCACTATAGGGCTTACCCAATCTGACTGTTCCAATGGTTCAATGATACTTGCAGCCACCATCTTCTCTATTTCTTCTTTGAATTTTTGTTTATATTTAGGGTTCAGGCAATTGGGTCGTTTTTTGACAGGGCGCGCATTCGACTTCAAGGTAATATTCATAACACCCATATCCCCAGCGACCCCTTTGAGTTCAAATAACTTTGTGGGGAACATATCTTGATATTCGGTCAGCAGCTCTGTAATATTTCCCACTATGGTGCTATCCCAGTAATCCCCAATTTTGGCCATCTTGGGTAGTGCTTTCGTGCCAATGTTGACTTCCTTCACCTTCAATGGTTTCGTTGCCTCAACCACCTATAAAAAAGGTTCTGAAATGGCACATTCCCCTTCTGATTCTGGGATAGTGATGCTCCGGGGGTCCTCATCGCAGTCTTCTACTGACAATTTCCTGCAATTAACAATATCTTGCATCTGCACATCCCAAGTTAGCGTAGTACATTCCTTCTTAGAGAAGGACTCATTAAAGACTAGAGTGTCTATATCTTCTAGGGCTTCATCAAGTTTCTCAGTTCCTCCTACTAACCCAAACGTCATTACAAAATTTTCATCCATTGTACCCCAGCGACAAGTACATTGGTGTAGGTCTACGTCAAAATACAAGGTGGTGGGGATTGGCCCTAACGTATGAATAAACATATGGACCCATTCATTCCATGTGTTTTCATTCCATACTTCCATCGAGATAGCCAAGTGCTTGCATGGATCCCCTCGTCCCGAGAAGAGTTCCATAGGTGGGTTGGTCAGAGGGTCAAATCGTAGGATCATCATCTTTCAGCATTCCCCTCTATTCTGAAAAGCTTCCTTATGGGCTTCAAACCATTGTGCAAGGGTTGCGCGCATAGTCAATTCAAGGTCCCAAAACTTCTGTTCGTCAGGGACCTCGACCTCAATTTCTCTAAGAAAGTCCTTAACATTACCAAAACCATCAAAGTAGGGTAGTTCTCTTACCTCTGAGGAGATGCATCGGAAGTTCTTTGTGATCTTAAGACACCACAGCGCAGATACATCATGCAAGCGATCTTGCCAAATTTTATATCACTTCATCTAAGTCTCAGAGGCATTCGTTGTCTTTTACCCAACATAACATTCCATCAGCCGTGGGGTTGATCCAATCATCATCCCGGGTGGTTAGTTTGTAGATGTGATCAACATCCTCTTCCCCAGGTTACATTGGTTCAATATATCACTCGCCTTCTGCTGGATCCAGGGGTACTATCACCCGCGTACCTTTGTTTTCAAAGATCATACTACTCCTTTTCAAATTAATGATACATCCCATGTCAATAGCCCAATCCAAGAATAAGAGCGCGAGGTAAGGGTTCACGTCATCCACTATCTGGATTAATTCAAATCAGCATAAACTTTAACACCTACTATGTCTAACAAAACCTTTGGTAGCTGTCCCAGTGGGATGATATTTTGCAGATTAGCCATCCATAACTGAATAGTAGACCATTCTAGCTTAGGTTATCCCATTCGTTTCCAGGTTTTATCGGGCAAGACATTTGCATCCGATCCTAAGTGAAGGATGACTTGGTCCATTTCATAGTCTCCAATCTGTGCAGTCATGCGCATCTCCCAACCAATCCTTTTTCTATTCTTTTATAGCTTGTTGACAATTTTAACCTCTGGTTGTGAAACAACTTTTTCTGCACATCTATGTATTAATTCTTGGAGATTCTCTACTGCCTTTTGGTTGCACAACAACTTCATACATGCCCGAAGGAATGGTTTAAATGCTTCATCTGATTTTGGGTCTACCGAAATCTTTAAGTTAGATGCTTCGTCTTAGGTCATGTCCCTTCGAGCTTCCACAAAGGTTTATTTCTCCTTTTTCATATCTAAGCTTTTATTTTTCTCCACATCTTTCCAAATTAGTGACTCAACCACAACTTTTTCCTCAGCTCCTCTGGTGGCAATTCCACTGCGCGTGCTCACATTGATACTTGGCCCATCATCTCGTGGTTCTGCCTTAACCCATTGTACATTTTGCGTGGGCATCTACTATTCTCCTACATTTTTTCCATTAGCACTAGACTGTCCTCAATAACATGGTTGAATTGCCTACAATATCTGCAGGACTGGTGCGTAGGGTTTGGGAAGTCTCGTGCCTAATGTCCCAGGTCCCCACAGTTGTAGTAGATTAATTTCCCTTGTCCCTGACCTACACTTCCACCTCTTCCTCTTGCGGGGGATCCTCCCCTCCCATAGGGAGATAGTTGTGATGAGGGGTTAGCTTGCACCTTGTATAGGTTTCCCCTATATACCATTAGGTCGAGTGTATAGTTGTTTTATTCATCGTGTCCTACAGATGAGCATAATCTGCACCACTTTCATTTCAATTCTGGAACATAGGCACCTAGTCGTGGGCAGTGATCTGTATCGTGTATTCTTGCTACCCGACAATCAGTGCACCACAGCATGGGGCTACTAGGTCTAGCCATTTCGCTAGGGTGTAGAGGGCTTGGCCCCCCAGCTTGCAGATAATCCGATAATAAAGGGCATTGATCCTTAGTATGGCCTGACACCCTACAACGTATCCAACAAACATTGAGGCTAACTTACTTACCCCGATCCTTCCATAAGTTTTGAATTTATAAGTGCATTGCCTCTAGCTAGCTCCAGATCTGTAGTGCCACGAACTAAGTATCACCTATCGGTGCAACTTATAACTTCATGGAAATCTACAGATCTTCTTCCTGGGAGCCAATATTCTGCTGTCCCATAGGTCCACGCAGGTGTGGCAATAGCATGGTGATAAACCATTCCTTGTGCTGCTTGTCTTCATATACAAATCCCCCATCACTGATGACCTTCTTTAATCATTGCTCAGCTTCCCAAACGCACTTTGTAGGTCCTTACTTGAAGTCCTTTAATTTGACTACACATTGAGAGTACAATTTAGGCTTTTAGAACTACTACTTTAGGGTGTCCTTAATATCTTGTATTGATGTGTTCGTGTGTTGACCAATGTATCCCATAAACTAGTCCAGGGCCCTTCCTTCAAAGGTTGTGGATTGCTGCGCTCTTTTGATAAAATCATTATTAATGTTTTGCAAGTCCATATAGACTATGCTACAAACCAAAATCAGTCCATATCCTCATCCCCCATACCCTTAAAGGTAGGAAATTTCATGTGCACAGTAATATCATCCTCAGGTGGTGGCGTAGGTGGGGTAGGATAATTCTTACCTTGGCGCGGGTTTGATGATGGCGTAGCCGGGGGACTGGTTCCAATTTGCACAGCCTTGGCATGGTTAAAATTAGGTGATCCCCTTAAGGAATTGTATACCGATCTATCTCCTTCTTAATTAACCCGATAGTATTTACCGCTTCGTGTCATGCTCCCACTCTGATTGGAGGTCATTCACTCGGTGTGGCTACATAGGGAACCCTTTTCACTCAGTATCATCTTAATAAAAAATGACAAGGTTTGCAGAAACTTACCTCCAAATCCTTTGAAGAACCTTTGCTCCACTTCCAAATATGACATAAATTGATCAACTGCAAATTTTATCACGAATCCTCCCAAAATACTATCAACCCAGTGTTATACAGTTCTGGTGATATTTTTATCAGTCTTTTCCAATTGTTCAATCAATTTAGGGGTCTAGTGTGTGACCTGATCATCCTTCAAGTAGGTCTGGAACTATGCCAATCATGCCAACCACTCTTGTAATTCATGTGCGAAGGATACAAAGAAGATCCTATGCACTTCTATAAAAATGTACTTGTTTTTCTACTCTTCGACAGATAGCTTCTTACTTCTATTCTCTTTTAGGGAAAACTCCTGAATCTTTTTTTCAAACCAGTCCTCAAGTTCAGGCTTCAATGGCTGCCAATGACCCCATGGCATTACTCAATCTCTCTCTCAAAATGCTCCCGGTCCCGACAATAAAACCATTTGTTGGCCCGAGGGGTCTTGACCCAGGTTCAGTTTTAAGGTTTGCCAACAAACCCCTATACTATTAGCCCTTGTGGAATTCACCTGCTCATGCAAGTCAACGTCTCACCTGAAGTAGTATAGGAGGGTGATGGAACCAAGTTTCCACACTCTTAAAGAGAGAAATTTAATTAAAGTGGGTCCTTTTAGATCAGATACACCTGTGCAGGGGAAGTCCTAACACAGAAACCCTTAACAATATATCAGCAGAACAAAGGTCATAAATCATAAGATAACATATAACTGGAGCAGAGAACTTAAACCAGATCTATACATTCATAATATCGTATCCACATGCGCATCAGTAAAGCAAGTATAATCTTAAACAAAACATAAAGCGTAGCCGATAATCATAACACAGAAATAATTAAATATCACCAATAGTCTTCTTATTCATTCGTATCCAGACCCAACTTATAGAGTCTATCTACCAGCCTGTGCACACAGCCAATAGGGTCCACACACAGCAGGACTCAGGGTCTCCCCACACACAGCTAATAGGAGACCTTACCGAGACAATTGAAAAAAGATCCATAAGTTCGTATCCAAGCTTACCCAAACTTAGCCTTTTTCTAGACTTGATTTATCTACCTATTTATAACATATTAGCCTGCACTACTCTATGTTCCACAAAACCTGGTTTGCAGACTCCTGGTCTACCCTTTGACCCTTTAAAATTCATTGGGGGTTTTGACCTACCCCAAAGCCCCTGCGCTAGACTAACATTAAAAAATATTACAAAACTGGACCAAAAAAATGCGGTTAGGGGACCTCGCTCCAACACACTGACATTATCCTTTTTTCTATTACAGATCTGGGAGAGGTTGGGTGTCCTATTGCCCGCTTGGTGGGGCATCAGTCATCGAGGAGGGACTTAGGTGGGGTTGCTCAACCCAAATTTGTAGGGCAAGGTGATGGTGCTGGCCCCTCAGGGGAGGGTAGTAGTGTGGCCACTGCTAGGGATGCTACTGTTCTTGCTCGCATTGAGGCATGAGTAGCGGAATTCAAGGAGCAGCTAGTTGCTGCTGAGGCTCATTCAACAAACTTACCTAACTCATGGGGTCAGGTGGAGAGGTTGACCCAGGGCATGCCGACCTGGGGTTTTGTGGATGATTTGGACGACACATGGCTTGAGGTATTGATGGCTCGAGAGAGGGTGCACCGCCCTACATTTCGTCATGTGGCACTTTTTGTTTTGGATGCTACACCTTAACTGGCACCAGGTGCAGCTGTGGGTCTAGAGGACACACCTGGCGGGGCTCAACCCATAATTTTTTATGTATTCGTGGAAAGTGCACGTTATGAGGATGCTTCCCTATTTTTTGATGAAATGTAGACATATTTTTTGGCTGACCTTCTGGTTAGAGACATGACTTGTATATTGTGACTCACACATATTTTTTGATATAAATATGCGAGATATATATTTTTGCGGCTCTGATGATGTGTCTATGGTTATTTTATTTGATGGATGTTGTGTACCTATGATGGATATCTATTTGTTATGTTTTTTTGTTTTTCTATGGATGATGGTTTATACGAGATGCATTCTAGTCTAGAATGTGATTAGTTATGCAATCAATTGTCTAGATTTTATTTCTTTGTACATGCATTAATGTAATATGATCACATTGAGGACTTAATCTTGGTGCATGCAAATAATTTCTAAATATTTGAGAATCCCGTACTTCAAAGTCTTGGTTTAACTGCAAAACCACAAGTTGGGAATCAAGGTACATATGTAGATGGCGAATGCCTTGGTTGAAGGCATCACTCATCAGTCCGATGAATGCATCATATTCTGCCTAATTATTGGTGGTTTATCAAATGCATACTCTATTGGTTAAGAATGGCGATCGGTCAGGATAGTAAATGGCCTAGGCGGCTACTGCTAGATTTTGATACCATAGTGATGCTCCATCAGCAAATCCAAAATAGTGACACCATAACACTTTTTAAAAAAAATTCTTTGATAATTGTAATCATCGAAAAAATAGATTATGCTACATGCAAATTATCTCTAGGGCTGAGACCTCTTGCCCTTATGGGTAAAATTTTTTGAGGTAGAGCCCATTGACAGGGTTAGCTAAGCATGTACCATCAGGCTCTGACATGATGTATTCCCCCTTGAAGAGGCAATACTTTTTGATGTAGGGAACTTTCCATAATGTTTCAAAATTTTCGAGTCCTATTGCCTCTTTCACAACATCGTAGAGGAGGACTAACTCTCCCTCGGTAAATGAGCGAGGGGTGATGTTTCAATCAAATGATGCTTTTACCCATTTTTTATGTGCCTTGTTATGTTGGAGTGACTGCCGTCAATTTTCGTCGACGAGTTCTAGTTGTACTAATCGTTGTTCTAAAGGCTGGGTATCATCGAGGAGTTTGATGGAAACGTGAAAGTTGGGGATTTCACATTTGATAGGAATCATGTCTTCTACCCCTTACACTATTTGGAAGGGTGTGAATCATGTTGAGTTTTTAACTATCGTGTGTTAGGCCCACAGGGAAGAAAAAAACATGTGGTGCCTATTTTTCTTATAGTTATTCATCATGAACTGCAACATTGTTTTAAGTACTTTGTTGATAGCTTCTACCTGTCCATTGGATTGAGGATAGTGTGGTGATGGAAATTCATGTGTGAATCCTAGGTGGTGAGACAAATCCTATAATATTTCGTTTTCAAAATGCTTTCTGTGATCAAAGTCTAACTCTTTCGGCACAACAAACCACGCAATGACATGGTTGAACAGAAACTGTGTCGCGGTTTCTGCCATGCTGTCATATGTGGGCATGGATTTTTCCCATTTGATGAAATAGTCAAGGAAATAATGATGTATTTGTGTTTGCCACATGACGCAGGGTTGAAATTCATGAAGTCGATTCCCCATTTTCAAAATGGACTAGCTACAATGATTGAGTGTAGAGGAGCAGGAGATGCTCTTGCCTTGTGAGCGAAGCATTAACATCGATCACATATCTTGTCTACCGTAATGCAATCACAAAATAATGTGGGCCAAAAATATCTTGCCCATAGAAATTTTTAGGCCGTAGCCATCCCGGAGAGGTGGCTGCCGTAAGCTCCACTATGATAGTCATTGAGGGTGTTATCACTCTGAAATTTCCAAATGTTGTTCTAAGTGTTTAAAATAAATATCAGAGGTAACTAAAAACCACTTTTGGAGCTTAGGATCTAGCATTCCTAAACTCAGAGAGGGCTCTCTCTATATGATTTAACTTTGTTTAATCAATGGATATTAGGCTAGCTATGTATGTTTGGTTGGTTGGTTTTTTATTGGTTTTGGTTGGTTGGTGGAATTAATGATTTATATGAATATGTGCTTATCAAATTTCCATTAAGCTATGGATTCAATGGGCTTTGAAATGGAACTGGATCAAATTATAAAAAAAGTGTTACAGAGCAAGATAGGTGAGAAACATCAGATCTCAAGGCTAAATGGTGAAGTGACTTTTCAATCGGGATCAAGGAGCCATTAAGAATTCCTTAAACCAAATAATGAAGAAAGATGGAGTCAATTGGGATCAGAGGGAAATTAAGAATTCTCTAAACCGGATATCAGAAGAAAACATGGAAATGTATAACAGTTAAAAGCAGAGTGTAATATTTAAGCAAATTCTGCAGTAAAACTCTAGTTATAACATTCAAATTCAGAACACATATAAGTTTATGGAATACTTAGAAAGATAACATGAAAAAATGAAATTTTATACTTCACTGAGATAGCTCATCATATGAATCATGTAAAGAATTTTATTTATTACTTGTTCAGTCTGTCGACTGGAAATTGGTAGATTAACCTGCAGGCAAGAGATCAGTGAGCTAACAAATTTTTCAGAAGTACACATTAGATTGACCCTTGATACTTAGAATTATGAAGTATTTATACAAAATTTTACAAAAATATCCTGTCAACTAACAAGGATTTAGTTTAAGACAATAAAATATCTTTATGCAAAAATATAATGACACCTTCTAACTAACTGATATCCTGCCCAAATTTCTTTGATTGTAGTTGCCTGTTTGTTTCTTTCATATATCTTTTTCTTTCACCTGTGTGTTCTTTCACCTGTATGTTCTTTCACCCTTTATAGTAAATCACACCATATTTCCCATGTTTCTTCACCTGGAAGTTTTATTTTCATCATCCTGCAGTAAATATCATTTGCATCTGTATATTTGGCAAGCATAGGATTATTTAAAAAAATGTGATTTACCTCATGCTGGAGGTAAAAGAAGTTTTCTAAAGTTTGAAGGAGCACTTTGCCTATGGGAACGCCCTTCATTGAGGAACTGTTGGAAGTTTCTTTGGCTACTTCCCTCATCTTATTATCATAACCTTCATGTCTCATGATTTTATCATTTATTACCAGAGGATTAGGCAGACCTTCCTGTATCAATACCTCAAACTTGTTCAAAAACCTGTTCACTATGAGTTCCATAGTTTTACATTTCTCCTCAAGCTGTATCATCAAATTTCTCTTGGAAATCAAATTCTTCACCTCTAAAATAGTATTTTTTCTATCAACTATCCCAAGCTCTTCCAATTCATGTTTATTTTTAGAATTTAGGAACTTTATTATTTCAGAGGCTTCCTCTGGTTTCTTTCCAAGATTGGCTTTGACCTTTTGAATTGCATCACCAACCTCTTTTATCAAGTCATTTTGCTCAAATATAATCTGTATAGAAGGCCAAATATCATTAACTGAGTTAATGGTATTGGCCCACAATTTTTGTTTTTCTTGGGCTAAAAGTTATTTTAGTGACAACTCTTTTTCTAGCTTGTGGATTCTATCAGTCAATCTATTGGATTTTTGTACTTCATATTGATGCATTACTTCTGCCAAATTATTTCCATCTTCTAAGCTCTTTACTTGATCCTTGAGCTTATTAATTTCTATGGTCTGAATGGACATGTCTTCCATTGCTTTGATTAATTTGCTGGCCTCATCCGTGGGATGGGCAGTTGGTATTGTTGATGTTGTTGCTGATGTAGATAGTGGTGCTGCTATAGATAATGGAGCTGATGTAGATGCTAGAGTTGTTGTAGATGCTATGGGAATAGCAGTAATGGGAACTGCTTCCATACTAGCTTTCTTTTCTTGTACAAGTTTATCCATTTCTGTCTCCATTTCCTTTAGTTGAGCTATCAGCTGAATTATTAAATTCATCATTTCATCCTTTTGATTATCTTCTTCCAAAACCTCCTTGGTTTTTGGATACTCAGTAGTTGGAAATTTTAAATACTTATTCAGTGCATCTATATCTGCATTTTTCTTCTTTATAAGCTCTTTTGGTGCTTTGATGACTTTTGGATTATAACCAGTTTCAATCACCAAAAATTTTATTGACTTTATCCTGTTTTTTGTTGCTTGTGATGAGGCTCTCTCTACCTTCAACTGTGACTTTATATTTTCTAGAGAGTTTTGCAACTTCTAGACACTTAGAGCTTTATGTGTCATGGTTTATTATATCATCTCTCCTGCCTATGTTTGAAATTCAATCTAGTCAATTGGATCCACATCCTTGGAAAGAACTTCAAAGCTTGTCTTAGTATAATCTGTTGAAATTTTGGGGACCTGTACCTTTGGCTATAGAAATTTCATCTACATTTTCCTTGTTTTGAGGTCAAAAACTGAAAGCAACCTGTTCTGATCACTGGGAGTTTACTTCCAATATTTTTCATATGTAACAACCTTCAATGCTTCATTTTTAATTTTAATCTTTTTATATTTTTCCATGGTATATTTTTCCTTCTCAACTGGTTTGTTGGAAGATAAAATATCTACACTATTTTGATTTTGAATGATTTTTTCACTGGAAGTTGAAGGCATAGGTGTTTCTTATGAATGTGTTGTCGGTGCATCATCCCTGATAACAATATCTGCTTCAATGGTTTCTTCCTACTCTATCGCTGGATTTAGCTTTGTTTTCTTTCTATACATGAGCTTGAATTTACTATCAGATGTAGTTTATGCTAGATAAGAGCCTTATTCTCTAGCCCTTTTTAAATTTTTGTCATGTGGGGCTGGAGTAAGCAGGATGGAACTAGTATCAAGTTGGTTCTCCACTTCCTGTAAAGAGTTTTCCAAAAACTCTGACTAGTTGGAATATTTCTCAATCTCATGCTTAGATTCAAGGACAAAAGGGGTGAGTTTAAACTTAATTCTCAATCGTTTATGACACCCAAGGGGTCATATAACCATGTGAAACTGCTACTCAAATTTAACTCTTGTAGGCATTTGTCTACTTCATTCCCTGCATTCCTACTATTGCATATAAAACTTCCTAAATGATTTTTTTATCTTGAATTGGGTTTTCTTTTTGGCTTAAAGGAAATTGATTTCATCAGAATTCAAGATCTGCCTAATGTACTCTAAATAAAATATCCTGATTGGGAGGTATTTGGGAAGCTTGTAAGGGAATAACTGGCTTCCATACACTCTAATTTCTGTGTGATTCTGGTATAAATACCAGTCTCCTTTCTTTCTCTGATCTGGTAACTGTAGAGCCTTTTTTATTTCTTCACTGATTCTGGGCTGAATGCTATTGCTAAGCATATTAACTACTGGGTATACAAAAGAACCAATAAATTATTTGAAGCTAAATTCAGCGGAAACCTTTCTGATCAAGGATGTCCAAAATATTACATACTGAGGATTACCCTATATGTCCAATTTTTGTAGGTTAACTGCAAACCTTTCTGATTGAAAATATATGAAAAAATGGAATAACATTGAGGAGTATTTTAACACTCCTTCTTCTGGTAGTTTGATCAGCTGATTATGCATTGTATCTTCCAGGAATTGGGAAAAAATGAAGAGTATAGATGGAGGATGGCTGGCCAAAATAATGAGAGGAAACTAATGATGTATCCATCTACCCACTCATCAGTAAAATATCCTAGGATACAGGACAACATGGTCACAATTTTTCTATTTCTTTTTGGAAATATGGTAGCAGAGTATGGTGGGTCGTTCTTAGGAAATTCAGTTGATTCAGGGAAATCTAGCTTTAGATAAATCTCAGTGATGGTTTCAATGGATAAAGGCACTCCATCAAGTTGTGGTTGAATCTGTAACCTTTGATTAATAGATTGAGCAGTGATGGTAAATAGGATTTCTTGGTTAGGGGTGACTATGGCTCTTTCATTTAGAAAATAGATGATTTGGCACAGTCTGACGAGTTCAGGGAACTGATAGGTTTGTGGAAATGTGTACTTGGGCAAGTTAGAGTCCCACAGATGAATATCATCTGCCTGATCAGAAAATTTGTCATGGCTCCAACAATGGAGCTCCAAAAGGTTGCTATCAGTCACAGTGTCATTTATTTTGAAGTCCTTATCGACCAAAGGAGTGTGGTAGACATCTAACAGGGGTGGTTGCAAAGGGTTTACAGTTTGGATGCTTTGGGAAGCCATCAATTTGGTTTAATTATTGAATTAATAAACTTATTTGATAGCTTCGGGTATTGATATTTACTTGGAATATAATGAATTTTGTCGTAGAAGGGTCCAGCTGGGAACAGGGGCTTTAATTCCGGTTGACGATGGATTTTTGTCTCTTTTGCAAATAAACAGAGAATAGGAAAGTAATGGAATAGGGTAGGTTTTATTATTTTTTGAACTTGGTTGTTTATCTCTTGGTGCAGGTGGTTTATTATTTATTGTGATGGTTTATCGCACAACGAAAGGTGGTTTAGTGGTTTGGGAATGGGTGGGTGCGATAAAATGTGGAAGCATCACATGGCAAGGGATCGAGGGAATTAAACCACCTATTTCGCACCCCCCCTATGTTTTAAACTTCGAACAGCAGGGAGTGTGAAAAGGTTTATTGGAAGTTGGATCTGATCAGCGGTGATCGGGTAATAGGCACGACACTGGATTTGGTAGTATTTGACATCAAAAGATCAAGGGTCATGATGACAAGGCAAAGAGCAGATGGGAGGTCAAAAGGAATCACCCAAACCCACGGAGGCAAGTGAAAAAACAAGATGAGATGTCCCCAACCCGACACGAATGTAGACAAGTGCCATGTTCAAGAGCGGCATACTGCCGACACGACAATGATGTTAGTTCCATTTTCCCCACCATTTCTGGCGATTACCTCTTTATTTTTACACAAACTTGAAGAGGGTACCATATGCTTGCTATTTAAATCCATCCTAGTACATTTTACGAGCCCTAGGAAGGAGGAACTCGGATATTGTCATTTCGACTGAATCCAATGTCATCAGGTTTTAACGAGTCTGACAAAGGGAGAACTCGACGTCTTTTCAAGTTTAAAGAGTTTGAAAAGACAACGGAAAAGTAAACTCCAACGGTCCCTTTTCGTAAATAGTTCCTCAGACCTGAAAAGGTAGAAAACAATATCTAAGAAAACCTCCTAGTCATGATAGGCTAGGGTATTCCTTTTTCGTAAGTAATCTATCCCATCCCGAAAAAGGGGTAAACTTATACTGGGTAGATGTCGTTTTGCAGCCACTTTAACGAGATCAAAATGACAAGTGACTCGGCAATCTTTTCATGTTTAGAGAGTCAGAAAAGAGCTGAAAGATAACTCCTCCTGGAGGAACGAGTGGTATAAAGGGTAGCTACTGGTTCCGGTAATGGTGGAACTGCTCAAAACAAGATAAAGGTTAAGAGGCTGGCTAACAATACCACTCATCGCATCGGTTCCTCAGGAATGGGCGAAACAACCAAGTGAAGGCATATGATCGGCCAAGGAGATAGTGACGATGGAGTGAGAAAACCAAGACTCATCTGGAAAAAATAGGTTGATAAAATGGAAATCACAAGAGGTAAAATGGGAATGGTTTCATTTTTACACAAGCTTGAAATCAAGAAACTCTGCTTGAAGTTGGTTTCATTTTTACACAAGCTTGAAACAAAGATAAACTATGCTTGAAACCGGTTTCATTTTTACACAAGCTTGAAACGGAAACAAACTATGCTTGAAAAAATAAGCATGCCCCCAGCATGGTGACTCAATTCGAGGTACATGCCCCCCAAGCTTCAATCCATATGAAAGGAAGATGGAGTGAAGGTTCAAGTTAAGAGATCTAAGAAAGACTCGACTGGGATTTTACGAGATCTGATCAAAGACTCGAATTGAACAAGAACGTGTTTCATTATTTTAACGAGGTTGACACATTAAAAGAACTATCCTCAGGACACCTTGTTTCATGGTTTAAGGAGCTTGGCACAAGACAAGGAACTCTGCTCCGACAACCTGGTTTCATTTTTTAAGGAGCTTGACACAGGAAAAGAACCATGCTCCTACCAGACCTCATCATAATGAATAAGAAGTCATGCCATCCAAGAGTTCCACTCCTGATGGAAGGAAAACATCCTGGAAGTCAGGACCCAATGCCCCCAGCACACTATGCATGACGGCATTATCACTGAGTACAGGCACGGGGTAGGTAGCCACATAGTTGACCTGCGGTGGGGCAGATACAACGGGTGGATAAAAACTAGGAAGGGATGATGGCGGGCCAGTTTCCACATCAGGACCAAAGAACGAAAGCTGATCAATGGTCACAATCCGTCCTTCATGTGGAAAACAGACCACACGAAAAAGGGAGGAGACAAGCGCTCCCATGGCATAGGTGTAATCGCGCCCCAAGAGCAGATTGAAATCCAAGGGGCCTGGAACAACCATCACGTCCATATGGATGGTTTTACCTCCCAAAGTAATAGGTAACCTTGGAAGGATCTCCAACGGTTGACTCGTTCTTCTGTTAAACGCCAACAGATTCTGCGTAACCGGCACAAGCGACGACGAACCGAAAGCTTTCCAAGTAGTTGAGAATAAAATACTAATAGACGCACCTTCATCTATAATGGTGCTGGCGACGAGCAGAACAAAAGCATGTACTGTGATCTCGAAAGGCACATAAGACGGAAGGCGGTATCCTGCAAATCGATTCCAATCAAAGGAAGCGACCAAACTACTCGAAGGGGCTACCATCGAAACGAGATGGTCTTCCCCTGGTGTTACGAAAGAAGGAGGAGCATCCTCCACAACCTCCATCTCGAAGGTGGGAGGGATATCCTCCAGGACCTCCATCACGGGAGGCGAAGGAGTAGCTTCTTGAGGTATAGGGACAGGAGAATCTTTCTCCAAGTCCGAGGAATCTGAAGAAACAAGAAGAACCTGAGGGATGTGGGATCCACTCCAACAGAAAAGACCTGGTGCACCGCAGATGGGGCTAGTTCAACCAATCCCACGACCAATGGTTGGTCGGGAATGGATTCATGAATTTGAATTCCCGAGGGAGCGGGATCGACCAAGGATAACTCTTGACGACTCGTAGGATCAACTAGTGGAAGACTCAAAGAAATCTGTTTGTAACCAACCGGAAGGCACGGTGCAGAAATAGTCGAGTCATCCAAAACTCTCTTGGCTTCATCCATATACGGAAAAAGGTGAATGGCATGGTGCCCTTCACAAAACTTACAGAGGTTGGTAATCTTACCCTGCTTCTTAGGAGTCTTATCAACACCAGTTGAAGACGTGCCCCCAACCTGACTCCCGGAAGCCAAAGGCAACGATTTCGACGACCGTTGGACCATACTTCGAGCACCTTGGAATGCCGTGCGTCTCGAAGAAGATGGTCTCTTGTGCACAACATGCAAGGGAACTTGAATTTCCGGCGAGAGGGTTGGAAGTTTTATCAAGAGGAGATGCTTAGAAGCAATAGTTGATTTAGAAGCAATAGTTGCACTCTTAGCCTTCTTTATCTGACTTCTTCTTATTTTTCTTCTTCTTCTTCTTCTTAGCCACCCGGTTACTCGAATCCAGAATTTCACCAAGCGAAGTAGAAGAGGAGGACGCAGAAACAGGTGAAGAAGGGTAGAGGTCCACCTTGGAATCAACATGATGTTGTTCAGGCGGAGGAACTGATTGAACAGTAGTCAGGACATTCGGGACCACAGAGGTTGAAAACAACCAAACGGGCAACCCAACAGTTAACCCAGGAAGGGACAATGTTGCCATATAAGGAGCACCAACATTCCCAAAAGGAGGAAAAAGACCCGGATTCCCATCGGAGGGGATTCCTTGGTTGGTAAACTCTGTAGGGTATGCCATCGAAACGATCCCGCGAGAGAGAAGGCTCCAAAACTAACTTCGAATCCGTGATATTTATGTAAGAAGCATCTTTTAAAACATTGAAACAAAACTCTATTGTTTCATATTTTAAGAGTCAAGAAACAGGCAAAAGGTGACTCTATCACTTTCATATTGGAAACAAGCATGAAGGGACAAGTGCTTGATGATATTTTCAAATTTAATGGGTCATAAAAGATCGAAATGACTACTCAGGAATGCTAGGCAAAGGGTGTACCAGATAACCGTGAACTGCAATATAGACCTTGGTTTCAAAATGAAAGAGAAATAAACCAAGGACTTAACGTATGTAGCAAAGCCGTTGGGACTTAGAAATGTCGTATTTCCATCCACCTTTCCCTTCACTATTCCTTACATCTCATCATCCCATTAACCTCTCATTATATCATTTCCATAAATACATTTGGGTTTCACCTTCTTATTTTCCACTTTATTCATTTTTGTATTATAAGTGAATTTATGATTAAATATTAGAAAATATACATGTTTTAATATATATCTCAAGAATGTGTGAGCTTTGTAATGTGTAGGAGAAATGTGAAGGATTGATTCTAAACTTCTGGAATATCTCCTCCACCATATTAAGGAGATAATTATTCAAGCCTATTCCTAAGGAGAAGATCATGGAGGATTTGGTTGGCATGTCTTATTCAAGATATGTGAGAGATGTGTGGAGGATTCAAAGGGATCATGTCTTGTAATAATGGGAAAGTAGTTGAGAGTGGTTGAATGAGATGGTTAGCTTCTTCATGTATATAAGAGAGTGCTCTCTCTTCATTTTGATTAGCTCAGGAGTTCATAAGTTCAGAAGTTCATTAGATTAGCTTTAAGAGATAGTTTTGTAATTAGGAGAGGGGGATTCTTAACTGTGACTCATATTCTTTTATTGTATGCTTTCATGGTTTGTCATTTGATTCTTGTAATGTAATTTGAGATAGCTTTATTTTTGTGAGCTCACATATGTTGTTTGTCATTCAGCTCTTCACATGTTGTATTGCTTTTCCTTTATGCAATTTCCTGCTTTCCTAGATTAATTTGATTTCAGTAATTTAGATTAGATTAGTTCCACTTCGGTCCTGCATATATAGTGCATGTGCTTCGTAAGTCTACGAACCTCGGATTGACAAATTAAATGGTCGGGAAAGTACTACAACGAAATTAAAACGACAATAGTTTCACCCAACATTTTGGCGCCGTTGTCGGGGAAGCACGATGGATTGAAGTTCAGTTTGATTTTTCATGCAAGTGTGTTTAGACATGTTCCTAACTCCGAGGTGACAGGGTTGTAAGACATGGGGAACAGCCTATGCATCGTTCGACATACTGTAATGGGCTCGACCTCATATGGGTCAGGACATGTAGGTGTGACGGATATCAGGAAACAGGTGCTGAAGATTCCTGCTTTGAGGAATAGGGTCCTGTTCTCCGTTGATTAATCTTCTTTTTCTACAGTGTGACTGATATCAGGAAACAGGTGCTGAAGATTCCTGCTTTGAGGAATAGGGTCCTGTTCTTTGTTATGGTTGATTGATCTTCTTTCCTGCAAGTGTGATTTTCAATTTCTGCAAGTGTGTTTGATTTCCACAACTGTGAAGAGTGTTTTTTTTTTATCTGTTTCAGCATGAGTGCTTTTATTTATGCAAGTAGTTTATTTTCATTTAAGATTTTTAGATTTAAGTTTTGGGTGCAGTAAGAATCCTTTTTTCAACATGATTTAACAATGAGTGTCAGCTTGGAACTACTCACTCAGATCCTAGCAGAAGTCGGGATCTCCTCTTCCTTGGAAGAAGAGATCTTGACAAGAATTAAATGTTCAACTACTCCCCAAGAAACAAACGAAGATTCAACATCTGAAGACTCATGCACATCTGATGGCGAACAATCATTCAAACAGGAGATCGAGGAAGAAGAAGAGGAGCTACAACATGATCTAAGTAAGAAAAATTGTGCCTATCAAAGCTTTATCGAACAATGGTTCCAGGTAAGCACTCGATTAGATTCGTTTTTTTATTTTTATTTAGTTGATTTACAGTTTCAGCAATTAAACTCATTCACGCTGGAATATTTTCATTTTTCAGTTGAACAATTGCTATTGAATATATTGCTGTTACTGCTACGTGAATGGCTTCATTGGAAATTTAATTACACGTAACTAATTTTTAAAATTCTAATTAGTATAGAGTAGGCAGGCTTTGCTTTCATTCTCAATTTTGCTTTTGCCTAGAATAAGTATGCTCTCCTCCGCGCTTAGTGCGATCGCGAGGATCAGAAAATAAGGATGATCTAGATTAATTTCAGGAATCCAAAAAAAAAAAATTCATGTTTTGCAATATGCCTAATCAGTTTTATCATTAGTTTGCAATTCATTTTTTTTATTTTCTCCATTTGCTAAATTTTTTTTTTTAATAAATCATGAATTGAGGATGAATAAAAAAAAACTGATTTTTTGTTGAAACTATGTCTGGCGGTTGCTGAAACTGTGTCTAGCGCTTTTATAACAGTCACTGAAACTGTGTCTAGCTTGCAATTGATTACGTTTTCTGGGCACACTAAAACTTACAGCAAACCTGCAAAAACATTTAAATCTGAAATTTCCCAGGTTCATTGTTTTGCTTGAGGGCTGTGAGTTTCGATGGACTGTGCAGTTTCTGTCTCCAGCTATTCATTTATGGCTGAGCTGTAGCGATGCCAAACCTCCGCCCATTGTTCATAAACCTGCAACTAGCAACAACAAACCAAATCGATAAGTAGCAAACAAATGAAACTGCAATAAAATAAAAGATAATTCTCATTGTTTGCATATTTTGAACGCTAGAATTTTCTCCTATGATTAATTCTCACACCTAATCTGGGATACTATGCGGGTGTTGATTGAAAAATATTGGCCAAAATCCACGGGTTGTTACACTATCTTTGGCATTTCAAGATAATAGGAACGAAATCCCATCAATATGACGGTCAGATAACTATTTTTTATGGATTGGCTTTCCTAAATCTTCTATCCGTCGGCGTACTTTTTGAGATTAAATGACTATGCTGTTACTTATTTGACAGATTCCTTCCTTACGGGCTGCGAGTTTTTCTCCATTGTTTATCTTGGAGGAAGCATTTTTATCATGAGAATAAATAAATCCAGTCGAAAGAGGTATGAAGGTTTAATTCTCCTCGATGATGAGGTTTTTCAAGAAAGCAGTTATGATTTTGTTCTTGAACCTGCTAGCAGGCAAGAATCGCGCAGTTTTGAACTTGATAACACGCTCAAACCAGGCAGGGATTATGTTTACAACTTTGGAGCGCATAGCACAAATTGACCCAAGGCATGCAGACATTGTGTTTCTTGAAAATTATGCAGCTTCTCAAAATATCCTGTATGATCTGGCCAATGTTGTGCCGACGTTGGCAAAATCCTACCATCAGAAGGAAGTAAACCGAGCGAGATACATGCCTCAGAAACCCGCAATCATTACAACAAATATTGTGAATGCGAATTTTTATGTCTTCGATTACAATAAACACCCGTCCAAGCCTCCCCAGGAAGGGCGTTGCAATCCGTAACTGCAGCTTCAAGGCCTAATAAATAACCCTACAGGTTATATTGGGACTTTCATGTACCCAAAATGGATTTGCATGATGCTACGCCGATTGTTTTCGGGCGGATTCAGAGCTTAGATCCAGAAAATGTGTCCAAGATCATGGGGTATTCGCTTTTGTAGGACAATGGAGATCAAGAAATCATTCGCCTGGCCTGCGGCTCGGACGCTTTGTTGCAGTCCTGGATTTCAAAGGCAAAGAAGGGCCTTGGCCTCGTTATAACAACTGCGCCCTATAATTCTCATCTACCTTTTCATCATATTTCACAGGTTAACAACAATTCCCTATCCAGGCCAGCGTTTGCTTCCCCTGCCTTGGTGTCTCCAAATCGCTCAGGCACAATTTATTGGGGAGCATCATCTCATCTTCAGGCACAGCAGCAAGAAAGGCAGTTATCATTTTCGTCACCCAACATTTTTCGTAGAATTAAAACATGGTGCGTTAAAACACAGATGTCCCAGTTTAAAAGTAAACACTTGGTAAGTTATATAATTGTCCCGGTTTTCATTCTGTCATCAAATCACTCAAAATTTGTGAAAGGTAGAACGTCACATTGTTCAGGTTGAAATTTTGAATACATGATTTCAACTACCCCATCCGTTTCTTCGAAATTCTCGTCAAAATCTTTCAGAGTTACATAATTTTATTTCCTAAATTTTGTCGATGAAGACAGAATGTCGGCTTAATTTTTATTTTATTTAAACCAAGATCCATCTAATGCGTTAAAACATGTTTTTTTTTTTTTTTAATAAATCTGTCACTGCACCATGTACCAACATTTTGGAGATTAACTCTTTCGATATTCAATAAGAAAAGCCAAGTTTCGGAGCACATGTCTGGTGATGGTGATAGTTCATCGCAAGTACTTCTGAATCCACTTCCTCAAGAAGGGGGCAAGCGGATACAACGATTTTCATTATCTTCTCATTATTTCCACATCACGAGCCTCACAGAAATAGGCTTCAAGACAACCGGGGCCTTTCCTTTCATTTTTCGAGATAATTATCACGTGCATGCCTTCGATACTATCGATCGTTCGTTGGATATCAACGACGTGGTCTTGGCAGCAGGAATGGCCTTTTGTCACAAAAACGAGTACGCCTGTTACAACAGCAACAATGATTCCTTGATAATCACAATGGAGGAGTTCGCGACTCAATTCCGAGAGATTATAAGCATACAAATTTCAGCAATGAAAGCCGAACGATATGATCCTATTTCTGGGCGAGTCCAACATATCTAGTTGGGAATTTGATATCTCAATTTGCAGGGGCAAGAACGTTTCTACAACCTTAGAAAATGGGCACTCACAAGTATTCGGAATTAAATTCACTGGTCTGAAGACAGGTGTAGAGATTGCAAGTGAACATCAAAAGCTACTATTTCACTCTCTGCATTGTGAAGATGTGTATATGATGACGATAAGGAGATGCTCAAAGTGGGTTAAAATATTCAATAAATATAACTTACACAGCAAACGCTTTAGTGCTGCAAATGATGTATCTGTTGACTACTGTGTCTGGGACGCAGCAACAGCTCGAGCCTGTTTCAAAGCAGGCAGCAAACACATTGGAGGCTCTTCTTGGCACGTATATCATGGGTATTGATGAAGCTGAGGCATTTTTTTTAAGCGTCTAAGGCGAGAGCTACTTGCTTTAGAAGCAGCTAATATGCTATTTTGGAGAGTGAACCTTTAGTAAAAGAGGTTTTGCAACGTCTTGATTCAGCTATGGTTTGCGTACAAGACATGGCCGAGTGGCATTTCAATTAATCGCTTGATGTTCCAATAATAATTCTTCTATTTGAGTCAAAAAAATCGGGACATACTCTCACATACTCTCATAATAGATTTATTTAAATTTGGCCTTGCTATCACATGACCTTTATTCAATTTTGACCATACTAACAAGCCTTGAAACTAGCATAATAATGGTTATGGCGGTAGCTCCATCATCGGCATTCAGTGGGAGGCGTAATCTCATTGTTTCATAGCAAGAAGAAACAACTCTATGTGACTAACGTGTTCCTGCGAAGCATTTAATGACAGAGTTGAATAGAGGATTCAGTAAATTGGCTTATTGAATATTGCGTTCCATTCAATTGGCTTTGTCTTCCTAAATGGAATGGCTCGTGTAGATGGTGAGACAGAGCAACATAATTTATCTTCTATGAAAAGAGCTTGGGGTGTTGTGAACACTGTCATTGGATGTGGCTTTGATCCTGAAAAAAAAAAAAAGTGTTTATTATACATTAAATGGCAAGCAGGTTTACTCTCTGACGTGCAAATTAGATGAGTTTATTAATCCTCTGTACCCAATAATTGCAGCCAACTATGATGTGACTGTGTTGATAAATCTGGGCCAGTGTGCATTTGAGTATGCTCTGGCCAATGATCAAAGGATGGCTGACCCATGCTTCAAGAGGCCCCTCTTTCCTAGTTCTCAAAAAAAATACCAGATGTCTTATATGAACACTGTGGTGATCTTTTCTCGATGGGTAAACTTGATTCACAATGGCTAGCAAATATTGACTCTTCCAATACACATGGTGTGAAACTCAAATGCCCGCCTTCTAAGATTCAGAGTTCTTTGAGATTTCCCTCTCTGTTTCATATCCTGTCACAAATAATGGTCATGCTGGGAATTCTTCCAAGATAGTGCCTGCTGAAATTAGGCACCGAACTGGGGTATCTGATATTAAGCAGTCCAGGTGACTACAAGAGAACCTGTGGTTATAATGCAGCGTCCTCCGTCATCTTACACAACACAACCCCCTGTTGCTAGTGTAGGAGTTTCTTCTGCTTCTGCATTATCATTGATATTACCTTCTTCTGGATGGAATGGGAATTATGTTGATTCTTCTTTGCCATCAAACTTCCAATACAACAATGTTTCTGCAGGCACATATCATTTGAAAGGGGTTACTGTGGGTTGGAGTTCAGGACAAATGGAATTTGGCTCTTCAGATACTTCAACACCATCACTTCCAATTGCTTGAATGAATTTAACGGTGCATCTAAGAAACTGAATTAGCAAGAAACTGAAGATTTTCTAGCGCCGAGACAGTATTGCTACACTTTGCAAAGCATGCCAAGAAATGGAGATCTGACTTTAATTTTTGTTTTGTTTTTATTTTTGCCTTTAATTTCATGAAAATTGCAAATGGACCTTTTAATAAATTCCTGAAAACAATACGAATGCATGTATTTACGCTTAACACTAATTTGTTTTCTTGAAGTCACTTTGACAACGATCGATGATGAAATCAGCACAGGCGACAGGTTAACACACAGTTTCTTTCTTTTTCTCACATTTGTGCTTATTCTCGCATCTTATGTTTTACAATGCTCTCACGAAGTTTTCATACAGGATTTGTACTAAGTCTTTTTCAGGTTTCGGACATGATCGCATTTTGCTACTGAAGTGATTTTCAAAGATCACAGAACTTTGTGAGAGGCGTGCTTTCATAAACAGCTTGAAGGAGTTGTAACTCGGCATAAACATCCTGATGTTTGCGCCTCTTGATGTTTTTTTTACACAGTGACCATGCTGATACACCAACATTTCCACTTTTTCCATTATCCATGTCGTAACACTGTAACACTTCTCCTTCAAAGCTGATTTACCATCCTTATGTTGAAGCCTATTTTCCATTACCTTATCTTTCACGACTTCATGCACAATTATTTTTCTGAATCGCGTACATTCCTTTATCCTTTTCAGTTTATCTGACTTCTAGTTTTCCTTCTGAATAAAACTGATCCCCTTTCCATAATTACATTGCCTTGCTTTCCTCGCCATGTTGATCCATACTGCTTGTCTGTGAGTTCTTTCCATTTACAGTCCTATCAAATCTCTTTGTATAAACTCGCGTTGACTGATGTGGGATTCCTTAAGGCCCACCTTTCAACAAGTCTTGCCCCATCGACCTCAGCACCTTATCTGGGAAATAGACTAGAGTTCCTTTTGGGTACCTTGAGACTTGCATGCCTTAATGGCAAGTTCTCTCACTGACAATCATGGGAATACATCAATGTCCCTTGATTGTCAGATCTTGCAAATGGCTCGACGTCATCTCCTCTATTCGCATTTCGCAAGATGTACCCGGGTACCTTGGCGCTCATTAACATCAATGGTGAGTTTGCCTCGCATTGGTTAACGACATACATCAATGGCCGGTAATCCAATGATTTCTCTTCATGCTCGACATCAACACATTCTTTCGCATGATTAGATTTGTACCATCAGTTTTGTAGCAGACGAAGACTATACACTTTTTCACGACTCCCTCAGCAGTTACCGTAGCATGAATTCTGATCTATGAGAGTACCACAGTTCCACTTTCAGCCCTTATCTTTTCCATGATTCAACATCAGCAGTTCATATCCCTTCATTTCCCAGGTTCTAGTTACAGCAACATCAGCATTCACAGTTACATTTTCATGATCTTGCTGCAGTTAAACTTTCTATGTTCGAGCAGTTACATCAGTTGCAGTTACAGCAGTTGCAGCCACAGTCACATATTCTCTGATCTAGCAGTTACAGCAGTTACAGCTACAATACCAGTCACGTTTTCATGATTCAGCAGCAGCAGCAGCTACATTCCTATTGCATAGTTCATCATTCTTGGGTAAGTGGAAGTATGTTGTTTTCTAATCTTTAAACATGCAATTCCTTATATGCTGACTTGAATATTTTGGAAAATTCCCTCATCATGCTCCATTTCCTTTCATGACCCACGCCAAGTTGCATGAGGACATGCAACCAATTCAGTTGGGGGGGGGGACTATATTCGCTACATATTCACTACCATGATTCCATTTCTTCACCACTATCACTCCATTTTTTTTCTCATTCACCATTCACCAACATTTCTTTTCCAACGATACTTTGTTGCACTTTGCTTCATACGCATTAATACACATATTGGCATACTTCATGAATATTACAAAAGGGCTTTCTTATGCACATTGACAACTTATGATTTCCAGTGAGTGTTTACATTATTATTGCAGCAAGAGAACAGGAAATTAAATGAATGTTGTTAACACAAGAACCAACATTCTTTGTATTAATGGTTGTCACACAAGAACTAACCATAAGAAAAGAGAACAGAAAACGAAATGAATGTTGTTAACACAAGAACCAACATTCTTTGTATTCATGGTTGTCACACAAGAACCAACCATAAGAAAATGTAAGTTGTTACTCATATCCTTCACATATCCTGGAAACATTCATCATCATGTAAAGTCAAATTTCAGATGCCAAATGTTCTTAAAAGAGATCCATGCATGGTTGCATGAGGACATGCAACAAGTTCAGTTGGGGGGGATGTTGGGACTTAGAAATGTCGTATTTCCATCCACCTTTCCCTTCACTATTCCTTACATCTTATCATCCCATTAACCTTTCATTATATCATTTCCATAAATACATTTGGGTTTCACCTTCTTATTTTCCACTTTATTCATTTTTGTATTATAAGTGAGTTTATGATTAAATATTAGAAAATATACATGTTTTTATATATATCTCAAGAATGTGTGAGCTTTGTAATATGTAGGAGAAATGTGAAGGATTAATTCTAAACTTCTGGAATATCTCCTCCACCATATTAAGGAGATAATTATTCAAGCCTATTCCTAAGGAGAAGATCATGGAGGATTTGGTTGGCATGTCTTATTCAAGATATGTGAGAGATGTGTGGAGGATTCAAAGGGATCATGTCTTGTAATAATGGGAAAGTAGTTGAGAGTGGTTGAATGAGATGGTTAGCTTCTTCATGTATATAAGAGAGTGCTCTCTCTTCATTTTGATTAGCTCAGGAGAATACAAAATTCATTAGTTCATTATATTAGTTTTGGAGTTTTCAGAGATAGTCTTGTAATTAGGAGAAGGGGGATTCTTAACTGTGATCCATATTCTGTTATTGTATGCTTTCATGGTTTGTCATTTGATTCTTGTAATGTAATTTGAGATAGCTTTATTGTTGTGAGCTCACATATGTTGTTTTTCATTCAGCTCTTCACATGTTGTATTGCTTTTCCTTTATGCAATTTCCTGCTTTCCTAGATTAATTTGATTTCAGTAATTTATATTAGATTAGTTCCACTTCGGTCCTGCATATATAGTGCATGTGCTTCGTAAGTCTACGAACCTCGGATTGACAAATTAAATGGTTGGGAAAGTACTACAACGGAATTAAAACGACAATAGTTTCGCCCAACACAGGCAATCTCCCCGAATGCTGTGTCCAGTGTATCACGGGTATAGGGCGGCAGACTCAGCTTCCTACGGATAAAGGATAGAAACCTAGTAAGGTCTCCCTTTATATACGCGACGGTACGGGGAGCACAAGTCCATACTAGTGTTGTCTAAAGCCAAGAGGCGAATGACAGCTACTAGGTTTAATGATTCCGGAACATGTCTCTAGCCTAGACCTCTAAATGTTTCGTTAATGTTTCAATGCTGCCTTAGTGTAAATTGAATAAATTTTAATGTTTATCTTCAATTATGTTTCATTTTTTAGGCCCTAGCGAATGTAATGTCTCGAAATCTGCTAAATGCACACTACATGCCACAGTATATCATTTCATTCGATGAAAGATAACTACAAGAGAGTTAAGAGCTTTTCACACAACAAAAAAATGACCAGAAAACAACCAATGATATCTCTAATGTAGCTAATGGAAACTAAAAGCTTTTAGTTCAAAGTTACTAATCACTAATAACATCGAAAAGATCTAATTCACACTAATCAATCCAAAGCAAAAGAGATTTCTTTTGTATTTTCAATGTTTATGAGCGAAATGCACTAAACAAAATGAAAACAAATGACACAAGCAATTGAGAAGCAAAAGAAAAAGAGAAAAACAATCAAATTTCACTCAATGCAAGCCTACAATCAGATGTCAAATCGATAAAGAGTCCCTCAAATCAAAAGACACCCAAAGACTCAATTGAACCATGTAATCTAGGCTCAATGCGAAACAAAGCAAAATTCAAATGAAGAGGAAACCAATCACTCAAATAACGCAATGAAACAATAAACAACCACCAAATGAGTGCAGAGAAGCAATCACAATGCTGACTGAACAGACAGAAACCAAAAACTCCCAATAGCACCTAGATGCCCTAGGGCTAAGATGTAAAATCGATAGAAATGGGCAAACAACCAAAGGAAGAAGGTCACAGTTAGTCAAACAAGGCTCCAGAACACTCAAGCAGTCAAAAAAACAAGACCAAATACCCAGATTAGTATCAGAAGTTTCAAAACCCAGTAAACCCTAACACCTTACAGGATTGGCGTGACTGTAAGGTTGAAACTAGTGCCAGAATGGGATTGGCACGAGTAATACACTGACAACATGCACCAGTGGGCACGATTGTCACACTGAAAAGCACGACAGTCGAGTTTACTAAGAAAAATAAAAAATAAGCAATCCAAGAAGCAGACCAGTGATGGTAAAGCTCAAACCAAGAGCCAAACTCACAAAAAGAGCCAGCCAAAAGAGCTGATCAAGCAAGCAAAGTCAAGAAATGATCGAAAGACAAGATAATACTCCAAGTGTTCAGTTCATAAACTAAACCGGAGATTTACTAAAGCAGCATTGATCTACTTCGCTAATGCAGAGCAAGAGAGTTTCGAAGGCTATCTGGCTAACTTCAGGCTCCGTCTGTAGTTTATAAAGCAAACAACAAGCTAACATCCCTAGTGGAGTCGCCAATTTTTTATAGAGGTAAATCCCCTCTGCGGATAGAGGCGATCCCTACTAGCCCAGATCGGGTCTAGCAACAATCAAACACGCTACAACGCAAGCTCCTAATTGCAAAAATCAAAGCGCGATAGAAGGCCTACCTCAGGTCCAACGCTGTTGTCGTTGCGGGGAGGACAGTGCTCTCGATCCCTTGCTCCGACAGGTCACAATTCCACCACTTGACGTGATCGAAGACCTGCATGTGCAAGAAACACGACGAACATATGAGCGTAAAATCATATAATTGCAATTATGTGTCAGTCAGAGAGGACACAACTCATAAACAAGCATGAACAATACGAGTGGAACTATAATCATAGTTTCTTATATTAATGAAACAAAGGATGATACAACCTAGCTCTGACGCTGAAATCCTCCTTTGGCAGGTCGTCAACGGAATACATCTCGGTAAATCTTTTCAGGAATAGGGACAAGCCTCTCTCTTCGATCGTCAATCTCCTTGCTATGGATTTGGGACTATGAGGACTATCAAAGCTCTTGCAACTTTCTTTAGGCTATGAAGGATCTTGGAGATTCTTGGAGACTAGCTTGCAAAGGGAAATGGAAAGCTTATATAGATGGAGGAAGGGGAGTTGGGATCCCTAAAATCATGGGATTGGCCCTATCCTCAAGGAAGCTTCCATGGGAGGTGAAAAACTACTTCCTCTATATGGAAATCCAGAGCCAATCGTCCCAACTCAATTTAGAGACCAGTTCAAGAGTTGGTTAAAGTCAATCTTCCACCATTTATTTTTAAAAAGCACGCTTTATTAAGCCTGGCGTGAGTGTGATGCTGAGACAGAGCGCCAATTGGCGCGCCCTCTTTGAAGGATTTCCCCCATTGGTGCGGGTATAACACGGGCTAGTCGTGCCAAGGATGAAAAGGCTATTTTTAGGGTTTTTCACAAGGAGTTGTCTTCAGGGCAATGAAAGTACATGTTCAGGGGAATACCATGAAAGTGTTTTCAAGTTATGTCACTGCTCACAGGTCACGGAATGAGCCCTCCAATGTGTGGGATGGGGAATTACAGGGACGATGAAAAATTGCTGTGTAACATAAGGATATCCCAAACTTTCTTCATTTTATGAATACTCTTCTTAGATGATCTAGATGTTCATTATCTGATTTGGAAAACACTATGATATCATCTAGGTAAATGATTAAAAATTCATCAATTTCCTTTGCAAGTGCAATGTCCATGGCTCTTTGGAATGTTGCTCCAGCATTCATCAGTCCAAAGGGAATTTTCAAGTACATGAAATTTCCCCAAGGAGTAGTGAATGCAGTCTTAGCTTGATCTTCAGGTTGGACTAGGATTTGGTTTTATCCATAAAATCCATCAAGTAATGAAATTATGGATGAACCTACTACCCTCTGGATAATGTGGTCCATTAAGGGAGGGGATAGTTATCCTTTAGTGATACTTTGTTCAAGTTTCTGAAATCAACACAAAGCCTAATTTCTCCTGTTTTCTTTCTAGTGGGGACCAAATTAGAGACCTAATCAAAATATCTAATGGGTGCTATGATCTAAGCATTGTACATCCTTTTAAATTCATTTTCTATTAATGGCATAAGAACAAGATTAATTCTCCTTAGCTTTTGTTTAAAGGGCTTCTAATTTTATTTAATTGGTATCTTATGCTGGATAATGCTGGTATCATAAAACTTGAGGTCTTCATAACTCCAAGCAAATATATCTTGGAACTCTTTAAACAAGATAATGTACTTCAACTTTTTAGTTGGAGGTAATTTCTTAGATATATTGATAAGCTTGGGATTTTACTTTGTTCCTATGTTTCATTCCTCTATATATGACCTTATAGGCTCCATTTTAGGTTTTCTAGCTACATCATTGGAGTCAAAGAGGTATTTTAGTGGGGCTAATCCCTTAGGAAAAATGTTGTATTTTAGGTTTAAAACTTCTGATTCATCACTGATTAATTCCTCAATTTCTACAGTTTCTAATTGTTCTATTTATAATTTAGTGAATTTCGTTGATTCTATCTTATTTACATCATTTACATCTACTTCATTATTTATGCTATAATCTAATGTACAGTCAGTTTCTATATTACAATTCTGAAATTCTCCTTCACAATTCATAAAATCATAAATTTGTGAGTTTTGTGAAAAGATTTTCCAATACTTAAAATTATTAGGTATGGTTGGCCTATGTCTTACCTCCGCTATGTACTAATGATTTGGCTGAAAGGATAACCTGCATGTGCTGGAAAAAGTGGCCAAGCTATGTGCTTTCATGTTCTGCTTTCTTGAAATGACAACAAAGTTATTTTAAAGAAAACATCTTATTAAGTCCAGGATGGTTTCTCTGTAATGACTAAGTCTAGGGTTATTAACAACGTACTCTCCCTTGACTTGTTTTATGATGAGTTCTGAGTCTCCCATGATGGGAACTCATTTTTCTCCAAGTTTTCTTAAAATTTGAAGGCCTAGCACTAATGCTTCATATTCTGCCATGTTATTAGTGCATTGGAAATTTAATCTAAAATCATGTCGTTCTGAATGATCATTTTCTAAATTGTAGATCCATACACCAACTCCTGCTCCTAATCTATTCACAAAGCCATCAAAACCTAAATGCCACAAAGATTCATGTGTTATATTTTCAGAATCGACTTCTTTGTGTACTTCTTCTACAGCTGTGTTTTTATCTTTGTCATTGTCTAAATTAAATAAGATAAATGAGTCCAGATCATAATGCATGGAATAGATAGGGAAATTTTCTAGTATTTCTGAAATACTTACCATGTATTTCATCAAGGTTTCTCTATGTAACTTCCTTTTTTGACCAAACACAGAAATGGTAGCATATGGCATGTCTAATTGTAGTGATCCCTGTAATTTTTCTCCTCGTGAGCAAGATAATAACATACCATATTTGGGAGGGATATCAACCACTACTATGTCCATAACGATACTCTTTGTTGGGCACTGGACTAGAGTTACACACAAATATTTTATCAGGACAAGGAATTTGAATTGACTAGAATCAAAATAGAACAGGTCCTTGTAGGGTCTGGTGATGTCTAAGTTTAATTTTTCCATGACTACTTTAGGCATTAAGTTATGACATGCTTCTGAATCCAACATAGCATTATGTAATATTTTATCATGAATGTTTAAGCTAATATAGAATGGAGGGACACCCCCTTGTTGATGTTTTCCATTTACTTCAGGACCAAATAATAACTCAGGTTGATCATCATTGAGGTTGAAAACATATTCACCTTCAACTATGCTTAATGTTTCATTAATTTGTGCCTTGTATGAGTCATTTTTCACCATCTCTGTTAACAGAACTGGTATTTTCAACTTTGCTATCTTAGTTTTGATATTGAATGAAATTTGAGTTTTGTCTAATTTAATCATTTCATTTTTACCAATTGTGGTTTGTGTGGTTTTATATTATTTATCATCACTTGGTAATTCAGTTTCTATGTCAAATGTTTTGTTTTCAACTTCCTTATCTGGGATGGTTTGAGTAGCAGTTTATGTGATGTCTATAATCTTTGGGGTGGACGTTTTCTGATTTTCTCTAGGGATAATTTGTAGAACTTTGGTCACACTTCTATTGATTTCTTAGTTTGGGTGTGCACTGATTTCTTAATAGGAACGTTTGTGTTATTTTTTCTTCTAAGGATATAATGCTTATGAACTTCATAGATAGCATATTCATAGCCTTGTTTTTAGGCAAAGGACTCTCTAGGCTCTAATGGTAATTGTTGTAACATGTACAAATCTTGTTCTTCCTGGGTAAGAAAAATGGCATCTTCATTGTTTATTCCCACCAAGTTTATCTGGGGGTCCTAGTCTTTTTCATGCTGCTGTGAACTTTCAGCATACTTTTCTTGGAAAGGTGGTCTAATCTATTGATCAAGTACTACTTCTCTTGATTTACTAGTATTAGGATTTTTCCTAAAGTTGGGGTTTCTAATTTGGGGACCTTGTTGATTTTCCCACTGAGGTTTTCTTTCCATGTTCTCTAATATATCCATTATTATTTCTACATTTTTAGATAAACTATCTATCTTAACAAATGAAGTGGAAGGCTCTTGCTTAATTTTCACTCTCTTTTCATTCCTCATCCTTGCTCTTTTAGATAGTAAGTTAGCTTCTATACTAACTGCATTACTCTGCATATGTTCCAAAGTTTCAGGGTTTCTTTCTCTTAACTGATAGGACATATCAATGTCAAAACCATATGGAAATTTAATTAGGGCTAAGTCTGGTGGAGGTTTGATATTCACTAGAATTGCATTGTAAATGTTATTAAACCTAATACAGTAATCCTGAGCAAATTCATTAGGAGCTCTTCTAATGTTCTCATATTCAGATAATATCTGGAGAGGATTTTTCTTTCTTTCCCACCAACTGATAAACAATCGATGGAAAGAAGCTAAATCAACAATATGGGCAACAACTAAAGTTTTAAACCATTTTTTAACATCTCCTACTAGTGTTTGTGAAAATAATCTCATTTTTACATCTGCCTCATCAATTTCATGTAACTCAAAAAAGTCTTTCATTTTATCTACATGTTGTTGAGAAGTATACTGACCAGTACCATAAAACTGAAAATTTTACTCTGGTAATCTTGTGGCATGGCATGTAAAGGGGCCTGTAAGACCAAAGGAGAAAATTTGGCTGCCATGGCTAAGACTTTAGCTTGAATGGGAGGTAAATTAGCGATGCTTGAATATGGAATCGAAACTTTAGGGGATGAAATTAAAACGTTACGTTGGAGAGGAAGTTTAGGTATGAATGGTTTTGGGGAATGAACTGTGGTAGATATTATAGATGAGGTGGTACTGAATGGGGATGTATTTACAGTTTCTGAAGATACTGTAGAGAGCTTAGGGGTAGAAGCAGTTAGGGCAGCTAATTCAGCTAACTATTGAAAATAGGCTTCATCTATGTCCTTTATGAAATTTGAAGTTAAAGAATCAAGTTTGTCAAAAGTATCTAGAACATGTTGATCTAAATCAATTTGTATATCATCCTTATTTGATTCAATAAATTGAATAAAATTGGGGTCTATTACAGTATCATGGACTGAGTTTTTAGATTTGGTATGAAATAAATAATGCTCAAATGATAAATCAAATTAAATATCCTATATGCCTGATAACTCCTTAGGAAGTGAATTTTCTTTGATTAACTCACTATGGTTTCCTTGAATCTCTACTTTTTTAGGTTTTCTTAAATTTTGTTAGGATCATCAACAATAGTAACAGGTTGTGGATCAGGGTGAGCCCTTGTTTAATATCTTCTTTTATAAGCCAGAATTTTAACTTACTATGATAATTTCAAACAACCTTTTCAAATCTTAATGCAAAAATTGAGAAAAAATGTTTCTAATTTTAAGATTTGTTTAAACTAGGGACTGGTTTTCCCTAGTATGGTTGCCAATATGTTATCACTCTGAAATTTCCAAAGGTTGTTCTAAGAATTTTAAAAGAAATATCAGAGGTAACTACAAACCACTTTTTGAGCTTAGGATCTAGCCTTCCTAAACTCAGAGAGGGCTCTCTCTATATTATTTAACTTTGTTTAATCAACGGATTTTAGGCTAGTTATGTATGTTTGGTTGGGTTGGTTTTTGATTGGTTTTGGTTGGTTGGTGGAATTAATGATTTAGATGAATAGGTGCTTATAAAATTTCCATTGGGCTATGGAGTCAATGGGATTTGAAACAGAACTGAATAAAATTATAAAGAAAGTGTTACAGGGCAAGATAGGTGAGCAAAATCAGATCTCAAGGTTGAATGGTGAAGTGATTTTTCAGTTGGGATCAAGGATAAATTAAGAATTCTTTAAATGAGATAATGAAGAAAGATGAAGGAGTCAACCGGGATCAGAGGGAAATTAAGAGTTCTCTAAACTAGATATCAGAAGAAAACATAGAAATGTATAACATTTAAAAATAGAGTTTAATATTTAAACAAATTCTGCAGTAAAAATCCTATTATAACATTCAAATTTAGAACACATATAAGTTTATGGAATACTTAGAAAGATAAAATGCACAATTGAAATTTTATACTTCACTAAGATAGTTCAACACGTGAATCCTGTAAAGAATTTTCTTTATTACTTGTTCAATCTGTCGACTGGAAATTGGTACAATAACCCACAGGCAAGAGATCAATCAACTAACAAAATTTTTAGAAGTCCACACTTGACTGACCCTTGATACTTCGAATTATGAAGTATTTATAAAAAAATTTACAAAAATATCCTGTCAACTGACTAGGATTTATTTTAGGAAAATAAAATATCTTTATGCAAAAATATAGTGACACCTTCTTACTAACTGATATTTGGCCCTGATTTCTTTGATTGTTGTTGCCTATTTGTTTCTTTCATCTGCTTTCTTTCATCTGTCTTTTTCTTTCACCTGTTCGTTCTTTCACCTGTATGTTATTTCACCCTTTATAGTAAATCACACCATATTTCCCATGCTTCTTCATCTGGAAGTTTGATTTTCATCATCCTGCAGTAAATCTCATCTGCCTCTGTATATTTGGAAAACGTATGCTTATTTACAAAAAGGTGATTTACCTCATGTTGTAGGTAAAAGAAGTTTTCTAAAGTTTGAGGGAGCACTTTGCCTGTGGGATTGCCCTTCATTGAGGAACTATTGGAAGTTTATTTTGCTACTTCCCTCATATTCTTATCATAATCTTCATGTCTCATTAGTTTATCATTTATTACCAGAGGATTAGGCAGAACTTTCTTTCTCAATACCTCAAACTTGTTCAAAAACCTGTTCACTGTGAGTTCCATAGTTTGACGTTTCTCCTCAAGCTGTATCATCAGATTTATCTTGGAAATAAATTTCATCACCTCTAAGATAGTATCTGTTCTCTTAGTTATCCCAAGCTCTTCCAATTCATGTTTATTTTTAGAATTTAGGAATTTTATTATTTCAAAGGCTTCCTCTAGTTTCTTTCCAAGATTGGCTTTGACCTTTTGAATTGCATCACCAACCTCTTTTATCAAGTCATTCTGCTCAAATATAGTATGTATAGAAGGCCAAATATCATTAACTGAGTTAATGATATTGGCCCACAATTTTTGTTTTGCTTGGGCTAAAGGTTCTTTTAGTGACAACTCTTTTTCTAGCTTGTGGATTCTGTCAGTCAATCTACTGGCTATCTGTACTTCAGATTGATGCATTACTTCTACCAATTTCTTTACATATTCTAAGCTCTTTACTTGTTCCTTGAGCTTATTAATTTCTGTAGTCTGAATGGACATGTATTCCATTGCTTTGATTAATTTTCTAGACTCATCAGTGGGATGGGCAGTTGGTATTGCTGATGTTGTTGTTGATGTAGATACTGGTACTGTTGTAGATAATGGAGCTGATGTAGATGTTGGAGCTGCTATAGATTGTATGGGAATAGAAATAATTGGAATTGCTTCCATACTATCTTGCTTTTCATGTACAAGATTATCCATTTCTGTCTCCATTTCCTTTAGTTGAGTTCTCAACTGAATGATTAAATTCATCATTTCATCCTTTTGATTATCTGTTTTTAAAATATCCCTAGTTTGTGGATGCTCATTAGTTGGTAATTTTAACTGCTTCTTTAGTGCAGATATATCTAAATTTTTCTTATTTATAAGCTCTTCTGATGCTTTGATGTCTTTTGGATTATAACCAGTTTCAAACACCAAATATTCTAGTGACTTTATCCTGTTGTCTTTTGCTTGTGATGAGGCTCTCTCTAGCTTCAACTGTGACTTTATATTTTCTAGAGAGTTCTGCAACTTCTGGACACTTAGAGCTTTATGTGTCATGGTTGATTATATCATCTCTCCCGTCTGTTTGTGAAATTAAATTTGGTCCATTGGATGCACATCCTTGGCAGGAACTTCAAAGCTTGTCTTAGTATAGTATGCTAAATTTTTGGGGGCCTGTACCTTTGGTTATAGAAATTTCATCTGCATTTATCTTGTTTTGAGGTAAAAAACTGAAAGCAACCTATTCTAATCACTAGGATTTTTCTTCCAATATTGTGCATATGTAACAACATTCAATGCTTCATTTTTTATTTTAATCTCTTTATATTTTTCCATGATATCTTTTTCCTTCTCAACTGGTTTGCTGGAAGATGAAATCTCTGTACTGTTTTTCTTTTGAATGATTTGTGCACTCAAAGTTGAAGTCAGAGGTGTTTCTTCTGAATGTGTTGTAGGTGCATCGTCCCTGGTAACAATATCTATTTCAATGGTTTCTTCCTGCTTTATCACTGGATTTAGATTTTTTTTCTTTCTGTACATGAGCTTGAATTTACTATTAGATGTAGTTTCTGTTGAATAAGAGCCTTCTTCTCTAGCCCTTTTTGAATTTCTATCCCGTGGGGTTGGAGTAAGAAGGATGGAACTAGTATCAAGCTACTTCTCCACTTCCTGTAAAGTGTTTTCCAACCACTCTGACTGCTTGTAATATTTCTCAATATCAAGCTTAGATTCAAGGATGAAATGGGTGAGTTTAAAATTAATTCTCAATATATTTATGACACCCAAGGGGTCATATAACCTTTTGAAACCGCTACTAAACTTTAACTCTTTTAGGCATTTGTCTTCTTCATTCCCTACATTCCTAATGTTGCATATAAAAGGCCCTAATTGATTTTTTTTATCTTGAATTGAATTTTATTTTTGGCTGAAAGGAAATTGATTTCATCAGAATTCAATATCTTCCTGATGTACTCTAAAGAAAATATCCTCATTGGGAGGTATTTGGGAAGCGTGTAAGGGACTAACTGGATTCCATTCACTCTAATTTCTGTGTGATTCTGGTATAAATACTAGTCTCATGTCTTGCTCTGATCTGATAACTATAGAACATTTTTTATTTCTTCACTGATTATGGGCTGAATGTTATTGCAAAGCATATTAACCACTGGATATACAAAAGAATCAATAAAGTCTTTGAAGCTAAATTCAGTGGAATCCTTTATGATCAAGGATGTCCAAAATATTACAGACTGACGATTACGCTCTCTGTCTAGTTTTTGTAGGTTAACTGCAAACCTTTCTGATTGAAAATATATGAACGAATGGAATAACACTGAGGAGTATTTGAACACTCTTTCTGGAAATTTAATCGGTTGATTATGCATCATATCTTCCAGGAATTGGGAAAAATTGAAGAGTATAGATGGAGGTTGGCCTGGGAAAAATATAGAGAGGAAACCAATGATGGATCCATCTACCCACTCATCAGTAAAATATCCTAGGATACAGGAAAACATGGTCACAATTTTTCTGGTTCTTTCTGTAAATATGGTAATAGAGTATGGTGGGTTTTTCTTAGGAAATTCAACTGATTCAGTGAGGAAAGTTTGAAAAATCTGAGACCTTTTAGGGAAATCTAGCTTTAGATAAATCTTAGTGAGGGTTTCAATGGAGAAATGAACTCCATATGGTTGTGGTTGAATATGTAACATTTGATTAATAGATTGAGTAGTGATGGTAAATAGGATCTCTTGGTTAGGGTTGACTATGGCTCTTTCATTTGGAAAATATCTGATTTGGCACAATCTGATGAGTTCAGGGAACTGATAGGTTTGTGGAAATGTGTACTTGGGAAAGCTAGAGTCCCACAGATGAATATCATCTGCCTGATAAACAAATTTGTCATGGCTCCAACAATGGAGCTCCAAAAGGTTTCTATTAGTCATAGTGTCATTTATTTTGAAGTCCTTATCGGCCAAAGGAGTGTGGTCGACATCTAATAGGGGTGGTTGCAAAAGGTTTACAGTTTGGACGCTTTGGGAAGCCATCAATTTGGTTTAATTATTGTATTAATAAGCTTATTTGATGGTGTCGCGTATTCAGAATTACCTAGAATATAGTGAATTTGGTCATATAAGGGTCCAGGCGGTAGCAGGGGCTTTAATTTCGGTTGACGATGGCTTTTTTTCTCTTTCGAAAATAAACAGAGAATAGGAAAATAATAGAATAGGGTGGGTTTTATTATTTTTTGAACTTGGTTGTTTATCTCTTGGCGCGGGTGGTTTATTATTTATCACGGTGGTTTATCGCACAACAAAAGGTGGTTTAGTGGTTTGGGAATGGGGGATGCGATAGAATGTAGAAGCATCGCGTGGTAGGGGAGCGAGGGAATGAAACCACCCATTTCAACCCCCCCCCCCTCTTTGTTTTAAACTTCGGACAACGGGGAGTGCGAAAAGGTTTATTGGATGTTGGATCTGATCAGTGGTGATCGAGTAGTAGGCAAGTGTTGTGAAACCATTCAAATGAGGTGGGATCGAGAAATAGTTATGTGGAGGGTTTAAAATAAAGAGGCTCAGGAATTATGTTAAGCAGGGGGAGCTAAAAAGGGGGGTCCACTTACTATCTTGCACTTTTAAACTTTGAAAAAGTGGGTTTTATTGTTTTATGAAAACATAAAGTTTATTTGAGGGGAAGGGGGTTTTTCAAAGGGAAAACGGTTTTTAGGAGGGGAAAAAGGGTTAGGATAAGGGGAAATGGTTTCCAAGAGAGGAAAAGGAAGTTTAGCAAGGGGAAATGGTTTCCAAGAGAGGATAAAGGGATTTAGCAAGGGGGAATGGTGTTAGCAAATGTTTTTTTTTTTAATGGATAAGCATAATGAGGCTTATATAATCTTTGATAAGTTATCTACCTACCCTTTTATTCATCCTAACATTTTTTATTTCCTTTGTTGGGTTCATTTGAGCTTGCTGACCATTTTATTTTGTTTTTCTAGACAAAATAAATTATTTCTAACCTTATATCTTCCAATGGCTCAGATTAAACTTATGAGCTCATTTTTATTCTCTACCTAACTACTAATCTGCCAAGATTAAATGATTTGGTCAGATTTTTATTCACTAGCTATGATAACATGAAATTTAAAGGCATGAATGACCAAGATTAGATTGTATGATAAACATGAATTGTGTAATATTGAACAAGCTGAACAAAATTTATTTTCAAAAGTAAATTAAACTAAGAGTAGTGGCATTTGAATGTGCAATACTTTTATAATTTATTTTTGTTTCTTTTTATGGGGTTCATATTTTATATATTTTTTTATCTTTCTTTCTTTTGTCCTTTGATTATTATTTTAGGACATACCCTCTTTTCATTTTTTAATATGGGAAAACATTTGCAAAAATGCAAAGGTATGTACAATATTCCAAGACTTAACATAGCCAATTCAAAATTATGATACCTATTATTATAGGACCCTAACAGAGGGCTTGCTCAGCTTGGTCGTGTGTGAGGCATCAATGTAGGATGGTATCGATGCCTTGCTGATAAATGACGTCTCCCATGAGGAGGTATCAGGGGGCCTGGTGGCATATGCACCTTCGGTATTCATGTGTGAGATTTGGATTGAAATTTTGGGTTCATAAAAATAAGAGGATATCACCATACCAAGGATCGTCAGTCGTCACTAGAAAGAGATTTTTGTCCAGTAGTGAGTCGTTGACTGGGGATCCTTTAGTATGGATTGGGAGGTCAATGATGAACTCAGCTAAGATCGAAGCTCTCTTTCTCTTGGGGGAGCTGAACTATAATTCAAAATCCTGCAGAATGACTACCCAACGAGTGTATTTTTGGTTCATCAAATGATGGGTCAACATGTATCTCATGGGGTTTATAGTTGCGACGACTATTGTAACCCATAAGATAATTTCGTGCCGAAACTTTTGGACTACGTGTATAAGAGCTAGGGCAGTTTTTTCTTTGGTTTCATAACTTAATGTGGGGCCTGATAAGTTTTTACTGACGTAATAAACTACATGTTCTTTACCATCAGGTTCTTCTTGTATTAACACCCTAGCTAAGGCGGTTTATGATGTTGTCAGATATAGGGTGTAATATTTGTCGTAATTTGGTGGGTTGATCAATGGGGCTAAAGATAATAAATATTTTAGTGCCTCAAATGATTTTTGGGCTTGATCGTCCCATCTAAAAGGGATATTTTGACGAAGAAGGCATAGGAATCCTTACGCACAAGTGGCGTAATTTGGGACAAAGCGTATCAGGAAATTGGCTTTCCCCTGCAAGCTTTTGATTTTCTTGAGGGTTTGTGGTGGTGGCACCTCTTTGATGGCCTAGACCTTTAGGGGGCCTACTCTGATCCCTTGTTGGGATACTATAAAACCTGATATTCGACCTGCAGTGAAGCAGAAGACGCATTTGAGAGGGTTCAAGTTTAGGTTGTAATGTCAACATCTTTGGAATACCAACTGTAAATCTTCCAGATTATCGCTTTGCTTCTTGGATCGAACAATGAGGTCGTCTAAGTAAGTGAGGATAATGTGGGCTAGGTCATGGAAGATATAGTTCATGGCCCACTGGAAAGTGGCTCCAACATTTTTAAGGCAAAACGACATAACTTGGTATGCAAAAGTGCCCCACGGGGTGGTGAATGTTGTCTTGTATGGATCGATATGCCAAATTTGAGTTTGGTTATACCTTGAGAAACTGCCCATGAAGGACAGGGCTTCGTTTCTGGCACAAGAATTGATGTAATATTCCCAAATGGGGAAACTAGCAATATAGCACACAATAATGGAAATAGCAGCAAATGTCAACACATTACATATGAGCCAGATGATAGATCCATGTTATTAAGTATAACAGCAACAAATGTATGCAATATCTTGGAGAACAAACCCCTCAAGCTAGGCAAGAGAAGCCTCCATCAACAAAAAACACTAATACATGAGATGCAACTGCTACACAAAATGTCTGAAGCAAGTACAAAACATTTTTAATGACTAATACTGCAGCTGGAAAATATAACCCAGGAAGGGTTATATTTCCTCAACACTTTTCCTAAATAACCCAAGAAGGGTTTTCGGAAATATACAAAATACAAATGGTGAATCTAAAGCCCTAGGGCTGAAGAATCACTACAACTGAAGCACATAGAGGAGGTGGCTGAAACTGATTTAGATATGAATGGAACTACTCCAATAGACTCTCTCAATGAGGGTTGATACCTTCAATGGAAAGAAAACACTCCAAATGGAGCACTGAACTCACCCCTGCAACAGATCTGTAAAATAACGCAGACATGGACTGGAACTTTGTTACAGGTGATGATGAATACTTGGCTTGATGAAAAAATATGAAATGAAGCCTAGGGACCTTCCTTACTGACCCTCCAATGGAAAGAAAGCTTCCTCCAGTAAAGAAAAGCTCAAAAATGGTCCAATGAAACCCTCCACTGCCGCAACCTGCAACTCAACACAACTCTAAACAAAAATTGCATTGTAGAAGAAATTTGTAGCTTGGA